>JABSTQ010010428.1:370000-850325 GCA_013358835.2 Ixodes persulcatus
CAGTGAAGACAAAGGCACAGGCGCGTGAGCCTAGCTCAGCGAAACGCTTTTGTTTGTACGAGACCTCGTGCATAGGAGGCACTTTCCAAAG
Source organism: Ixodes persulcatus (assembly GCA_013358835.2). Taxonomy (NCBI): domain Eukaryota; kingdom Metazoa; phylum Arthropoda; class Arachnida; order Ixodida; family Ixodidae; genus Ixodes; species Ixodes persulcatus. The sequence continues at coordinate 370,092 of JABSTQ010010428.1, forward strand.
CCACGCGCTCGTGCCCATGCCTTTGAAGGCACTGCTAGAACAGCGTCCTGAGACTGGCTGAAAGAAAGCAGTGCAAAGGGTGGGGTGCGCGAGCGTCTTGAGACGCGGAGTTCCGCTCGGCACGGCTCAAATTATACTTCGTTTCACTTTATCTGCGAGCGAAGCCAAAGCTAGAAGCGCGAGACCAGCGCTTTTTGCATTTCTCCCCAGCTCGCGCGCTCGAGCAAAGCCTGAACGCACGGAGCTTCCGTGCTCGCGCTTCCAGTTTTGCCTTCGCTCGCACATAACGTGAAACGAAGTATAGTCGTGTCACAAATTTAGAGCACACGACCACCGCTAGGGGCTGTTTCGCGGCCTGTGGTTGGCCCCGAGATGCTCGCCTATTCAAACCAATGTATGGCCAAACTCTCTCAATAAACGGCTCTGGAGTAGCGCAATCTAGAACGCCATCTTTCGGCGACTAGCGGCGAACACCCGGAGGTTCCAACTCCGGTCAGAAATGCATGGGGAACGTGAGAAAATCATTGTTTCTTCAATATTGTGGAGATATACGGAGCGACAATAGTTTTTGACATAATAAAGGAACATTTTAGAATAATTTGCGCTGAGTTCTGTGCCAAGTAAGGACGTAATTTTTTTTAAAAAATTGCATGAGCGGCATCATGCAGCAGACGACGCGGCGACGTCACAGCGTCCATGTGACCCGCTCCGGCCAACCCAAAAAGCCCATCTCCGCTGCGTGCAAAAATCGTCTGCTTCAAATGCCATTGCCTTGGAAATTGCCTTCTCAAAATTTGCACACGCTTCCGATATTATTAAAACTTTGATAAAGTGTTTAGTGCTTTACTAACTTCACGACAGACTAGTTTTGAAAAGTGTGAACTCGCCGTTTATTTTTTAATCAGCCGCGTTGCGTCGATCTCTATGTATTCTCCCATAGGGCGGGCCGCCTCCTGGAACCCTGAGTACCACGTGACTCGCGCCGAGCTGCTCTGTCGGCCATGTTGTCGGCGAAACACGCGGATCAAAGGATTGCGCTACTCTGCTCCGTAGGAGCTATATAGTGCTCTACGCCCCGCTAGAGTGCCTTCATCACTGATCTCAATGACAATTGCTGGATCGCGTTTGACCAGCTCTGCCTATGGACCAGAATGCGGCCACGGTCGGCCATCTTTAGGTAGAGTTATATCATCTCTAGCCATCATAGTAATATGGCGGACAGCACAATGGCGGCAGGCTGCCATAAAATAGCCGTAGATCTAGTACACTGTACCGTGGGTGATATTTCGTGCTTGATTGAAGTTGTTCGACGAAGCAGATTCTTGGAACCCTGCGGGAACGGTAGCCTCGTCTTTGAGGACCCGGCGAAAGTTCTACGAAAGCGCAGCACCGGGGGAAAGCAGCACAGCTCGCATCGAAAGCAGACTACGTACCGGCGTCTGCTTTCGATGCTTCTTTCGATGCGACTTTCGATGCGTGCTGTGCTGCTTTTCCCCGGTGCTGCGCGATTTCGTGAAACTTTCACCGGGTCCTCAATGACCGGGCTACCGTTCACGCCGGGTTTTAAAAACATGCTTCGTCAAACAATTTCAATGAGTCACGGAATATAACCCACGCTATTTTGATGGCAGCCTGAAACCACAACTGCCAAAACGCCGTCTGCTATGGATAGATGATGGTGGCTTCCAAGTGGCTTCAGCAGCTGTATCTTGGCTAGAGGTGATATAACTCTACCTAAAGATGGCCGCCAGTGACCGCATTCGCGGAGCGGGCAAACGCGATCCAGCAATTGTCATTGAGATCAGTGGCCTTCATACACACGCGCATTCAGTGCAACAATGGATGTCTTCACCCTGAGACAGACAGACATGTAGGCACCCTACGCCCCGCTCTCTTTGTCTTCCGTCATGGATCCCACTGAGGTGCACGGCAATCTCAGCTCACCCCGCGGAAACCACAGCGAATTGAAGCAGCGGTGCCGGTACTATGTTGAGTAGCAACGTGGGGCAGAGGCGACAGAAATCCAACGAAGCAGACGACGTCCGGCGTAGCTTCTCACCTCTCAGCAGTGCTAAGCCTCGCGCCCGCTTCGAAATTTTCGTTGGCGATAGCGTCGCTGGATTCTCACGTTGTCGCGCAAAAACTGCTGCAAACGCAAGCCGATACCATTAAGATGTCCTGGCGTAACCTCGGGCACGTAAAACACGCTGCAAAAAAGCAGATTAATTGTCACGAGCAGTGGCGTACCAACTTGTTTTTGAGTGGGGGGGCAAACCAGACTCCCCCCCCCCCCCCCCCTCCCCCAGGGACGGGGGTGGTGCACTTGGTATGCAAGAGTCAAAGAAAGAATAAAAACACTTAGGGACAGGGAAAGACAGCACAGTTCTTTCAACAAGCAACACACATTTAGTGATATCTCCTTCGGTACGTACTATCTCCCTTCTAACTTTTGAAACTAATGAGGAAGATACGGAAAAAATTAATATATTTATATACGCCCGGAAAAATGACAAAATCCCCAAATATACCACAAGATAGAGACAAAGAAAATAAGAAAGAAAAAAAGAAAACACCATTGACAAAATCAGATAGAGGGCCCTTTGAGTAATTCAGCTCTGGCTGCAGGTAGTTCATCTCAACTCTGGACAACCCAAGAGTAAGAGCAGCGATGTTGTGTTCGTCACTGGCTATCCTGTATGCTCCAATAATCTCTCGACCGACCTTGTACAACAGGGCTTCACAGTTCTTGCAGAGGCGTTCATGAACAACTATTGGATGAAAAGAGTCTCTTGAAGCACGGGAAACCTCGAGGACGTGCTCTCGTAGGCGGGTGTTCAGGCAACGCCCTGTCTGACCAATGTATCGGTCATCGCATGAAAAAGGGATGGAGTATACCACCCCCTCTTCACAGGGAACGGTCTGATTGGCATGTTTGACGGAACATCGTTTGGGGGCTTCTTTGTTGTTCACTCGTCCGCAAAGTTGTTTTGGGCGCACCTTGCACGACAAGAGAATTGAAGTGTTGAAGCGCGCTGCAATTCCCTTCAGTCTGTGTGCAAAGTTGTGCACATATGGTATGGAGATAACATGAGAGGTCTTACTACGTGGAGCACGGGGCCTTTGGGTGGCTAAAATTAACTGAACAAGAATAGTGCTCAGAAAACCTTGTGGATAACCAGCTTTCAGGAGACGTTCTTGTTGTTTTGCAATGCTCAAGCTTAAAAAGTGAGAACATGATTTGGCGCGAGAAGATGAAAGGAGAGACCGAATGATTCCATGTTTTACCAGTTTAGGATGGGAACCTCAAAATGGAAGAATAGGTTTCCGAGATTGTTGTTGGAAGGCCCAACAACAAACCGCTGCCAGAAAAAGTTCAGGTTATTTTGGACTGTCCACCTCCAACAACAAAGCGCGCTCTACGACGATTTCTTGGCCTTGTCAATTTTTAGAGGCGTTTTGTGCCACAGTGCGCAGTGTTGCTACACCCCTCAGAAGCCCTACTCTGCAGTTCCACCGCAGAGAAGTCATCCCTGGCGTGGCCCCCTAAGGCAGCACTTGCTTTCGACAAGGTCAAGAAAGAACTCGCGGACGCCACCTTGCTTGTACATCCTTCACCTAAAGCACTGACTTGCCTGATGGTCGACGCTTCCAGCACGGCTGTTGGCGGTCTCCCATCTCTTTCTTCTCACGAAAGCTGCAAGACACTGAAAAACGCTACAGCACTTTGGTAGAGAATTGTTGGCTACCTACTTGGCTGTAAAGCATTTCCGACATTTCCTAGCGGGACGCAAATTTTTCATCGCGACAGATCACAAGCCGCTCGTCCATGCTATTCAGTCGCCCAGTCAGAAACACTTCCCGTGAGTGGCGGATTTTTCTGGGGGGGGGGGGGGGGGGGGCGAAACACATGCCCTGCCCCCCCACTCTGAGAACTGGGGGGGCAAACGCCCCCCTTGCCCACCCGGTTGGTACGCCCATGGTCACGAGAAACTAGCGTCGCGTTGCTAAGGCCAGCAGCCATGTTGAGCTTTTTTTTTTTTTCAAAAGGATCGCGATTGGTCCACGGAATCGTGACGTCATAAAAGCGATTGGCTGGCGTTTCTCGGCGTAGGAATATATTTTCCTCTGAGAGGCATTTCCGGTTTTTTCTTAGCTTGCTGTTTTTTTTTTTTATAGTAGATTGTGTATCGTAGAAAGAGACCGCGTTCAATCACAACACCGTACGTGTAGAAAACGCAGCCACATGTTGTTGTTTTCTACGAAAATGTTTTGTGTATTTTGTAATCATGTTCGTCACGTGCCAAAGCACGTGCGTATATTTTCTTTTTCGTTTGATAGTGTGGTTTTTCGCTTTGGAACGTTGCGTTCGAACCTCGTCTTCTTCAGAGAGCAGAGATAAACCTCGGAGTTGTTCAACCACCACCGGACGCCTGTCTTACTCGCGACGGGCCCTGCCACGTCGTAACACTACCAATTAACGCTATAAATATTAAATGGTCAAGCGTCGCATTTAAGTCCGAACATGAGCACATAGTCAAACACAAATCAAGCGGCAACCGTCCGGAGCCAGGTCCGCGGGTATGATGACGTCGCGGGAGATGGGAAATGTATTCAGTTCTGCGTAAGTTCCCACAGCAACAGGGTGCGCTTTTGCTTTGTACTAAATAGCTAACAACCGAGTGCCCACATATTCACATATAAAAGCAAAAAAAAAAAACCAAAAAAAACGGGCGAATTGTTTTGTAGCATTTCCTATTTTTAGAGATTTTAGCAATGATGTAGCGTTTCCCGGTATTGTCTTCAAATATGCGCGTGGAAACCTATGCACAATCTAAGCTCTGCAACGTGGCATTGCGATGAACGAGTACAGTGTAGAATAAAATATTCGCCTTGCGAATAAAACGTTGAATGAAAAACATGCCTAAAACTTTGGCAGAATGTCCCTAAATGTTATACAATGCTTTTTTCCGTAGGATGTTCGTCAGCAATATGATAACTAAAGCAGTAGTTGAGCACGCGACATACCAGCTCTTTACGGCGTAAAATTCTTACGCATTCCAGTATGTTTTCGGTGTACAACTAAATATAATTTCTTTTATTCGATACGTTACAATATTATATGATATAACATATAAGATATCCATTAAGTAACTCACAATCATCAATAGTATGTCTGCTTTATGTAATCCTACTAGCAACCTCATTTGACAAACACGACAACGGATTATTCGTAAGATTAGTCGACTGGAAAATAAATAAAGTAATAAAAGATATTCATCAGACCTTGTAACCTGATTATTCGTAATGCGTTCTCTAAGAGTCTAAAACTAGGGTCCACAGGCAGCTCCAAACCGCATCACAAAAATTAGACACACACACAAAAGAGGAGAGGTGCTAAAAACCAGACATATCTCAAAGCGGTAAACCCAAAAAGCAAAAAAAAAAAAGTCGAAAAACCCTAGAGCCGAGTTTTCCCACAGCATTTGGTCTTCTCCTGGATATCTAGGGAGATAGAAAACTCCCCCGCAAGAGGGGATTCGATAAAAGCCACTCCGGGTGAGGCACCTCGGGGGACTGGGGACTGGAGCTGAAATATTTCGAAGACCTAGCTAGCCCCGTCAAAAAAAAAAAAAAAGAGAAAAAAATATATTTTTTTTTTGCTTACTGGGAAGTTCGCAACAAGCTCGCAACAAACAAAATAAAATAATAGTAATAATAATGATAAAAAAACAAAAAGGAGAATTCTTCCAGCACGGCTTGCGTGACAGTTAGAAACGCCTACTCGTAAGAGTTCGATAAGAAAACGAGATTCTCTTTTTTCCTTTTTTTTCAGATGCAGTTTCTGGAGACAGCAGGCAAAAGTCAGGTGACGAGTGAGAAAAAAGAAAAGTGTCAGGGTGGGGCCAAACGGCACAGAAAGAGGTCGTACTTGCATCGCCCAGTCGAAGTAAGGAGTGTTCGGACGGGTCGCGCTGACGCTGCCGCTCCTCCTAATAAACGTATATATAGACCGTCATGCGAGGAAGAAGCGCGACTCAGACAGTGACTGTAGACACTGTCTTTTGCGTGATATATGTGAGCGGCGCTAGCACGGCTTCAGCTTATCTATTGAAGCTATAGCTTTTGCCTGAAAACCCTCCACGAACTTTTCTTGGTCGGGCGGCTCTCACCGCATGACGTCGCAATCTCACGTGACGCCACGCTGTCACGTGACGCAATGGCTGCCATCGCGATGTCGCGTCATGGTGTCACGCGATGTGACAACGCGATTTTTCCACTATATTCCGTTAAAAACTGCGGCTCGTTAAAAAAAGTAAAACTCAAGTGCTTTCGCTTCTTTATTGCACTTGACAGAATGTCAAAACGAGTCAATTTTGTTGTTGTTGCTGTTTTTGTGCGGTGGACACTGAAAGGTGTGTTTACCTGCGAGTTACCGGGAGCCTGGAGTTCTCGAAGTTTCCTCCAGATCTTGCTGGGTGATCAACTGTAATCTGAAATTAGAAACAAAACGATACATTGAGATTAGTAGCCATCCGTTCGCAGCTCAAAATATGTTGACCATTGTTAATGCGTATCATAATGTGCTTTTTGGCACGGGTGAAAAAAAAAAAATATACTGAGATAAGAGTGTAGGAGAAACAATACCCAACCCCACTGCCACTCGGTAAATCAAATGCAATGTTAATGCCAAATAAAAAAAAATAAAAAAATTATAAGTGGAATTTAAGAAACGCACACAGAGGCCAAGCTAGAAAGTTAATTGAATTCAGTGATAGTACTATGCGATAAATATGTAAAAAAAAAACAAAAAAAACAATAATACGAAGGTATCGACACAGGCGCAGAAAACACCGGGCAAATTTTGCATTTCTTCAGGAATCAGGATAGGAATCTTATATAACTTAAAAAAAAAAAAAAGGATAGCCTATGGGGATAACAGATCCTCATAGGCTTTTTACCCGGCACGTTACGCAAAAACCAACACAAACCGATATCAAACACGGTCAACCAACAGCCAAGGGGAAAACGGGTTACCTAGGTTATAAGATATATCCAGTCAACCCGTTTGTTAGTTTGTTGCCCCGAGGCTAGTCAACGGCAATCGTTTCAATCAGACCGGAAGAGCGCACACCAGCCCGACATGAACTCAAGAAGAGCTTGTTTAAAAACAAAGCGAATCCTACGAGAAATAACGTTAAACAAAGACGAAATGCTACGTTAAGCTCACCCTGAAAACCTCTGAAACTCAAGAACAAAGACCATCCTTCTTTCTTACGCATATTATTCTTGGGCCGGAGAGGCCTGTCTGCTCAAAAATGTACAAATCCTCCTAAGGTAGTCAGTGCTATACCGTGAACGCATAAAGGCGTTCGCTCAACGCTTTCCCATCGTGGCATCTGTACACTTGGTTCACCCCTAAGCTTACAGCGCGATGGAGGCTATATGTGCTCGTTGGAACTCGGTACCAGTCTGTTCTCCGTCAGGGGAACTCGCTCCCGCTCCTGCCCGGAGAGCGGTGTCAGGTGATCAAAGAGGAGGCGGCTGATTGGTCCGGCTAGCGCGTAGCTTCCACTGTGCTGTCAGCTCGGGGACGAAGAGAGGATAGAAACTCTTTTAGCTGGGGCCACGTCAGTCTCGGACATAAAAGATGCACGTGTCTCATTTTCTTGTCGGCGATCCAAGAGGGGGAGAGAAGGCGCTGCAAGGCCTTAAACCCTTCCGAAAATAGAGCCGCAGCGTGACTTGCGGCCGGGATGGGTGTCAATTCATTAAGCTCCGGTCCTTTAAACAAAAGAGGAAATCTCCCCGTTTCCCTATAGCTACGCGAGGGTCTTATCGAGGAGGATAACCAGCGTCAGCGAGCGAAGAAAAAGGCTCGGTCCCGTCCGAAAGGACTCGAAGCCGCTTGGAATTGCAGTCGACTCCGGTTTATTGTCACTGTCGGATAAAATCCCCTTTCCTACGAGAGTCTGAGTTTCTCGTTTCTTTGTTTCCTCGTGACATCGTTGAAAAAGGATTGCTCTCAATTCATTTCGTTCAATATTGAGCTAATCCTGCGTGAGAGAATATGATCCATAGCGTAAGTAACTATACTGCGATGCCGTACCCGCGTATGTAGTTTACTTAATTACTGATTAAGGCGAGCGTGTTGAAATGTAAATACTTGAAATTGAAAAAAAGAAAAAAAAACACGAAGGACGACAACGAGACAACAACACAATTCAGCAACTAGTACGTCTGATTATGGAAACACAAATTCGCGCTGTGCCCGAGATCACCCTAATAAGGGGGTGTTAAAGAGAAGGCGGAAAGGGAAGGGAAGCCGGGAGAGGAAGAGGGAGTGAACAAAAGGGCAAGGGCGGGAGGTCCATGATCTACGGGGAGTTGCTCCTTCTTTCCAGTTCCGGCGTGAGAAATTTCACTTCACGTCTTCATAGAGTTAAGGGTGCCGATGAGACGTTCGTTTTTGCGTTCTCGATGAGGAATGACTAGATAATTTCGTGTTCATAGCCATAGCCTCCTCTATACTCACAAAGCCTGGCAGCTCGACGACGGAGCCACAGTGTGTCTGGTCGCAGATTTGGAGCGCAAGAATCTGGTAGCACAGAGCATTCAAGAGCCATTTCTCGGGGAACCTGGACGTCGGCGCACAGCTTTAGCAGCGGCGAGGACCTTAAACACACTAGTTCGCTCGGAAGAAGTGTGTTTCGGCGTCTCGCCGCAGCGGGGCGCCAGTCACGTGGCTCTCCTCTCATCCGTTGTCTGCCGCTCCACCTCTTCCATTTCGGCGGCGGCTTCTTGTGGCAATGTGCCAGACTTTGTTCGTACTTTGGCTGCGCGTGTTCCCTCGAAGCTCAAGAAACACCGAAGCGCTATCGAATGTATAGGAAGCTCGTTCCTTTTTTCCATTCCTTTTTCGATTACTTCAGATTTCCAAAGACGCAGATTTTTCTGCCGGTTTGAAAACTGGCCTTTCGTATTAGGGAGTTTTAGGGAACTCTTTTCGCACATCCGATGAGGTACGATGGGCCCTCCGGTACCAACTGCGCATGCGCTGCGCACAGGAGACTCGCACATGCGCAGTGCGTACTGGAGGGCCTATCGTAACGTATCGGACGAGCAAGAACGGTTCCCTAAAACTCCCCTATTGAATTAGAATAACCGAACTGTGAACTATTTTAATCAACCAATTTCGGTAATCCATCCGCCTGCATGCCGGAGGCTTGGTTCGAGGATTTCTTTGGCAGGAAACTCGTACGAAACAAAGGGCGTCATTGGGAAGGGGAGAGGAAACTAGTAAGGTCTACAGGTAATTTTAGTATTTCCAAAAGAATAGTCTGATTACACTTGCGATTACATCCTAAATAAAAGTAATAAAATGCCTAATAACAAAATCATACCCAAAAGGAATCTATACTTGTCATGTATACCAAGTCTGATCATGTTGGAATGCCAATTTTAAACCGGCAGGAAAAGACAACTCTCGTGTCAAAGCGGGAGGCGACAGACCGGATCCGATATGGGGATGCGCGTTGTGAATGTAAGGAATGCAGGTGATCCTTCTTGCTGTGATACGCGGGTTTCTTTCTGGTAGTTTCGGAGGCAATGAGCTGGTGAAAACTGGATACGCGAGGCGTTCCACGGGAAGTCCGGATTTCAATAGTCGACGAGTTTGGCGCTTGGCGCTTTCAGCTGCCGAAGTCGGACGAGACCTTGTTTTTGCTGAAATGAGTATAAAGCTTTGATGACACCTCGTTCGACCGACTTTGAGTGGGCGCCCTCGAAATCAGACGTCGGTGCAAAATGAAAGAGTGGTTAACTGTTGGGTCCTCGTCCTGCGTGCTTTATTTATTCAATTTTAAGTATTACTTCATTACTTTCGTCATTTCTAATTCACCATAATCTCAACTTTTTTAAACAGCCACACAATACTGGATGAGGGAAATCAACATTTGAAACCAGTGACCATTTCGGAAAATAGATAAGGAAATCAATTTTAATCTAAAGTCAGAGTTAAAGCTCCTCAAAATTCCGGAAAACAGACAACCAAAGCAATTTTAATTTCAAGTCAGATGTTAAATTTCCTCAAAACCAACATATTATATTCCATCTGGGAGGTAACCTCGACGTCTTTTCCTCAACGAGTGCGCCGGGTATATAGTATCACCTCGGATATAATCGCACTCCACTTAAAACACCGATTCTGATCCCTACCCGGCGCAGTGAGTATAAGCAGCGTGGCGACGTATGTAGTATACTAAAAAGGAAGTGAACTCCGAAGCAAGGTACGATGCTCCGAGTCGCTAATCCCTTTTGTTCTTCCCACGAGGACCCAAGTGACAGCGACAGACGTCGAGATTGCGAGTCGTCTCGGCAGCTTCTTCTCGCCGAGCGCTTCTCCCCTGCAGCTCTCCGACACGAAGCGTATGAGACCGGCCTCTTTTTGCTCCTTAACGAAAAGGTGGAAGTGCCAATCGAGGAAGGACGCGGCTTTGCTTTGGCCGCTCGTTCTTCGGAGCAAGACAGGTTCAATATCGCACGGAATGCGCGCGCCTCTTCGCCCAAATAGATTGCGGAAGCGAACTCCTCGGGGGGCTGGGACGTGATCGTCAGTCGCTTTCGTTTATATATGACGGCTATAGTCCCGAGAAAGGCGATTGCAAACTGGGCATCTGGCCGCCGCCATGCTCCCGCTCGTGTATGCTGTACGTGCTAGCACTCATCGGGCACCAGTCGGGACGCCGTGCTTGCAAACATGTAAGGCTAGAGCCACCAAATGAGCTACGCTCAGAGTATCGGCGGCACTCCGTTCCCCGATCTGCTAGTGGGCGCTGCCATATTGGTGCTTAGAGCAGAGCAGACGCAACTGTCGATCGTCACAAGTTTAAAAATCCGACTTGCTCGGCTTTAGCTATGGCGTCAGGAAGCTCAAGTGATATTGTTTTGCTCTGTCAGGAAATATTTTAACATTTCTGGAGGACGAAATAGCGTTTCCTGCGATTTCAGATATAACTTCAGATAACTGGCAACCATGATTTTAGGCCCCGAGAAGGCTGAATGTCGATACTTTGAAGCGTAGCTTATTTAGTGACTCAAGTGTAGGCCTGTCGCACTCGGGCCTGGGGTAGCGAGCACGTCCACAAGGCACCTGGGAAAAGTGGCGCCATTCATTGTTGTGGAAATGCTCGAGACACGTGCCGCGCGCCACTTCTGGGAAGGACATAGCGTCTGAAATCTAGCTCAGTGCTGCGCTGTGCCGCCATGATCTTCCCAAGAATTGCACGCTGCACGTGCCTCTTGCATCGACGCAGCTTGTGCTACTTTTAAAACATGAGGGGGTTTTACACAAGGCGCGACCGTTTATCGTTGGCTTCGGTAGCGTTCGATTGTGCACGGCCACGTTCGAATGAGCGTCTCTCGGCGTCTGTTAATGCGCGTAAAAGGAAACAAAATAAGATCAACAAAAATTGTGCAAGTCGCGGCCTTAGCGTCCCATCTAAACACCAAGCATGTATTCCTTTTAGCTGTGTTGTTAATTATTTCTTTCAAAGCTCCTTTCAGCAACGTGAGGGAGCGTAAGAACCCGCGAACGACACGCGACCTAAATTATTTCATTTTGCTCGCAAGGGGCGCTGCTCTAAACTTGGGAGCTACGGGCCTATTTTCCCTCTGCAGCCAATCAGACCACGCCATTTGCCTATATGAACGTCGAAGAGTGAATCACGAGTGTTGCCCTGAAAACAGACATTTCTCTTTTGTAGAAGATATTGGATTGTTCTGAGAAAAAAGAAACGAGGAGAGAGTAAGATAAGATTAAAACCAGAAGACCTTCCGGCTCAACCAATAGCGAGCAAAGCGAGATTACTTGAAAGGGCAACTATGAGTGTCCCAGAGAGTTGTAGCGTTTCACTCTAAAAAACGTCTGTGCGTCTACTTTCACGCACAACACTCGGAGAGCCAATCAGCGCCACTTACGGAGGCAGCTCAGCGAATGACGATGCCGAAACATCTGTTTAGACCAAAAAACGCAGACTGAGTTGTGATATTAAGCAATGCAAGCATGACGTTTTGCATTGCCTAATGTCAGAACTCAGACTGCGTTTTTTTGGTCTAAACATATGTTTCGGCATCGTCATTCGCTGAGCTGCCTCCGTAAGTGGCGCTGATTGGCTCTCCGAGTGTTGTGCGTGAAAGTAGACGCACAGACGTTTTTTAGAGTGAATTACAGACAAACCAAGTTGCGCGCCACCGGCTGCCATAACCGATTCTGAAGCATCGAAAGACGCCGTCGGAAAAGAGCATCGCCTACTCCCCTCGATAGCCTACTAACTCTGACACCGACTATATTTTTTTGTTGCGTCTTACTCCTACCCAGCATTGGAGTTCTATTACCGTCGCCATTATTTCCATCTGTCCCCATCCGATCGCCCTTCCAGCAGAGTGTGCTACGGGCCTCCGGCAGTCAGCATCGGGGCTTTCGCGCACCGAGAAAACGTGAGTGGTCCTGCCTCGGCGGTGTATACCCGCGGGACGAGCCTCTGCGTTCTCAATCGATGCAAACTCTTAGCGCCAGACGCTACTGCAGAGGGCTCCCTCCCCCCGTTGAAAGCCCACGGGACGAGCGCGGCCGGACGGCGGACATCGAATGTTGTTCGCTGCCGCTCGCTCCGACGCGTAGACTAGATTCCGAGCCCGGCGACAAAGGCTCCACATCTACTATAGGTGGTGAGACTGAGAGCCTGAGAAGGGCGGGGCTTGGTGAGCTGTCAAGCTGTCGATGCCTATATAGAGTCCCCAGTATACTCGTTGCCATTTTGAAATAGTGACGCATAACGTACTTACGTTACTTATTTCGAATAACGTGGAACCTAGTTACGTTACTCATTACACCTTCTCCCCAAAACTTACACAAAACAAACTTCAATTTTTTGTGTGTGTTTTTAGACACACAAAAAAAAAACTTCATTTTTTGTGTTTTTAGACGCCGAATTATGTGATTTCTTGCGCTCATATTCACCCGTACTTATAAAATTTCGCCCCTCTTTTCCCCACGCAAACGCTCCTACTTTGTTGAAATATGGCGCTTATGCGGACGTGTAACGTCGAAAGAGTATATAAAACGTATTAATTCATAAAAAAAAGCTGTAACGCAAAAGCAATGTGCGCCACTTTTTATCGGTAACCGTAACGCGTTCCTTTTATACTGAAGGTGACGTAGGTCTGTAAGTCGTTCCTTTGATTTGCGAGTAACGAGTAGAGAATTGTGTTACTTTATTTTCGGTAACGCCTACAGCTCTGAGAGTCTGAGACTCACCGACAGCCGGCAGAACTTTCAAGACGGCGGCGAGAACGGCTCGACGCCGGCAAAGCCATGGCAAGCAAAACAGCGAGGCGTCATCGCGCACGCATCTATCTCCCCTTGACGTTCCACGAAAAGCATCCGACAGAAACTCGGGATACCTCGTCTTCCTTCTTCCGGATATTGCCCGCGTCAGGCGTCACGGACTTCTCCGTCCGTTTTAACGCGAGACGGACGCCCGGGCAATTTTGGGCCGCCTCTGACCGCGACGAGTCTTCGCGCCGCGTGATCCTGGGATCACGCGTCGCCCGCTCTTTGTTTCAGAAGCAGGATGCAACGGGGGCGACCTCGGGCCAGACGCCTAACCTCGACGAGCCATCGCCGGCGGCCAAGGCCGAAGAGCGTGACGATGAAAAAAGAAAAAAAAAAAAAAAAAAGGCGCCGAGGGACTCGACGACTGACTCGAAAACATACTCCGCCGAAAAAAAAAAAAAAATGCGACGAAAGCAATGCATTCTTTGTATCGTTCTTCTATGACATTATACCACCAAATGTTAGACCTAGATCCCCTAAATATGGAGTGCCTAGAGATGTCGGCTCTTTGTGCATGGGAACATACTGTCCACCTACCGAAAAATTAATTATAAATTTAATTTCACGCGCATTAAAAGCCTTCTGAAAGTGACCACGTACCGCTGCGGCGATGGTGCGTGAGCGGTGGAAGCTAGTTTCGACAAACCCTAAAAAACTTCTACTTCGTAGAATTCGTTATACTAGAGTCGGTGTTAAGCCTTCAGGGAAGCTCCTTCCACCTCTTTCCACTTTAGCATAGCGAACGCTGTTGAGAAGGCGAGTGAGGAGGAGGAAATCACCAGGTACGAAGAGCAGAAAGCTTTCTGGGGAGGGGCTTCTCTTGCCCTCATTAGGACTTGTAATGGGCTCAGTCCCACGTGATTACAGCGACCAACAGAAACCACCGACACCGACAAACCCCAAGAACGTGCGGCATGCCCGCGATGGGCACGGCAGGCTTGCAGTGTCTCGGTGCTCGTGAAGTGATACGAGTGATTGCAAGTCTGCAAAAATTACCTTCGCGTGCTTGCAGGTTTTTTTTAAATTTTTTTTAAATGCAATTTTAGAATGTTTGTAAGAGCGGATAGGGAATTTGCCATGCCGTCTTCCGGCTGGGCAGAAGGGAGCAGAAAGGGGGCAGGAGGAGAGGGATTCGGTTTCGGTTCTTTCCGTTGGTCGCTATAGAGGGATTCGGTTATAACAGACTATATAGTATGCTAACGCGCTGGTTACAAACAACACGAGGTATGTCGAAGTAGCGACATGATGGAGGGAAGTCTCACGACGAGCATTCTAGTACACCGCCCTACAGGTATTCCCATCACTACCGGCTGTCCGAGCTGATCCCCGTACCTTCCGGAGCTGAATCATCGTCGTCCATCGCGCGAGGGCGTCGAGGTCTCCCACGCGGAACGGCTTCCCCGCAGCAAAGCCCTTTGCGTCTCGCCGGGCTCCAAACTATCTCCTTGGCCGCCTCCGGGCCTTGCCCACGCGCTGCGCGGACAGGCGGCCTCTCCGAAGACGAGGCGGCCTCTCCGAAGACGAGCCGGCCTTCACCCTCGGCCGCGTCTCGCGCGGGCGCGGGCGGTTTATGAAACAGAGAGTGGCATTCATTCGTCCGCTGTTCCCTTTGTCTCTCGTCCTGACCGGGAGGCGCCAAGGTCGGGTGACTGCGCGTCGCGCCATCGCTGTTGCATACAGGTGCGCTGGTTGCGATGGGTTTAGCGACGGAGACACCCACGTGTGTGTTTATACGGGCGACGAAGGGCGGAGCTCTCGTCCTTGCACGGGTTTTTCCGGACGTCCTGTCAGCTGCTCGTCGAAACCACGGCTCGGCAGTATAGCGATACAAATATATCGCCATAGTATCTTAGAGGTACTTTCGAGTATATGTATCTCTGTATCTAGATACATTCGAAAAATATATTTGTATCTCGATCAGTAGTGAAATACAATTACAATGTATCGCTTGTATCCCGATACTTTGTCAGACATAGGTGTCTCGCTACATTTGTTGCCGCTTTTACGGCATATTTAAAAGATAAAATCATCCGTTTGGTGCAAGGTGCTTCATAATTTATAACATGAACCCCCCTCATACTTATAATAATATGGATCCATCACAGTCACCAGCATTAGAAAGAACACACACACACAAAAAAAGAAACGGTAATTTAAAGGTTACTTGCAAGAATAACAGACTAAGCTACCTCTCAAAGCCTTCCACTTTTTCCAATGTAAAAGAGCGAACGCTCTAAATGAGTTGACTGGAGAAAAGGTACGGCTCTGTCGTGCAATCTCCCCACACTATGGGTGACTCGGAAGCATAAAAGACAACAATCTGAGAAGCGCGCGCACGGCAAAAGTTCCATGCAGTCTTTACCGTTCAGTACACTATCAAGTGTACACATGGTAAAACGTTAAACTATCCGATGAAGAGCGCCGTGAACTTTAGACGTCTGGCGTCTGGAAACTCAGACAATCGCTGAACGTTTGTGATGCCAGAACGTCTAAAGTATGCAACACAATTGCCAAGCAATTAGCCATATTTTTTTTTTTCGACCGCCTCGCGACGAGGCGGCGAAAGTTGCGACCGGGAGTACCAAGGAGTTGCGCCTGAAACGAAGTGCCTCGAGCTGCTTGAACCGTTCGAGACCGAAATGAAGATATAATATCGTATCGAAAGTGCTTCTTCCGCTACAATATTATATGAAGAACAAAAACGCGTTAATTAGAGAAAGACCGATCGATGAGGCAGCGCGCCAGTTACTAAAAAAAAAAAAAGAAGGAACTTTTTAACGGGCGTAATCCGTATCAATTAACGATAATCAACGCACTCGGTTTATAAGCATTATAAATCCTTCGCCATTAATACGTACGGTATGCGCAAAGATTTTTCTGTTTGTTTCTTCTTCTATCGCTTCGGATGTGTTTGCCCGATCAATTTACGCGCGAGACGGTCCGATACATCATGGCGGCCCACGCACTCCACCGCGTTTCTTCTGCATCGCACGACGCCTGCACCGTTTTCGCTGACTGGAAGCTATACGCGCTTGTCGCACCAATCGACCGACTCCCTTTCATCACCTGACGCCCGCTCTCTGCGCATGGATATATGTAGACCAACTCAATGTTTACAAACAAGCCCGCTTTGCCCGCAACAGGTGTGGGCACTGCGCCTGCGCAGAAACCGAATTCGGGACGAGGGAAGCGTCTGCGCATGCGCTGTACCGACAGTAGCGCCACCGCGGCGCCGCCAGCCAATCCGGCTCCGCCAATGTGTCACCTGACCGGGCACACCGCAGGTCGCAGCGGCCATCCCGAAGGTCGCGTGACATTTGCGCTGCCTTAGACTGGCTTTGATGGCTCTCGTATAGCGTCCCCTGGGGTTCGTGGATCGTAAGGTGAAACGGAGTGCATAGCTTCGTTATTTTCCGGGGTTGTCCCTGGAAACGGGCTCCCCCGCCGTTCTCCCAAAAGGGAGCTCGGATCAAGTTCCCGCGGGGTTTCGAACCCTCCCCAAAACCTGAGCGCCCGCTCGCCTCCATATATTTTTTTCTGCGCTATTTTGAGTCAATATTGCCGGCGGTCTTATCAAATAACGGACGCGTAACTCCCCCCGGTCCCGGCTGCGGAGGTTCTATCACTCACGCCGTGCCGGCTAAAGGTTAGGCGGGCGTCCAGCACTGTGCAAACTGCACCAGCTGGTATGTTCTTCGGGGATCGGTTTCAGTGTGGACGGTCCGAATAAATACGCCCCTGCCAGAAAGCGAGCTGTTTATTCAAAGGGATCTCACGATTTTATATAATCGTTAAGTTAATTCTATATATCGTAGTTCGGAACTCCCCGAAGAGAGCGCTTCAATAATCGCGAAGAGGGCGGTTTGCGGACGCTGTTGATCTGGCGACTGGCCCAATGGGCTCCTCGATATAGGAATTGCAGGAGCTGCGTGAGCCTCTACTCAGCAGAAAGTTCTCAGGCTGAGCCGGAAGTGCTCAAAGTGAGCACGGCTCTGCTGGCCACGAGAGCGGACAAGAAGACGCGCTGCGGGAAGTGAGGAATGATCGATTGGTTCCATTAACTTGGAACAAAGCGGAGGATAACGGCGTAAGCTCAAGCTGTTGAAGGGGCTGTTCATACTGGATATAGATAGCTGGTCCGGTTAAAGCAGTTCCCGATGCCGCGTTCACACTGCTTGTATACATCGCGCAAAATACACCGTGTTCGCCGCAGACACGATGTCCGCGGACACGCCTCGACAATCTTCGAAGCATGTTTGTGACAAACATGTCTGCCGACAGTTTTTGTATGTGAGCGATGTGAGAGGAGCGTCATACGAGAAAGAAACATGCCTCGGACTGCAGTCTGTCTTTTGCAGGACGTATTAGCAAAACCAATTGTGTGTGTTGCTTGGATTTCAAATGCTACGCGATCACTGAAAAAAATGGTTCCACTGCCCGCAAGACACTATAAACATATAATAGAGAACACGAAACATCGACGCATCTGAGTATAGTTGCCAAAAGGCAAAACAACATTCCTCGGGTGAATATAGAGTTGGTCGCCGACGCCCAGGATTTACAGGCATCTGTTTTGATTGGATGTCCAACTTCCTGAGCGGTGGTCGCCAACGGGTTGTATATCACGGTGCTTCGTCCACCTGGTCTGATGTACTCTCGGGCATACCACAGGGCAGTGTGTTGGGACCAACCTTTTTCGACATCTTTATAAACGATTTCACCGTCAACCTCGTCTCCAGACCCTTGCTCTACGCCGACGACTTAATTGACCCTGATTATGCCAGTAGCTTGTCCCGGCGTCGACTACCCACTCCTGCAAGAAGACTTCAACGCTGTCATCCGGTGGTCTTACACGAACCGCTTGCCTCTTAACGAGGCAAAGTGTACCTCGATGCTTGTTCACCACTATCGGCAGCAGCCTCCTCACCAAGCACTCAATCTCACTGGGACCTCCCTCCGTCGGGTTGCTGCCAACAGGCTGCTTGGTGTGACACTAGACAGCAGGTTGTGTTTCACTAACCACATCAGCAGTGTTCTATTGAAGTCCCGGAAAATGATTGGATTTGCTCTGCGGGTATCCAGGAGAATGGGCCCACATACCTTGAAGCACCTCTTCATTGCACTGGTGCTTCCCGACCTATACCTGTTTTCACCTCAAGAACCGAAGTAAAACAAGTCCGGCTCCTCGCGGAACATTACTAATTTCCCCCTTTATGTGGATAATGAAGACATATGTAGGTTCATTTTAGATTAGATATATGTTATCGTATCAAGACGTACACGTTCCAAGCGCCAAAAGCATCGCTTTTTCCTCCGACAACCGAATCTCGTTAGAACTATTTCGCGCCGCGTAGGAACAATGCGCAAAATTTACTTTTTTCTTGAGGTGAAAACAGGTATAGAGTATTGCTGTTCTATTTGGGATCCAGCGTAAGTACATCTTAGTAGCTGCTCTGGAGAGCGTTGAGCGACGAGCTGCATACGCCATCCTTCGCCAGTAATCGTTCCCGCCGCATCCTCCTTATCGGGATATCAGAGCAGCCCAGATTCTACGCGCGGCCCACTGGACCCCATTGTCTACCCGTCGCAAAGTCTCCTCGATGAGACTCCTGGCTCTCATTCTTCAATTTGGCGAAAAATCGCTGCCTCTTTTGCCAGTGAGGAAAGCCCGTGCAGGGACCCTGCAGCCACGTCTGTATCGCACAGAGCGTCATAGAGGTTCCTTCCTGGTGCGGTCAGAGGATCTATAGCGCTCACTGCCCCGTGAACTGGCGGGCTGTCTCCCCCACAGATAAGGGCAAATGTAGGACGTTCTGCCGTGCCATCGCCGGACTCCTGCGTGCCGAATGAACCCAAAGTGCAATGTAACATCCCGGTTTGCCCTGGGTTGGGTTGTGGCGGGAGCTGCGGAACGTCGGGCAGGTCTGGCGCTGCAGCGTACAGAGCGCGACACTGTTAGCACGAACAAGCGATCGCCGTTCTTTCCAGTTTTCCTCTTTGAAACCTAAGGGATGTCATCCAAGTTATTATTGCTAAGGAAAGAGCTCATTTAGTTCTCTAATGTAAGCGATAACATCTCGTGCTCGCTAATACTATTTAGAAGTAAAATGCGAAAATGCGCCGATGCCGTGTTCGCGCTACCAGTGTCGCGATGTGTACGTGGCCACTGACCATGGGGTGGTGTGGAGGGCCTGCGCCTCTGACTGAACTGGGGTTTCCGCAGTGTCGGCGATAATCCACTTGGGTTTCTCTGTCCTCTTTCTCTTTTTCACTCCTTTTTTTTTGTGCTGCAGGTTTTTGGCTTAGATTCGCATTTTTTTTTTTTTTGCTGCCACTGGCATCTCTTTCTGAGTGCAAATAAATATTATCATTATCATTATCATAATTCTAAGCACTTCTTTGTCTTGTGTCGGATTTTCAGAGGGTTGAACGTACACCAGCTAGCCTGACTCTTCCCTACACTTCTAAATAGGTAGACAACTTCGCTTGGCATGGCTTCACAAAACCCTTCTGCATTGCTGGTGCCTATCTGCATGACGCTGCATTGCTGCATTACTGAGTTCCTATCGTCGTGGGTTGAAAACTTCGGAGACCTCCGCCCTAAGCCAGCCGTGGCAACTTGCAGGTACCAAAGTGTCCCAGTAGTCGGTGACAGGTTAAAAGGGCCATGGAGTGATTTTTCAACTTTTCCTCTTCAGTTTTCCTCCTCAACTCAAACGAAAGTTTAGAAATCACGTGGTTGTGACGTGGCATATTGCACCGTAACCGGAAGTTCTCCCAGCCGTCTGTGGTAGGCAGGGTTAGACGGCAGTGTTCCTTGCGTCTGGTGCAATCGTCGATGAATGTAGAGCTACAGCGATAGCCATCTCAGCCTTCTTGCAAACGTGGTCGGCATTCCCCGACTGGTCAGTCTGAGTAATTTTGCTCTCATCGGGGGAAATAAGAGTATAGTGTCGGATTGTCGACTACGACAGTGTTTGTTTCGGAATGCGATAACTCCAAGCTTCCGCCGTGCTGTTTATCCTTGAGAAGTGACCATAAGTGCCGTCACGTCACTTATTGGTCACGAACGCGAATCCGAATATCCGTCGAGGGATTAATTGTTGACGAGCGTATACGCCCAAGTGACGCAGTGCCCGTGTCTAATGCGCGCGCGATGAGTCAGCTGACGTGCTTTGGGTACCGCGGATGTATCAAAGTGAAAAAAGGGTGCCAGAGATTTCGAAGGAAAAGAGGTACGAAATAGTCCGCTATATTTTCGACTTTTCGTACCGAAAAGAAGACCTTTGACTTCCTAACTTCTTTCGTTTGCCCACTAAACGATATGCGATTAGTAAAATTCCATTCTAAAATCATTCATCCTAGCCGAAAAATTCAGACAAAAGAATACTCGCATAGACCACCATTGATTGATAAGCTTCTTGGTGGCGGTGAAAGTGCGAGGATGAAACTGGACTATTTCTTTCAGTCTCGCCTTCGTAAAGCTTGATGACACAATGGTGGGATGAAAACTACCCGCCTGAGGACAATCGAGCGCGCGGCTCATGGATTGGACAAGAGAACTGCGTGAGCACTTGACTTCCGTTTGTAACAATCAATGCCTCGGCGGACACTCGGGTAGTGGCTCGTGTCCAACCACTGCGGTGATGAGAGTAGCCGAACTCTAACAATGCCTGGAGCTCAGCACGCGTTTTCTAATTTGCCGACCCCAGCGCGGGGCTGTGATTAACGTTGGCGGCATACAGATAGGCACCAGACCATGTGGACGATTGTTCTGACTCTGAGTTGAAGGAATGAACAATGTTCATATTTCTCGTATTCCTTTGGCGACTGCCATTGACTAGAAAGAAAAACTAAGGCAAGCTTATTCGGTTATTAACGTTAAGGAGTGATTCTAAGGGCCGGTTGCACCAACGTCGCTATACCTTAACCCAAAGCGGCTCTTTCCTAAGTCGGCTTACCGCCCTAAACCGAGCTCGGATAAGCACGGGTTTAAATTCCGGTTGCACCAACGTTAACCCGGCTTTACAGACGCGCCCCTTGCTATAAAAAAAAGGAATGCAGGGACAAACAGAGCGAACTGGGGAACGCTCAGAGGGACGAATACGATTGGCGGAGAGGAATCTCGTGATGTAAACAAAGAACCTGCTGTAGTAGCCGTCGTCGGCGTCTGCTTTTCCCTGTATTTCCTCGGTGAGTACCGAATTAAAGGTCTCCCAATTCAATCACTTTTTTCGCTTAACTTTCAAAAACAGGAGTCAACGCTTTAAATAAACACGAATGCTCTTTACATCTGTGATTGTGTGTTTAATATCGGTTGATAACAGAATATTTTGACAGTGAGAGTAGTTTTCGTGCTCACATTTGGAGATAAAGGAGCCATTGGGGGCCCCAAATCTCACCGAACGCGATAAGGACGCTCTACTCGCTACATCGCAGAAGACAAAACATCATCGAGAATAAGTAGGCAGGTAAGATGACTACTAAAATCAAGTCATGCCTGAGACTGATGAAGTTCAAAACAGTGACGAACTCGCCAGGGCAGCTGCGAAAATGCCCGGAAATCGTCGAATAGAAGTCGTCGAGTTGTCGTCGCCACGAATAGAAGTTGTCGTCGCGACGAATGAAAGATACAAAGCAAAATATTCCTAAAAAGCGCGATCACCAGAAAAGTTACGGTTATGGAACGATACAGTTTTCTGAAGCCAAGATTCTCCTCACGAGACAAGGAAAATTCACTGATGATTGTCTCGAAACTCAGAAAACGAAAGAAATTGACTTTTCGCTGTTTTATAATTTAAAAGCGCCGCAATCTGATGCAAACGGCAGAAGTGTCGACAATCAGCTGATCGTCGAGATCATGTACTGCCACTATTCAACGCGCTGATCGGATTGAAGGATATGCGTTGCAAGGAGAAATAAACAAGCTGGTAAATAACAATACGTTACAGTTATGCGAAAATCAGTAAGGCATACATACGAATAAGCTCGTTGACAGAATAACCAACGGGAAGACAGACGTGAGCCCCACAGCTCCGTACGTATCTCGGTTAGGGCTAACACGCACTGAGAGTGGAGAGCCAGCTTGAAAACAGGGGTCGATAAACACTTCACGCGAAAATATTTTGCATACTTGTCACAATCGAAGGTCAGTCTGTCGAGACTCTCACGCTGTTGTAGCCTAAAACACTTTGTACAACCAATTTCGTCCACCGCGTCGACCGCCACCAAGGAGGTTATAATGGGCAGGAGGTGGCGTCCCTATCCCCAATGCATGGAGCGAAGTGTAACGGAAGTAGGCGTGGCCACGAGCCGCGACGAGCATTTCTTGACCAATGGGAAGCCTAGTGAGTGGGCGCCGCCATTAATTTCGGTGCAAACAACCGCTACTGTACAAACCGCGTTGCGATGACATTTCCGTGGCAACGCGATTGTGTGCACCAAAAGTAATGGCGGCACCCACTGTTATTTGAAACAGCGCTTAACGGGAGACTTTTAAACCGGTATGGTCGGAATTGGATGAGATTATTATAAACGAACGCCTGGTTGCCCAGCAGAAAGTAAGTGACTAGAGTTGAGACGCTCTAGACGACGCACCGACTGAATCGGTGTCGAACAGGCGAGATTTCGAGCCCAACACTTGCCTGACCAGAGGACTAGGAAGTCGGCGTGTAGCGGACGCTCTCGACACCGCGCGACCGCGCCTGGAGCGTCCTCTCGAACGAGTCGTCGTATAGCGCGGCTTTGGAAGGCGATCGCGAGTCAGTCATCGTAGGCACGAACGCTGAGAAGGGCATCGCGGGTTGAGAAAGCCGTACAAATTCTGCTTCGAGAAGATGTTGGTTTCACTCCGCCGTGATGAGTATTCGGGTTCGCATCGAAACTTCTTTTGGTGCGCCGATCGAATCGAAAGCCAGCCGCGACAGCGAGCAGACGAAGCAGACCGCAGGCACGGAGCAGACGTAGCCTAAGCCTAACGACCGAGCGGAGAGCAGACGATGGGAGTATGGTTGAATTTAGTTTGGATGAGAGAGCGTCGGTGCACGGGGCAGTCTGGGATTGGGTTGTTCTTCCGGCGTCGCTGGGTATGACGTCATGCCGGGTCCTGCCCAACGTTATTAGATTAACTCAGTTACGGAACTGTTCATAGACGCTGCATGCACGAACAGTACCCCCCCTCACTCACCACGACTCGCCCAGATTCGCTCGACGCGCCGCCCGACGGCTGCTTTGGTAACTGAATCGGGATACGTTCGTTTCAACGTCACTACAAACCTAAAAACCAACGAAAAAAACTCTTTTTGCAGTAATTAAAATTTTTAGTTTTCAAGGTTTTGCAGCACAATTAATATTGTTTTTATACAACCATGCCTCAGCGGGGATTTCAGGTAGCGCGTCCCGACCTAGGCGCCATTTAACTGTGGGGGTATTTCGCGGCGCGTCCGCAAGGAAGACGGGAGTGGAACCCCTGTAACCCGATTGAAGCCAAAAATAGATGTCACGTGCAGTTCCTCGAGTGACCGCTGCGGGAGAAATGGCGGCGTTGTGATCGCCATTTGGAGCTTAGAATGCACACATTTCGTCGTTTACCCTGAGACTGGGGTTTTTTTTAGAAGAGCAAAAGTAACAGGAAAACAGACAGGTCTCAGGGTAAACGACGAAATGGTTGACTTCCACCAGCTAGCCTGTACCATGACTCTTTTTTCGTAGAATGCACAGTTATGAAACGAAAATATAGATGGCGCTTCGAATGACTCTAGGCTAGAGTTCCTGTATAGGCTCCCTACGGGAGCCAGAGTTGCGCGTTTGATTCCACGTGCCGCGTGCCGCCCTCGCCGCTATTCGCCGAGATCCGATCATGTGAGGAGCCGTATCAAGTGTCGTGCAGCAAAGTAGACGTTGCACGCGCCCCGGCGTACGTTCCCCGGCTTTTGAGAGCGCGAACGCGCGGCGCTGCTATTCGCCGAATTCAGTCACGTGAGGAGCTGAATCCACATGCCATGCATGAACGCGCAACTCTGGCTCCCGTAGGGAGCCTATACAGGAACTCTACTCTAGGCGGATTGAGGTGAGTGAGGGGGGTACCCCCCTCCGCGGGAGTTCCACAACTGAGGTAATCTAGTAACGTTGGTCCTGCCCTATTTAAACGTCCTTGACCGCCACAAACCAGCCGCCATGTTTTAAATCCGGGATTAAGAAACAACCAAAACCAAAGCGCCCAATGTTGAGCGCTTACAATAAGCGTAGTTTAGTGCTAGGTTTAGCGATAAGCGATTTTGGTGCAACCGAACGAAACCGAAACTTAGCTTAGGTGCCCGGCTAAGCTCTGCTTTGTGCTAAGCGGCGTTGGTGCAACCGGCCCTAAGTAGTTTATAGGGAAAGCAGAAAAATCATTTCATGGCCCCTTCAAGAACCCAGCTTCGCCTCCAGCACGCTCTCGTCGTCTTTTGTCGGGCCCTGACTGCGCGTGCGACGAAGTATTATCTAAGCAGAAAGCTCACACTGGAGGCGGATCCCCTGCTTGGTCCTTAAAGGGGCACTCAAGCAGTTTTTGTAGAAGCTACTTTTTGGTGCGATGGCGTTAAGGAAGTGTCAGTGGATGAGTATCTTCAGTTTTAGAAGGCAGAACCGCCTATTAAAGGGGCTATGCAACAATTTTTTTACTTTGCGCAAATACCGCTTAGAACGGATCCCTGACGTTAATGACCTATGAAACACGCCTTCGTTTTTCACCCGACGCATTAGAAGTCCCAGAAAAAAATTAAAAAACAACGAGCAGCGTTCACGCCCTCAACTCGCAGCCAGAACAAGCGGCCACGTGATCTGGAGCCGATTATATGCCGCCAATGTTGATCATAGCCACGCGCTGGGGTTGGCAAAGCACAGGACACGCGCTGAGTTCCAGACATTGTTATGGCTCGGCTATTGTCGTCGTTGCAGCGATTGGACACGGGCCACTACTCGAATGCTTCTCGAGCTATCAATTATCACGAGCCTAAATCGAGTGCCCACGCAATGCTCGGGTCCAATCTATGAACCGCATTCAAATATCGTCATACGGGTGTACTGCGATCCCCGCGTTACGTCATCGAATTTTGCAAGGGAGAGATTGAATGAAAATGATCGCTTTTGTCCTTGAAATTACACCGCAACAAAGGAGTTTCTTGGCCAGTGGCATTGCATGCGAGTATCCTTGAGTCCCACTAGTGCCAGTAAGCTCGTGTAAAGTGAAAAACATTCCAATTGAATATCGTTGCACAGCTCCTTTAATCACGCAGGAATAAAATACGTGCGGACTCTTTTCTGTACTTGCGAGGACCAATGAAATTATCGTATGTTTGAAAATTTTGGTGGCCTTTGTAAAGTTTCGCTAAAGAAACAATTTTCAGTTCATTTAAATATGTTGTGCATGATAATTTCAAAAGACGTAAAATATTTCTAGTTTAGAATACGCGATACTGCAATTATCGTTTCACAAACAAGAGACTACGTTTTCTCCTTGCCTTCCTCCGCGGGTGGTGAATTTCCCGCTCCCCCGGGATGCGCGGAAGCGCACGTATCTGCGCGCGTTGCAGGCCGGTCGTGTCGGTAGCGGGCCGGCCGGGCCTCGGTGGTGGTCGTCGACGTGGACGGCGTGGTGAAAGCTCATCGTTCCGCGTAAAAGCGCTATCCTTGACTGTGAATTTTCGTCGTGTGTCGCTATGATAACCCAGCACGTACTAAAAGGGAAGATCCACCTACTCGTGCGGCGATGTCGTGGCGGCACTCTCCAGACAGCAGAAACGCCCGTGCCGTCGTGTTTGTTTACTTCGACTACAGTGGTGCTTTCTAAGAATTTGTGTCCTCGAACATCGCCCGGATTTCTTATTTGGCGCATTTCATGCGTGTGCTCAAGTTCAAGGTATTACTGGCGCCTACCGTATAGACCAACTCAACTTGCTGACGTCATACGACCGCGGTGGCGCTGCTGTCGGTACTGCGCATGCGCTAACGCTTCATTCCTCCCAAATTTGGCTTCTGCGCATGCGCAGTGCCTACACCTGTTGTGGGCAAAGCGGGCTTGTTTGTAAACAGTGTGTTGGTTTATAAAGGATGCGAATTTTCACGCGTTTTCATCACCGGAGAGCAGTGATTAGTGTTAGCAATCCTGAACGCTCGCAACGTCTATCTGATCACGAAATCATATTTCTACGTTGCTATATCGCTGCTAAGATTACATTGTCTTTTATAATCGTGGAAAAGGCGTGTGGCGATATTTGTACTATTGCAATGTCGTGTATTAGAGTCATGATCGTCCAAGACGGCGTACTGAATCTTTTTATTTTCTTTTTTTCATCCACTGTACCCTGCAAGCCAATCAAGAAAAAATAATAATAAAGCTTTAGGCTATAGACAACTGTCTGTCTATATTAGGTTACGGCATTGAGTAGCAGTGCGTCCCCTTTTTAGAGGGGCCGCTGAAACAGCTGACGGCCGCGTATAGAAGCGGTCGCCGTGCTGACGACCCGCTGCGCTTGTTATAGTGGTTGCAGGTGTGTGTACGCGCGGCGCAGAGCGGTCGTTCCGGTCGCAACAAACGCAGTCGTAGGTACGCGCTCGTTGCACATGTCTGAACCAGCCTTTCCCCCGTCCTCCCGAGGCGAAAGGCAACGTGGCGACATCGTTTGACATCACGTACCAGAGGTAAAGCTGCGATGTCAAACGTTGGTTCGGTTAAGACTTGCCCCAACCGCAAATTGAAGATTGCCCGAAAAGGTCTGCGTTTCGCCGTCCTCGGAACCCGAACATGACTCCGAAGCGCTGCTATCGTCCACATCGCACGTCGAAGTGGCGTCATAGGAAATCATCCCCAGGTCGGCTGTCCGCCGAAGAATTTCAACCTCTAACGGCGTCAGGTCCTCGACCGTAGAGAACTCCGCCATGATCGAAGTTCGAATGACAAAGAGGTTCGGCCGATGCGGCTACCTCGGGATCACTGCGCGACGGAACGTCGTCAAACGCCATTCGCCCGAGATCCTTTTGATAAGCGTGCGAGGACCAATGAGAGTGGTTTCGTTTTCGGGTGGATCCGAGGTTTGGCGGCCTTCAATTGCATTTTTATTAAAGAAATAATCACCGTATGACTATATTTTTTTGGTTTTTAGGGATACTTAGGGGGTGTATATTCAGCTGTCATCATCAAAACACGAACTCAAAAACCACTTGAGTGCCCCTTTAACCCGCAACCTAGCATAGTTCGGAACTCGGCAAAGAATGACGGCCATGCGCGGCGGCCCACTCCTTAGAACTCCAACTTGACTCGTGAAACGGATGGCAGACATTGACCGCGTTGGGAAGGCCTCGCCAACCTACTTCACTATTGATCCCGACCCTGCAACCTGCGGGCGAGGGACCAGGCAGACGCCGGGCTTCAGCCGGCCCGACGACATACTCAGTTTCAACTTATGATGAAGCGCAGCGGATAATACGAGCCACCCAACCAATCCAACGCCGTGAGCGAATCATGTCACTTCGTGTCCCACGCGTCGCTCGCCGCCCCCCGCCCCCCCTTTCTCCCCCCATGAAGGTCACGTGATATTCATTAGGCACTGGATCTGCTTGGGGGACTCGCAGTCTCCTCTGCGGTCCATTGTAAGGTGAAACGGAGTATCGACCTGGGCGCTCGCTGTTCGCTCGCTCGCCAGGTCGGTCAGCCAGACCCAGGGCCGCCCGACATCGATGTGGAGACGCCGCCGGCGGACATGAATGGCAAGTCCAATCGGGGACAGTGAGTCACCGCCGCCGTTATCGACCACGTCTCGCGTATAGGACTACGACGGATCACGTTCACGAACAGTGTCCATTACTCTGCGACGTTTATCGGAGGTCGATTTTGAGGCGAGGGCAGGGGATTCGGCGCTGTTCCTGGGTCCTGCATGAACGCGGATTTCAGCGCAGTCTTTTCACAAATATTTAATCACGATCAATATCAAGGTCCGAATTTCCGTGTGGTTCTGGGACCTTAATATACCGAATTAGCTTCCACGTACAAAAAAAAAAAGACTAAATAATGTCTTTTTAGTCGCTTAATCGTACATGGAATGATAAATAAAGTTCTTCAATTCATATGGACTATGATCGGGAGGGGCGCAGAGACCGAAAAGGAAACGTGACTGTCGTTAGGGGAGCCTAACCTACTTTTATTTCACTTGCGAGATCAAGAGTGCCTAACGTATTTGACGTTAGTGTATGTTTTTTTACATACTCCGCACGATGTTATACAGTATTGCAATACCCCACAACCTCACTGCCTCAAAACAAGCAAGTCCACACAAAAGCCTGCGTAAGATGCGAATATAAAATTTCACCGTTGTACATAAAACTTCCAACCTTTCACACGTTGAAACAGCTTTTGTTTCCTCCGAACAAACGGAAAGAAATGGGAGGAAAAGCGGTTGTTTACGGACCCTCCGCGCGCATCACCAAGGGGAGCAAAGACAAACAATCCAAACGACACGGCTCGAGCCTTCTGAAACGAGCAGGTTTACGTCAGTGGGGGCCATTCATCACCAACGCTCTCGCATTCGTTCTCTTCGTTCCGCGTCTTTCAAACGATGCAACCCAGTATAGTTACGGCCACCGTCCAGCGCAGCCCTCTTCGTATCCCATTCCATATTCTATCCCGCATCCTTTCTTCGCTCCATCTCCGTAAACTCCACCGCTCGACTCGATGTTGAGCGGTCGTCGTAAAACCTGCACATCGCCCGAAGGGCACCGCCGAGACTCTCTTCCCTCAAGAGCGCGGGTGAGCGCTTCGAGTATTTCCTGGTATTTTCGAGTGGCGGAGAGAACGCAGATATGAGGACCTCCACGTTCATACAATCGCTCAGTCCTTAAATCTTTTTTTTTTTTTTTAATCTTCTTTAACACTTTCACCGTGCAGAAAACAATAGATGCAGTACAGAGAAAAAAGAACCACCTACGCTCCACCATAGAGTATATAGACGCACCAGAACGAAAGCGTGTAGGTCCATACGAAAACATACAAATCGTGTTTTGTTTTTACAGATAGGCACAAATACTTTCGCAGAAGCAATGGTCACAAACACGAGCACAAGCGTCCACACACACACACATATATATATATATATATATATATATACGCACACGCACACAACACACACATAAACATATATATATATATATATATATATACGCACACGCACACAACACACACACAATAGCAAGACCTGAAACAATTGAACAAAAAAAAAACAGAATTATTTCCCGGCTTGCTTTTGCTCCTGTTTGTCTTAGGGCCAGAGTTGCGCAACATTGCTGGCGCAGGCATCCATCCAACGCCTCCGGACCCCCCAATTTATATCGCCTTCCGGGGTGCCCTTTTTTTCTCGTTTCTCCCCACCCTGCGCCTTCTCGGAACACGGGGTAGCAAACTCCCTTTTTCGAAGAACCGTTTTTTATATATATTCCACCTGGGCGCACGTTTCCCCCTCCAACCAACACCGACCCTCACCGAAACACATGCACACAAAAACGAGACAAAGCGTTCGGCTCAGTGAGCAAATTCGCAGCCGGCCGATCCCCTTCCCCGCGCCCTCCCTTCAACCTCCTCTCCCTTCTTCCTATCTCCCCACTTCTTCACGTCTGCCACTACTTCACGTCTCCCTATCCACCCCGAAGAGGGGGGAGGCTTGCTGCGCACCCAAAGAGGGGCCTCCCAGGTTCATAAAGTACACGATCCAGGAGTCCCCGGCTGCAAGCAGAGGTGGCCGGTCCCCATATTTATATACGCGAGGGCCCGGAGATCGGAAAAACGCGTGCCGTCAGGGTAAGTACACCACGCGCTGCTGAAAGACAAGAGATAGAGAGAGAGAGAAAAGGGGGGGGGGGGGGGGGGCGTTGTATGGTGTTTAGGAGGCCCGGGAGAAAAGAGTACGTCTCTTGGGAGGTACTAAGTGGGCACAAGATGTGTTTCATCAGTCCAAAACGTACACGTGCTGTCAAATGACTGCTCTACTACAAACCGTTGCTTCCGGCGTGTCCGGTTAGTAGAACACGCTGAAGCGTTTTTGTGGAGACGGACGTTATAGTGTGTGGTAGTTGTGTATGTTGTGTTGCTATCGTTTCCTTCGATATGTGACTCCCTCATTTTATATGTGTATACTTACTTCGTAAGAATAAAAAGTTATAAAACAATTTAACAAAATTTCCACTCGGTAACATGTTTGTTTTGGCGCGTTTTACGTGTCGAACGCCGACGAAGGCTTTACGGTACGTCATAGGAAAGGACTGGGGATGCATTTATATCACACGAGGACCCTTACTTATAACTTATAGGTAAAGAAATGATCGGGTCATAGGAAGCCCTCGCCACAATATTCTTTCGTCAGATTACGCTTCGTCCGGGAGTTGAACCCGGCTCATTGCCTCGGTACCTTGCTATGAAGTTTGGAGCTGCTGGAGCCGTTATTCTGCAACATTACATAAAGATATACGAGGGGTGGTCAATAGGTTTTGCCTCCTAGGTTGTAACTTTTTTTTTTCGGTGATGGAATTGAAATATGTTACATTCAAATGAAAGTTTGGAATCTCCTGTTTACCAGGAGCACGCATCTTTTCGATAGAGTTCCCACCGGTGGCAATGCACTTTCCGTTACCGATGCACGGCTTTGCATGCCGTCGTAGAAGAATGATGACGGCTGTCGACGAGACCAACCCCGCGCTGGAGGAGCTGCAGTTCCCAGATGTTCTGCCTACAGCCAAAACCTCGCGCCATCAGATTTTGGCTGTTTTCCAATATGAAGGAATATCTGAAAGGTACACGGTTTGCGTCCGACGACGAGATTACCAAAGTACCGATGCAGTGTGCCGTTGGTGTTGTCAACCGCCGCCTCCATCCTTCTACAGGGGCCTGCAGAGACTAGTGCGCCCGTAGCGGAAGTGCAAGGCTGCAGGTGGGGACTATTTTGAAAAGTTACGTGCTCCTGGGAAAGAGGAGATTGCGACATTTCGCTTCAATGTAACACCTTTGAATTCCATCACTGAATTAAAAAGTTACAACCTATAGGAGGCAAAACATACCGACCAAACTTCGTATATGCAGTTGAAGGCGATGATCATGAAAACGTATATATATCTATATCTATATATATATATATATATATATATATATATATATATATATATATATGTCCTGAGGAGGCCATTGTGGTCACGTTTCTTGGCCCTATTTTTACTAAAAGAGAACTGCGCTTTGTAATTTTACAAGAAAAAAACGACCTGTGAAATACACCTTTGACGAAAAGCTTAGATGGCTACGTGCAGGCGTCGATTTTTACGGTCCATTTTAGATCGAGCCTGATGACTTGAACCACCATATATATATATATATATATATATATATATATATATATATATATATATATATATATATATATATATATATATATATGATGAAGGGCGGTCCCCGCACGAAACGTCGTAATAAACTTCGAATTAGTAACTCCGACAGTACGCATCGTCGGCTTATTAATGTTTCCCGGTCCATTGTTTTTATATTTATCTTACTTCACCTATATATATATATATATATTATTGTTGAACTATAAATGGAAATATGAAAAGGATTAAATAAAACGGTCCCTAGAGCAGACAACCTTGCGTCGGGCATGCGACAATTACTTCTGCCTTTAGCTTAATCGGAATCCGAACAAAACGCTCCGAAAAAAGGAGCAAGCAGGTACCTCCACTCTAAAAAAAATGGAGGAAAAAAGTAGCAACGGCGCGTCTTCCTCCCCTCTACTGACGCGCCCCCAAGCGGACACGAGAAGGAGGGAGGAACGAGACATTTTCCTCCTTCTCCAGGCAGACTGGAGAAAGCTTTCGCCCTCCCGACTCAACTTCTTTCGGTTTCGTTTTCGAGCAGGTCGCGCACGTTGTTTAATAAATGCTGTTGAGTTGATTGAGCTTCAGCGGCAGCGAAGGCCGCCTGTAATTCCGTCTTCTAGTCCAAAGGTGCAGAGCATTTCGGTTGCATTGACGTTTTTATCACTAATTTTATGAAACGAGCAAACGAAGCCGCTAGAAACGGCGAAGTTCCGGAGCAGTGCCAGCAGCGCCACGTACACTGGGAAAGATGGCCGTCTCCGAATTGCGGGGCTCACGCGGAACTACAGTAGCGAAACCGCGCGGAATTGTGTCGACGTTCTCGACGTTATGAAAATCGCAGGAACTGCGTCCAAGACAGGCAGGTTTTGCTGCCGGCTGCCTGGGCGCCTTTCTTGCTGAGTTCGGTTCTGTTTTCCGATGCCGAGTGCGACCGGCGTTCAACGTGGTTCTGTATTTGTGCGTGTCAGCAACATAGCAGCAACATCGTGATGGCAGTGTTGTGGGTTGTGAACAGAAGACTGGAATTATCGCCGATGTGACCGTGTGTTTGCGTATCAGTGGTGTAACAACAAGATGAGATGACGTAAACTGTCGGGCATTGATGCCACTGGTCGAGCCGTGATCGGACGGGGTGGGGTGTCGCAGGTTGACATTCCGCTTTACATTAAAAAGTTTAATACCACTTGAGGGGTTAGGTGCAATCGATCGACGTGCGGATAGTCATGTTGGAACGCTGGTCTGAACAGTAAGCTCCTATCGTACAGTGGCCAATGTGACTGTCGGTTGTCTCGTGCCCGAGAGCGATTGCGCTCTGGGGAAAGGACTGAACAGTACGAAATCATGACGGAAAGTAGGTATATTTACAGTGTGGCGCGGGGAAACAAACTCATGGCTTCGAACCGCATTGGAGCGGCTTGATTTATTTATATTTCAAATATTTACGGCATGATCGAGCGTTCGCTTTTTAATAAGAGATTCCTCCCTTGAGTCATTCAAAATACTGTCAAAGGTATGACATTGCTAGAAAAAAATCAACATGCTGGGAATATTTTTTAATGCTTATTCAGTCACCGAAAAATTCCGTACGTTCAAAACGACCAGTATAAAAGACGGAAAAGAGCTCGGGTGTAGCGTTCGGGTTTGTGTGCCGTTGAATTGATGTTTGTATGTGCGGTGTATGTGCTCAGTGTATGTTCGCGTGGTGCTTGTAGTATGTGTAATATGAGTAAAGGAGAGGTTCCCGAAGATCCGTAAGCGCAAATGAAATAAATTTTTTTGTAGAACATGAATTGGGCAGTATCTAGCGCCACCTAGCCTAGCTACTTGCAATTACTCTGCTTGACCCTGCCATCTAGTGGCAAGCGATTTAACCTTTCACGCTACGCGATAAACAGTGGCTTCGAGTTAGTTCTTTTGAGAGCGGCTTTGGGTTTCGCGAATTGGGTTTGCCGTTCCTCCGTGATGTGCGGTTGACGAAGTAAGAGTGACTCGAGGAACACCAAAGGTAAGACGTAAAGTGCGCGAAGTAACTGGGTATCGGTTGTCTCCGTTTAACATCGCAGTGCTGTCGACGAGAAGACTGAGTAACTGCTTTCGAAACACAAGTTTCTGTACCTGTGGGGGGAATCTGGCTTCGGAAATAAACACAGTTCGCGGAAAGCTCGTGTTACGCTTTTATTTGCTGCTCCTCTCGTCCCGTACAAGAGACGTAGCGTCCTCGTTAAGCCTTATTGAGCTCGATTCGCTCGATTCAGGGCCGCCATAATGAGATGCAGGCGACGGAGGAACTTTGCTCCCCTGCTTCAGGGACGAAAGTTCCTCTCTTTCTGAAGGAACATAGGTTACAAGACCGTTCCTCCCCTAAGGGAGGACTATCGATACCTTTTTTTCTAAGAGTGTTCCACCGTACTGCCAACTTAGGGGTGAACGGAGTGTAGACGGGAAACGATGGATATCTTTCTTGGGGATCTTTTAGGTCAGCGGCGGTACTTTACTCTTTTTCGCCTTCGATATTATGTGGTGTATTACGCTCGAGGACTTCTTCGAAAAAAGGAGCAGGTACCTTCCACCGTACTGCCAGCTTAGGGGTGAACGGAGTGTAGACGGGAAACGATGGATATCTTTTTTGGGGATCTTTTAGGTCAGCGGCGGTACTTTACTCTTTTTCGCCTTCGATATTATGTGGTGTATTACGCTCGAGGACTTCTTCGAAAAAAGGAGCAGGTACCTTCCACCGTACTGCCACCTTAGGGGTGAACGGAGTGTAGACGGGAAACGATGGATATCTTTTTGGGGATCTTTTAGGTCAGCGGCGGTACTTTACTCTTTTTCGCCTTCGATATTATGTGGTGTATTACGCTCGAGGACTTCTTCGAAAAAAGGAGCAGGTACCTTCCACCGTACTGCCAGCTTAGGGGTGAACGGAGTGTAGACGGGAAACGATGGATATCTTTTTGGGGATCTTTTAGGTCAGCGGCGGTACTTTACTCTTTTTCGCCTTCGATATTATGTGGTGTATTACGCTCGAGGACTTCTTCGAAAAAAGGAGCAGGTACCTTCCACCGTACTGCCAGCTTAGGGGTGAACGGAGTGTAGACGGGAAACGATGGATATCTTTTTTGGGGATCTTTTAGGTCAGCGGCGGTACTTTACTCTTTTTCGCCTTCGATATTATGTGGTGTATTACGCTCGAGGACTTCTTCGAAAAAAGGAGCAGGTACCTTCCACCGTACTGCCAGCTTAGGGGTGAACGGAGTGTAGACGGGAAACGATGGATATCTTTTTTGGGGATCTTTTAGGTCAGCGGCGGTACTTTACTCTTTTTCGCCTTCGATATTATGTGGTGTATTACGCTCGAGGACTTCTTCGAAAAAAGGAGCAGGTACCTTCCACCGTACTGCCAGCTTAGGGGTGAACGGAGTGTAGACGGGAAACGATGGATATCTTTTTTGGGGATCTTTTAGGTCAGCGGCGGTACTTTACTCTTTTTCGCCTTCGATATTATGTGGTGTATTACGCTCGAGGACTTCTTCGAAAAAAGGAGCAGGTACCTTCCACCGTACTGCCAGCTTAGGGGTGAACGGAGTGTAGACGGGAAACGATGGATATCTTTTTTGGGGATCTTTTAGGTCAGCGGCGGTACTTTACTCTTTTTCGCCTTCGATATTATGTGGTGTATTACGCTCGAGGACTTCTTCGAAAAAAGGAGCAGGTACCTTCCACCGTACTGCCAGCTTAGGGGTGAACGGAGTGTAGACGGGAAACGATGGATATCTTTTTTGGGGATCTTTTAGGTCAGCGGCGGTACTTTACTCTTTTTCGCCTTCGATATTATGTGGTGTATTACGCTCGAGGACTTCTTCGAAAAAAGGAGCAGGTACCTTCCACCGTACTGCCACCTTAGGGGTGAACGGAGTGTAGACGGGAAACGATGGATATCTTTTTTGGGGATCTTTTAGGTCAGCGGCGGTACTTTACTCTTTTTCGCCTTCGATATTATGTGGTGTATTACGCTCGAGGACTTCTTCGAAAAAAGGAGCAGGTACCTTCCACCGTACTGCCAGCTTAGGGGTGAACGGAGTGTAGACGGGAAACGATGGATATCTTTTTTGGGGATCTTTTAGGTCAGCGGCGGTACTTTACTCTTTTTCGCCTTCGATATTATGTGGTGTATTACGCTCGAGGACTTCTTCGAAAAAAGGAGCAGGTACCTTCCACCGTACTGCCAGCTTAGGGGTGAACGGAGTGTAGACGGGAAACGACGGATATCTTTTTTGGGGATCTTTTAGGTCAGCGGCGGTACTTTACTCTTTTTCGCCTTCGATATTTTCTGGTGTATTACGCTCGAGGACTTCTTTTCTTAATATTATTATTTCGATTTCGAGGCTGTAGAGAGGAAAAACAACAACTCGGTCGATGACGTAATGTATGGTTGCAGTAGGTCAAGAACCGCTGGGTATGACGTTTCTTTCTTCCCCGCGAATTTAATTTCTAGCAACACGGCGGAACAAACAAAACATCTCGAGGCATTTTGTCTTTTAGCTAAAAATATTTAGCAGTTTTTTTTTTTTTTTTGCATTTTTTTACAAGCCGACAGTTGAACGACCACGGTTTAAGATCGTGACAACCAGAAAATCAAACTGTCCGCCCGCTATTGTTGTCGACACCGAAGAGAAATCGCTTCGTCGACGCGATAATGCGAGACAGCGAAAACCCGTTCTTTTTGTGTGTTAGCCCGAAGTAGCCTGAATGCGGCGGGCCACACCTTTCGCACCGGTGTGCGGCAGTGAAGCCTGCGTCGACCGGGCCTGCATAAAGTGCACATCGCTCGTCTCGCAACTTCTTGTATGCACGCCGACAACTTAAGAAACGAGGGGCGTGGTTTAGTGTGTTTACGCCCGTTGCCTCGTGATTGGCTCTGTGGCATTTTCATCGGCTAACGCCGCTCTCCCATTGGCTGCTGGGAGATAATTAGATGAACGGGGTGGCTCATGCCGCAGTCTGATTGGATGCTGAGGGATAATTAGATGCGCGGGGTTAGCCACGCCCTCTATTTATCGAGCTGTCTGTGGGGTGTATATAGTGTATAGGCGTTTACTATATGTTGGCCTAAAAACAAAACCCCTATACTCGTTGTCACATTGAGAAAAAAAAAAAGGAAGTTTCGCGCATTACTCGTGTGCTGCACGAAGTCGTCCTTACAACAATTGGCTGTCCGAGGAAAATGCGATGCTTTTGGCGTTTGAAAAGTCTACGTCGTGATAAAATTGACGGCAAGCTAATCAGAAATGCTTCCCACATGTATCTTAATTCACCACATAAATGAGTAAATCGGTGATGCATCGAAAAAAATTAGTCCTTTTTTATTGTTTTATGTGAATACGGGTATAATCTGATTGTCATGCTGACTGTTCGTTTCCCCCATCCCAAGACTTTAGATCGCATTGTTAGCAAACCAGCTCGCCTACGTCCTTTGAAAACTAAAATAATAATAATATTATTAAGGAGACTTTGCACTCGGCGACTTCCGTTCCTGACGAGAGATGTTTGCCGCACGTGTTTATCAAGTGCTGCAGGCTGGGCTTTGTCGTCGCGAGGTTCGTGTTTTCTCGCGAGGTTTCCGGAGGAAGTCAGGCTCCTCGGGCGTCTGGGGAACTTCCAGGAACGGAGCCGGCCAGCCGGCTCCAGTCAAATGCTGTGTTCCAGACCCGGCCTTACGAGTTATAGGCGGGCGAAGGAATATTCGGAGCAACTTGTTCGCTGTCGGAGAGGCTGCAGCTGTGAGCTACACGACGTCGTTGGGTGAAAGAGCGAAACAAATTAAGTTGTACCCTCTCGTATAAGACCAACAAATTTAAAGCGCAGACGTATTCTTCGTTCTTTACAGCAATAAATAGGAGTGATCGAATAGATGGTGATTCAAATCAAATAGTCGTGCGTCATTCATAGTCTTCACACTGCTAGGGTGACCCATAACATACCAGCTCACTCTGGTGTGTTGGCGCTAAGCATGACGCTGCGCAATTCGATTAGGAGCAGCATTCACACACCCCTAATGATATAATAAAATATAATATAATATAATAAAATGTATAATATAATATAACGATGGAGTTGTTATACCAAGCATTGACAGAAGAGTTCGGACTAAATCCGCAAACAAATACATATCACTGTCTTCTAAACAAAGACCTCATATTTCGGGGGGAAAAAACAATCTATACAGATTTATAATTGAAATTTTCATTCATTTGAATACGTAATATTCGAAATATTTATAATAATGCTGTACATATAAATCAGAATAGCATAAACCCTTATCAGACATTTTTCTTCGCCACGGCCATAAAATTCCCCGGTAGGTGGTAATAAAGATTTCGGGAATCATTCGACACAAAGGGGAACACGGCGTGAGAATTTATGCCGTTAGATGTTTATTATTTTACGTTTATTATTTTACGAACAGTTTAGTTTACACTAACCGAGAAGCTCGCAGCAGACAGTCGCAACTTCGGGCACAATTAGCTATAAAACAAAAACGACCCAACGTCCAGCAAAGAGCATGCCGACACAATGATCCGAGGCGCCGTATAAATTAACGATGCCATCCGCGTTGCATGAACGGAAATATCTTTCGGCGTGGATACGCGTTAAGAATTTATCGACCGGGAAGAGCTGCTCTTTGTCGACTCCCCATACAGCCGCCGCGGTGCTCTTGAAGGCACCTATTTAGCTTCCGCCATGGAGCGACTCTGCGAGAGGCCTGCAGTTATAATTTGATTGGGTCGTTCAGAGATAACCCTCGGCACTCAGCGCTCGCTGTGAACGCGAGCACCAAGAGTGCGCGTACATGCCTTCTTCATCAAAATTTCCCTGCTCACTTTACTGCTGAAATAAAGTCAATGTAGCGCTTATAAGGTTTCGCCTGATGATATTGTGTTTTTCTTTTCGTGTTTTTTTTTTTTTTACTTATTGCATAGCTGTTTAGGTTTCAAGGCCGTCGAAACACGAAGGAAGAATGCAACTGTACTGAAAATGGGATTGAAGAATGCCAGGCGTCTTTGAACTCGTTGAAG
Source organism: Ixodes persulcatus (assembly GCA_013358835.2). NCBI lineage: Eukaryota > Metazoa > Arthropoda > Arachnida > Ixodida > Ixodidae > Ixodes > Ixodes persulcatus. The sequence continues at coordinate 408,948 of JABSTQ010010428.1, forward strand.
ATGCAGAATTCTCTTTGCTCTTGTTACTTATGCGAGCGAGATTACAGCTCTTTACGTGTGTTAAAGCTATGTGTACTCGTAAAGTTTACGATTAAAATATGCCTTCTTTCTAGTACGGGTTTCTGTTTAATATCACGAGCACGAGGCTCGGCGGTATAGACTCCGCCTGACCAGTCCTACATGGCCCCGTTTCGCCATCGTTAATAGTTATATATGATCGCTAAAATGCCGGCGCTAATTTATGATTTTGCTCAGCCCAACTCCGAGGTATAAAGAACGCTCCGAGTCAATCACTAATATGAAATTATAATTTGACCGACTGGGGGAAACATAAACCGGAACCAAGTTATAACCGCATGTACGCCAGCAAGGTTCAAGAAATGGAGAACTAAATTGCGATAGACTATCGAAAAGTTCACGCTTTGACTCCTATATACTCGATATTACCAGCGGAGGACCTTCATATAATCGACACAACTTTCGAAGAGGAGATTAGAGTGCCTCAGTGTTGCCCTCTGGCTACGCCATTTATAGAGTGGCAACATCCTTTGGGAGGGAAAGTGCTGCCTTTTGGGCCGCGGCCACCATTCTGCCTCCCGCGATGTGTTCGCCTCGTGTGCGTGAGACCAGTGGACTGGCTTGTGCCCGTGAAAATTCAGAACTATGAAGTACTCGTTGAGCTCGGGATAAATTATTCCAAATACGTAAAGCCTTCCTGGCTTCGGTTATGCAACAAAGCATCGCGAATGCGGTCCTCAGTAAAATGTTTTCTATTTATTAAGATGTAATGCTCGGTAACTGTGTGAACAGCTCATAAGTGGCTACATACGAGTGGGAAGCAAGATGGCGGTTTCGCGAGCAGACGACTTGTCCTCACTCTTGGAGGGCTGCAAGTCCAGCAACATTGATGCACTGGATAAACCCACCGCGCACCTAGCGGCTAAGTTGAGAATTACACCCACGGAGACACAATTCGTGTTTCTGATGCAGCGCTCGGTGGTGAATCGTGTTCAATCAGTGAAGCGTCAACTGGACACGGGTCCCAGATGAACGTTGACGCAGTACTCTTGTATACAACCCGCTCGACGCGCTCAACCGAAGCAGATGACAGGTTGATGTCGTCAACAATCCAGTGCGTAGGCCTTGTGTTGGGTAAACACCGAGCTCTGAAAAACAAGCTCGGCAAAGCACCCCCCCCCCCCCTCTTTTCAGACGCACCACCCACCCACCAGACATGTACACGTTACCCTCCAAAAGTGACTAAATATCATTCCTCGTTACTCGCTCGAAAAGTAATTAAATACGTTCCTCGTTACCGATTCTCAAAAGGAACACGTTACTTTACCTCAAAAGTATAGCGAGTTACTTTTCTCGTTTTTTGACGACCAAATAAATACACGACGGCTTTTGTTTCATGTTTTATTGTTTACTTTTCGGAAGTCGTTGCACTTAAGTAGCTGCTTCTCGAAGTTTTCATCAGTTATGTTTCCCCGCTTCATTGAGAATGAGGAGAGCAAGTCACCTGCTTCTTGCGCAGGGGTTGCGGTGACGTGAGAACGACGCCGAGTTCTGATTGGCTTTGACTGGAAGGATAGTGGGTAGACCTTAAGGCGCCTATCTCTGTTTTTCGATCAGCCAATAAGAGCTCGGCGTTCTGACATCATCGCAGCCCCCGTGGAAGAAGCAGACGAGCATGCGCACCGCATCCATCTCCGGCAACGCTGAAGAGCCGTTCAACTGACGCCCTCGGAGGAACGGCAGTGCTGTGCTTCAGGAAGAAGAGCTGGTGAATCTGGAATTCTCTCTTTTGTTCTCTCAGCTTTGACTGGAAGGATAGTGGGTAGACCTCAAGGCGCCTATCTCTGTTTTTCGATCAGCCAATAAGAGCTCGGCGTTCTGACATCATCGCAGCCCCCGTGGAAGAAGCAGACGAGCATGCGCACCGCATCCATCTCCGGCAACGCTGAAGAGCCGTTCAACTGACGCCCTCGGAGGAACGGCAGTGCTGTGCTTCAGGAAGAAGAGCTGGTGAATCGGGAATTCTCTTCTCTCAGCTTTTAATATTCGAAGTTAACAATGGGTTCTGTGCCTTTCCGCGTTGGCAACCTCCGGGTTTACATTCGGTCTTCACGCGATTCTAGAAGGTTTAATTAACGAACCTTATATTTTGTTCTCTGGGTAGTAGTAGCAGAGTAGTAGTAGTAGTAGCTGTAGTAGTAGTAGTAGTAGTAGTAGTAGTAGTAATAATAATAATAATAATAATAATAATAATAATAATAATAATAATAATAATAATAATAATAATAATAATAATAATAATGTTTATTCCCCACCATTACAAAGTGATGGAGGAGATGAGAAAAAAAAAACAATTCGCTTGGCGAAGTTCTCACCTCCTTTACAGCACGCAGTGACGCGACTGCAGTGAAGTACATTCCCAGCTATAGAGTACAACTGACGTTTTCAGCGATAAACGTTGCTGTACTGTCCTGCTGTATAGTTATTTTTCGGGTTGCCATCTCCCTTTGTCGCCAAAGACGTATACTTAGGTTAGAATTAAAAGGAGGCTGTTTAAACGTTGTTGCACACGGTACTCCTCAAAAGTAACGAAATACCGTTACTCGCTACTTGGCCTTAAAAGTAACAAACTACGTTTATAATGCAGTTAAATGCAAAGGTACAAACGAGCTGGACAAGAAGGACCTGGCGGATTTTTTCGGTCGCGCACCAGTCACCTAGCCGTCTTTGGAGATTTGTGTCTGTCCTTTGTCCTTGTTCCCCTTCTCCAGGGATTATTTTCATTTAACTACGTTACTCGTTCCTTTTCTAAAAAAATAACTAAATACGTTTATCGTAAACGATAAAAGTAACTAGGTAGAGGCACCTCGTTACTAGTAACGCCTTACGTACATGTCTGCCCCTCCCCTCCACACACACACACGTACACACACTATTTCGACTTAATAATAATAATAATAATAATGTTTTTTATTCCTTTCAAAAAGACACTTACAGAAACTGGCCCACAAAAGCAAAGAAGATTGCTTGTCCGTGGGACCAGGCAGACCAAAACCTTAACAAATAAAAGGAATAGAACGCAGTATTAGAAGTAACACTATAAATAAAGAAATTAAGTTGTTTCGAAACACGCCTAGAAGAAATCTCAGAGACGTGTCAGTCGCCCAAAATACTTGTAGCACCCCGCGAGGAACCGGCTCAAACTTCCCTTCTCCCTGAACATAAATCAAAGCTTACTCCTCGGTGCTCACAAAGCACGTGATTTGTTACGTCAGTCACACAACGCGACTTACCTTTACACTCTTGAAGGGCCCTCAAAAGCCCGTCCCACGAAAACGTGTTGATAAACCCGAGTCACTCAACCGCGCGCACACTGGAGCGGCTTATCAGACCTACAGTGACAAAAGCGACCTCACGCCGGGGAGGGGGCAGGAACGCCGCTGTTTGCTGGATAATTAACGAAAGTAGGGAGAAGGGAGAGGGAAGAGAAAGGGGAGGGGGGGTCCTAATCCAAGCCGCAGGGGGAAAGCCGTGGGCGCAACTACACTCCCTTCCTTTCTTAAGCAGACAGTGCGGTGCGGAAGCTACGTGCTCGCCGGACCATTCAATCGCATCCCTTCTATCTCCTCACACCGCTCGATTCGCTTGGGTATGAGGCGAGGACGTGATCACGTGGCGAAAGATCGGCGTACGACTGATCCAACGAGCACGTAGCAGCCACCGTACTGTCAGCTAAGGGGTGAGCGGAGCACTGGATAGAACGCTTCGCGAGAAGTCAGCGCGACGCAGACGCTGGCGTTTTCGCCCTCCCTCGTCCTCCAAAGACGCATCTCGAAAGCCGAGTGGACCGGAAAAGCAGTGTTTCCGCCCCAGACTCCTCGTCAGAGTGGGGGGGCTCGTATTGATCCCTGAGCGCCTTCCCGCTCATTTTCTATTAATTAGAAGACTACCCCCCTCCTCCCGAAGTAGTCACGTGCCTACCCTCCTCTCCTTCTTCCCCTTTGTATCGTCGTAAGCGCACCGCGAGAGGAGTCGCCGAAGAAGGACGGTCCTCGGAGATCGACGGTTAACAAGGTGCGAGACTCGATGTTGTTGCTGATGTTGTTGTACACGCGACCTGCTTAGCGTAAAGGAAAAGGGGACAACTCTTGCTCGCGCCTGTCTCAGAATTAAGTGCCGCCGACTTGATAAGTGCTCCCAAAGAGGAAAGACGTTAGAGTTAGAGACTTCTGATGCTCTTATAAATGCATTGTCGCTCAAATCCTTTTTTTTTTTTCCTTTTTATTGCAGGTCATCGAGAACTTGGACTTCTCCGTTCAAACGTGACGAATTGATGGCTTTAAAAGAATGCAACCTGTCTGAAAGAAAAAAGTTATCATATTAATTGCTTTTAAACGATAAAAACGATTCAGCATAAGGGCCCTACGACAAATCTTCCGGGAGATCGGTCGGCTTCTCAGAGAAAGCGGCTTCACACTTCATCTCTCTCGAATTCTGGAAATGGTCATGAACCATTCGTCGTATCTTTTAATAATGGGCTCGAGTCTGTCAAGGAACTGACTTTTTTTTTTTTCAGAAACATTTTTGTAATTTATAAATGGCCATATTGAGCAGTGTGTCTGGCTAGATCTATTACACTAACCGCACACGCAACGCACATTTAGCTCCTTGAGTTCCAGGACCAATGCGACGTCTAGCCAGTACGTATATTACGTCTGTCATTAGGTATTGGGTGTTTCTTCAAAGCTAGTAATTCAGAGCCACTGTAGCGTGCTGACTAATTCGATTGAAAGGTTATATGCCACATCCGGGCGCGAAGAAACAGTTGCTGGCGCGTATGTAATATGGGCCCAAGACCTAAAACGACAACTGGCCGTGATGCTGCTAAGGGGTAACTGCGTAGAAACGCCACTTTGCATAGCAAAATAAAAATGAACTGGTCCTGAAAGAAATCTGAAAATGAAATTACTCTTTTTCACACTTAAGCGTTTGTACGCATGATCTTACCAATCAATATACGAGACAAAATGCAAAAGAAAAAAAATAATGCTATAAAAAAAATCCGTAAAAGCAGGCACACACTGCCAACAAGACCTGTAGCCTACCGGCAAGTATCCGCAGCTCACTGACACCAGCTCTCTTTAAAAAATCCGAACCCCGTAACGAGCTTGAATAAGTTTAGGTCATCAAACGATTAAAACGATAACTAAAATACAACTAAAGGATACGCTGATTAGCGACAGATGAAAACGAAGATTCGAATCGACGACAAAGTTGCAAATGGAAGTATAATTAGAGTCGTCAAAATTGGGCGCGCGCACTCAGTCATCCAGACAACTGTTCTCGCGTTACGCATTATTCAACGCGGCGGAATCCTCGCGCCGGAGCTGTCATTAATTGCATCTCCGCATCGTGACGGACTAACGATTCAGAACAAGGACGTCTGGCAAACGGGCGCCTTCCTTGGCCGAGAACCGACACGTAAATGACCACGCACGACATAAAAAGAATGCTCAACTAACCATAAATAATGGCCCGTAATGGGCTCGTAATCAAGCGGTCTAAGCGCTTTCACGAATTCGACGACGAACACAGCCGTGGGCAACAAGCGCAGCGAACCCTACTGCCGTTTTGTTTCTTTGCTTCGTGTTGCTGATCTTGTCAATGGAAGACCATCAATCAGAGCCGTCTTTTTCTTTTCCGACGGTAACGTCTATTTAGGAACATTCTGTACTAACGCTGCTTGCGCGATTGTATGCAGCGTACGAATATTCTTCCACAAGACATGGTACATACTGCAATTGTTTTTCCTCAGCTCTTTCTCGATACCACAAAAAACTATAAACTAGACACGTGGACTGCATGGCCACATTTTTTTTTTTATTCCACGCGTTATTAACAAATATTGATTTATTTATTTAATTCCTTAACTCACTGGAGGATAAATCGATTGCCTAGTTATCGGGAGGGGAGGTTGGGGTTAACAGAATAAATAAAGTTATCGGCACTAAAAATCGATCGATCAATTCATACATAAATTACTTCAGTCAATGGTATGTGAGCGTGAAATCATTTCGTAAGTAAGATACGAAGCTTTGATATTGTAGCTGTTTTCTCATAGGAACGCAAAAAGAAAATTATATCAATTCGCCCTTTAATTCTTGGATATAAGCCCTGTCAAACTTATAAGCCGATGTACACACGCGCACTACGTATTTCCGTGGTGTCGGTCTGCGGTCGGCACAGGCCAGACAGCTCGTGACAACAAAATGTTAGACAAAATTGTGTCAATGAAAAACCACAGCGCTTAGAACCGGTGTCACAATATTCAAACGAAATTTAACACACACAAACACACACGCACACACAACGCACAAACATACAGGCTCACAACACTCATACACACTCACATACGCGCACGCAACACTAAAGCCGGGGTCACACTGCTTAAACATCGTAACAAAGGAGAGTATGCAAACAGATTCGAACCCGAGTCACAGCAAATATCCGCGGTTCGAATTCCGCGTGCCAAGTTTTCCTTTTCAACTCATTGCCCATGCGGCATTCGAAGCACGGATTTCGCGCTCACTCGGGTTCGAACCTGTTTGCATACTCTCCTTTGTTACGATGTATAAGCAGTGTGACCCCGGCTTAACGCACACACAAAACAAACGCGCACACAGGTACGTACACACGCACAGACACAGGCAGACAAGACTGGCACACACTCGCACACAACACACGAACATGTTCGCACGCGCACGCGCGCACACACGCGCGCAGCTATATAGAAGCGACAAATCTCAAGGTCGCGGTGTTTGAGTTGACGTACGAGACTTTCGCCAAGACACGTAGCGGTGAACCGCGCAATTCATTCCCATTCCTTCCAGAAACAAATTCAGGGCGCAAAAATGGCCGACCCGTACAGAAAACGAAACTCCGCTCAGCAGTGTATAAACCGCCCGGAGGCTCCAAGATTGAATGCTCGCATTAATTGCGGGGTTTCCCTCGAAGCGGCCATTGAGGAAGTAATTACCGACCCAGTACAAAGTCTATCTTCCGCCGTTCTTCGCTCGCGGGGGTCGGCAGGAGAAATGGAGATGAAGTGGCGGCGCCCGCGGATCGACTGCACAGGGCCGACCGTTCCTCCGAACAGAGAAAAGGAATGCACGGACAAGGCAACGCGGTCTGTTTCTCGGAGATAACGGTTCTTGGGAGTGCTGGAAACTAAAGCAGGGCCGGGCTACGGACAGCTTACGAGGCGGGTGAACGGCAGGTCAAATGAACTGCCAGTGCGAAGAGACCGAATGAGCTGTGTTCAATAATGACGGGGCCACACTGCGAAGTAAACTAAAATGTTCGTGGCACCCAAAGCGTCAGGGGCCTTTATTCTAAAACTCTATAATATAAGGTATGCTCTTCCCGGGTGGAGGTTAGGACTTATGAGGGATTACGTTTTTGTGCTACGCAGTCACGGCTAGGCTGGCCTAAATTCCGCAGTGCTCCAACGCCGTCACGGCGGGTTGGGCGAGCGCGTGACTTCACTTGCCGTTTCCTTCGCGCGATATATCTTATGCGAATGAGAAGCAAGATTAAGGCCGGTTCCCACATGGAGTGAAGCGCTGATGCAGCGCTGTTCACGTGTCGTCAGGTGCTTATCGTCTGCCATGAGCAACAGTTTGGACGGCGCAATACAAATCTGGTGAACGCTGAGGTCAGCACGCGCTTAGCGCAAATTCAGAGCCGTGCCATAGCCTCCTCTACACCGACAAAGCCTGGCAGATCGCCACGTGACCCGGCCGCCGAAATCGAAAAGGCAGAGCGGCAGACAACGGATAAGAGGAGAGTCACGTGACGGGCGCCCCGCTGCGGCGAGACGCCGAAACACACCTCTCCCGAGCAATGAAATGTCCGCTCGTTCTCCTCGCGTTGCTCGCGCTACCGCTTCTTTTCTTGTTTGGTTTGAAAACCATGTTTCGGGTCCTCGCCGCTGCAAAAGCAGTGCGTTGACGTCCAGGTTCCTCGAGAAATGCTCTTTGTTACCAGATCCTCGCACTCCGAATCTGCGACCGGGCACTCCATGGCTCCGTCGTCGAACTGCCAGGCTTTGTGAGTACACAGGAGGCTATGGCTTTGCTTATAGCGCTCCGCTGTACGTGTGGACAGACCAAGCCAGGTGCTCTCGCAGCAGTGTGGAGTCGCAGCACTATGGAAACCACCACGCCTTACGGCGCGCAGCCTTTTCTTTACTTTAAGGATACTCATAGCGTAGGAAAATACAAAAAAAAAAAAAAAAACTTCCCAAACCGAATAACAGAGGCTTACCTGTCTACATTTTCCTCGGTGCTGGAACGGCCGCTCACCCCTGCTTTATTTTCCTCACTCTCACTTCGCGACGACTTTCGTGTGTGACGACTCATCCTCATGTACACGGCACCCCCCACGGGGAGCGTGGCCAGGAGGCAAATTTGATCGGCAAAGAGCCTTACGTATCACGCAAAGAGGCCCCCAACTCGTCCGGTACCAAACACACAAGTGGAAAGAGTGGATCAGACCAACAGTAGCTACTTGTTTCCCTTCTTGCGCGCATGTTTGCGCGCGAGTCTTCCACCTTGTACGATGGACCGCAGTGGGCGCTATGAAGCCATCGGAGCCAATGGTAATACCGCGCGGGTGTCACGTGACCGGGGGGGGGGGGGGGCGGGGAGGGGCACAGCTACGTTGGAGCGACGCGCGCACGGAACTCGAGTCTCGTGGTATATTCGCAGAGCTGGGATTGGCTGGGGTGTCTGGTATGGCACGTCCGCTGCGAACGGTATCGGCCCTCGGGGCGACGAGAGATGTCTGGAGAGGCATTGGGCAAGCAGGTCACGCAGGCAGGGCCATTGATCGTCGAAACCCGACTCATGGGCTCCTTGGGAGCGGTTAGCGTCCGCGGATTCGCGAGGCGTCGCCGTTTGTCTCCGCTTGTTCGCGCGGCCTCTCTTATACAACCGCCCCCCAACTCGGCACCGGGAGAGTGAGTGCGCGGAGGTTGCACTCACACTGAACGAGCCTTCTTTACGGCGTCGACCGCGGCCGGGATTTGGACCGCGGGCTGACCTTTCTTGGAAGGGGTTTCGGATGAAAGAGAGCTTTGCCGTACGGCCGCAGTTCGGTGGCTTGGCGTCGTCCTGCACATTCATCTTGTACAGCCCCTCGATACACAGAGACGCGAGAACGAGCAGAACCGCTGAGAGAGAAAAGACGTCTGCGAGTGCTGGAGAGCTGTTTTGACTTTATCCTAGGCCTTCATAACGTACTGAACATAGTAATCGTTAACTATAATTATGGTGCCACTTCGCAGAGCGGATATAGACCGCGGCGGCGTCTCAACCATTCTCCCGCTGAACGGAAATCAGCTGGGCGTTATGATGGGCCTGAAGTATCCGTGAGCCGGAATGCCCTCGGGGAGTCAATTATTGTGACAACATAGCTCGAGACTGCATAGCCACAGAAATGTATTGTGAGTATAGTCAATGCATGCCCCCACATGCACAACGTTGCTTTCAAAGCGGAAATTAAGTAGATACATCAACATCCGCGTTAATTATTATGCATCTCTTTGAATTGATCAGTGCTATAGAAAACCCATTGATACAAACGCATTAAGGTTTGCAGTGATGCCTGAGCTATTAGATATGACGGGCCCACGAAGCGAAAAGTCATTTATTGGTCCTAACTCCAAGTCGAAAATAAACGATTCCTCTAAAGCCGGGGTCACACTGCTAATACGTCATACAAAAGACAGTGTGCAAACACGAGTCACCGCAATATTCCTGCTTCGAATGCCACGTACCAAGTTTTTCCTTGAACTCACTGCCATGCGAATTTCGAAGCACAGATCTTGCGGTGACTCGTGTTCGAATCTGTAATGCAGACTGTCCTTTGTAGTGTAAGCAGTGTGACCCCGGCTTACGACAGTCGCCTCATACGCTACTGCGGCGTTCCACGGTCACCGTTCCGACCAACGTTTTCTGACGGACCGTTCACACGTCATTTAGCTCGATATAACAGCTTCGACCAGCGTAACGTTTACAAAAGCGTACTGGGCACAAACGCTTCCCGGCCGTTTTGAGCGAAGCACTCACACGGAGCCGCGAGTACACCGCTGGAAGTCGGCGTCGCGGTCCACTCGGGAGCGCTCAGCGTAGCCATGCGTGCCCTCGCCGGTGACCTTTCGGTCGATATCGAAACGAGCATCTCGCAGATGAGCAACGAAAACGGCGGTCATCCAGGCGGCACGCGCGAAACGCAACATGGTGGTGTCCGCCGACTTCCTCGTTGGCCCGTCCGACCCCGCCGGCCGACTCTCAGAAGAACGGCAACTTGGCATTTGCAAAACGAACAATAAGAGTAACAATGACCCGAAGTTCGCCGAGGTATCGGGGACACAGCAGCTCGATGCTCGCGTCGATTCCGCCGCGCGCGGCACCGTGGCTGCTGCACTTTTGGGAAGCCGAGGTAAGACTTGGAAGTAATGCAAAAACAGGAAGCGAACGACAATGGTGGCGGTAAAACTCACGACCGGAACCGATCGTGCAGACCGGGAGATTCTGCTCTGCGTGCAGATAAAACAAATAAAAGAAAAAAAGAAACAAACAAAACGTTTCGGGTGCACGGATTGTTTTGTCTTTTTTTCCTTCCACCCCTACGAGATAACAAGAATCAAGCACGTTTAAAAAATAACGATAAAAAACCTACATTAGTGAGTGAACTTAATTTCAATACGACACGGCGGTCACGCGCACGCGCTCATTATAATCTTAATCGAAATCTGCGTTTACATTTAGTGTCTTGTTCCGTTTACCATGTGCAATCTCCGTTGTCCTAACGTACAACGACGACCCGTATGGATCGTGCGGGCAAAGGTGCACGAACAAGAAGTGTTCTAGTCGTGACTCTATAGAGCCAACCGAGGGGCGTACTATACACGCGCACGTTTAAACTTGGGACGCGTTCGTCGCGCTGCACGTTGCTACGGTTCTCGAGTAGTGCATGTTTCAGCTGCTCCATCAATCATCGCTGAACATTTCGCGCTGCTCATACATCATGTCTGCAGACAAAAACTGTCTGCAAACACGACGACAGAATTAGGGAGTTTTAGCGAACTGTTTTTGCACGTCCGATACGTTACGATAAGCCGTCCGGTACGAACTGTGCATATGCGACTCTTCTGTGGCAGCGCATGCGCAGTGCGAACCGGACGGCCCATCGGTATACGTGTGTTTCGAACATGTCTTCAGAGAGGTCTTTTCGTGTTACCAACGTGATAGGGCTGTCATGGAAGAAAGACTGCCTTTTGTGTGATGTATAAGCAGAGTGCCGCACGCGGGTTCAGACCGAGAGTGGGCAGGAGACTCCGTCTCAGGGAGGCAAAAAGAATTAAGGACGACAAAGCAAAACGGCACAAAGATGCTAGAACAACCTGGTCATCGCTGTAACTAGAAAACGAGTCGAGAAGACAGTACTGGTACGGGGAGTTTCAGGAAGTCATTGGAATTCGAATCTTAAGCCTAACGGACCCTCCCAACGAGGCGATGCGGGATTGGAAAGAGCGCCAATAAAACTGAATACTAGCTTCGGGATGGCAGTAACATAAAAGGCAACGGGGGAACAGAAAACAATGGGCTCCAAATCTGGCCGGTTACGCGAGGAATGCCGAGCACTCAGAAACTTCCGTTTCAGCCCCTCTCAAAACTGTCCTCCAGAAATCCTCGCCCCTCACCCGCGCCTTCGACAGTGCTTCGGTCGCGTGGTAAACGAAACACGCGGGCGGCCCTTATTAGCACCAACAAAGGAGCTTAGCGCCCCAACTACATCTAGGTATACGCTACACATAAGGTGAATTCCACTCGTAGATCCGGAGCGCTTTCCAAAATCCGCGAGGGAGGCAAAATTCCGCTCCGTGGGACCCGCTCCGAATCGACGAGGGGAAGATAAACTCGCCTTTTTGGAGCGACCTCCCCCACACCCCTCCCCATCGCTTCCACCTCCGCCGTTCAAAATGGCCGCTGCTCGAACTTAACAAGCCCACCAACGCCTGAGCCGACTGATCTTTCCGACGCAGAAATAACACGCGACACAGGCCGGGCGAAATTATACGTACCACGGCGCTCATGTCGCAAATAACGAAGACGTCCGCGTTCGGCACCGTCACATACCTTTCGGCCGCGTCGAAGCGGCGGGGCACGGACAGCGATTGCCAGCGGTGGAGTTCAGATTTCTGGTACGACTTTAATAAACACAGAGGTAACAAACCATCACTTGCACGGTCGTTGCCTAATCTCTTCTTGCTTTATTGCACGGGAAAACGCCGGCGGAATGCCGTGTAAAAAGGTAAACAATCATTGGCTGCGGAATGAACAGGCCTAACCTTGCGTCTGCCTCCGGCTTTCCTGTCGTTCTTCCTCTCAAGATCACAGATGTCAGCGCTCACGATTTAATACGCTCCACAGTCCCGGCTTTGTATCTCTGATCTACGCGAGGTAGAAGCGTTCGAGCCGTCACAAGCCCACGTAAACAACCGATGCACCCGAACAGATTCAACTAGACGACCCATCCGGGTCGTCGAGTTGGATCCTCGCCAACCTCGCTGCGCATGCGCACTGCCGATTTAGAAGGAAATCACGTGGGCCGCTCTGTCAGTTTCCGGAGAGATCTGTGAAATCCCGCAGAGCAAGTTCGGCGAGGTTGCAGGCGCTCCGTGGAGCGGGCGTTGCCAGAGATCTACGAGGGGAAGATGACCAGCTCGAGCCAGATCTGCGAGCGGAATATGCGCGCTCCAAATGGAGCGCTTTTGGAGCGCTCGAGATCTGCGAGCGGAATTCACCAATAGTTTCCCCTAACGGTGGACCGCACAAGCCGCCAGGAACTACCGATGGCAATCTCATGCCGTGCGAGTGCCACGTGACATTGGGAAGCGGCGCAGCGATGAGCAGGTCCGTAGTCACTCGGTATGTTCACAGCGCGTGGATTGGCTAGGTCGACTCGTGACGCCCCCTGCGCTCTATATCTGGAAGCGGAGAGAGGGGACGCAAACGCCCTTGTCCGCGCGGACCGGAGACAAAAACCTGACATAACAAAAGACACAACGTTTCTTTTTGTTTTTCTGTTTTCACACGCTGCACAAGCGCAGTTGGGTCCAGAGCGTCTGTGCCCCGAACCGGGAGGTTCGGTATAGTGCCAAACTGGTTCCGTCAGTCTGCTCGATTCCGCTACGGAGAGAAAGCTTTTCCGGCGGTCGACAAGAGGTTTCCGCCATGGCGCCTTTTGTCCGCTGCCATTCAGCCGCATGGGTCTTTCGAATCAGCGGCGCCGCCCGTACTTCCTCTTCGGCAGGGACGCAAGGTTTTTGGGTAGGGAGCTGGAAGCTGCTCCGGGTGTTGAATGCGCGCAACTTTCCCTTTCGCATTTCGGTGGGAGCGGTTCATGCTTTGATCCGGCATTGTGCAGTTTTGTTTTATTTTTTCTTTTTTTTTTAACGAAAACTGTTTACGGCTAAATTTAACGCGGCTATCAGTAACAGATTCAAAACGAGGCTACTCTAACACAAGCACTTCCTGCGCGATAACTTTGCGTTTTCATTTGCATGTTTAAAATTGTGTCGCTTGTATACGAGACGTTGGTGAGCACCAGTGGGCGTCTGGGCCGCCTTGCTAGCTGGCTGAAAGAAAGCATTGCAAAGGCTGTGGCACGCGAGCGCCTCTTGAGAAGCTCGCGTGCCACAGCGAACTGCGTATTGAGATGCGGTTTGAGTCCCGCTCAGCTCTTTGCCAGTGCTTTCTTTCACCCAGTCTCAGCTAAGACGCTGTTTCTGGCAAGCCGGCCCCGGTTCTCTGAATTCTTTACGTGCTCCGAGCTATGCTGCACTAAATTAAACGGCCTCCTATCGCCCTCCCCCCCCCCCCCCCCTCTCCCTTTCTTGTTTGAAGATTTTTATTAAGACACGAATTTCAAGTCCAAGCGCTGCCGATGCTTCACCAAGAAGAAGGTTTCGACCCAGAGCGCGGACGTGTGGTCCCCTTATGCTCGCCGCGCTACTCCAACCCGCAAAGAGCGACATGATCGACGCCGAGGCACGAGCGCTCGCGCTGTCGAAGCCCGAATTCAATCGAGCGCGGAAAGCACCGAGATTGATACCTTGCCGCGGGCCCGTCTTCCCCAATCTCGAAGGCACTCCGTCAAAACAAAGACGGCCTTCCGCACGGCGCAGGCATCTTCTTGGCCTCGTTGAAGACTTGGCCGACACTTCGAAGCCGCCCGGAAGCTCGCAGGTTCGTCGACGAGATCGGTCTCTCCTGCCGCGGAGCGTGGTCGTCGAAGCAATCGCGGGGAGTTCGATCCGAGTGTTTGGCACGTCATCGTCAGTGAGCCCACGCGCATCTCCGAAGAAGGTTCCGGATGACGATCGCGGAAGACAAGATGCAGACACACGGATGCCTGAAGCCGGGGTCCCTCCTCACGCATATTCTAGGCATGTTTGCTTCATACATAAATGTATACTTCGAACATGTCCTCATACCGCTTTTGTATGACCGATGGCCCGTCAGACGAGGAAGAAACACGCATCAAAGAGCGTGTGCTCACCGCCTTTTGTACTATGTATCATCAGTCTTACCGCGTCTTAAGTAAGCTAGTGCTAGCTTAGACGAGAAGAAAATGAACCATTAGGTCAATCGGCCGGGTCCATGTCCTGGCAGGCCCGGTTGCCAACAGTGCAGCGGCCCGTTGACAGACGAGTCTTGTAGAGATCACGGTCCCGTTAGCCAGAATGCGGGACAGATGCCATCTCGCATTTTTTACTCGTGAATAGTCGGAAGGGTCCGTATCACAATGTGCACGCAGTTGCTGCCGAAGCTCAAGCATCAAAGAATAGCCAAGCAGGATGTCTCGTTCACGCGAGAACTCTGGCAAGAAAAGCTACGTTTCAAAAGACCACCACTCGCGTCCGTGCCTGCATAGAGAACTTAAGAAACCTTTCGATGCGGACTATAGTACCAAACATCATCGCGAACAATTAGGACATGCATGCGAGAATTTCATCCCAACTAAAAATCGGACAGAGGCATCGAAACCCGGTGTGACAAATGCCCGAATCTGACTATCGAGGATTAGGAGACAGCACAACGTAAGAAACATCCGAAGTGTAAACCGTAAAGACATACAGATCACGAGCGCCACATAGGGAGGTGTATATGCAAGAAAAACGTCGCGAACGTCAAAGCACAGACAACTCCCTGTCCATAAGAAAGCGTCAAGCGTAACTCTAGGCACTACCGCATACGTCTTTGGCCCGGAAAACGTATTTGGGGTAGACATCGATAATCGTTATCTTTCTTTTTTAGCTTTGTTTTACGGGCAACGACGCATAATTAGCAGCCCGCATGCGCACGGGTGCTGAACAACTTTGACGCCTTTCCAGAGCACCGAACCGGCGCGGCGTGACTTGCACGTGTGTTTAATACACGCAGAGTTCGTGACGTCGCCGTTACGCAAGACACGAGGGTGTGTGTCTCGAGCGACCCCAACGAAAGGGAAAGTCCGTAACGACGTTTCTTCCCGACGCACGCCGACGAGGCATGACCTCATTCGGAATGTCGGGGGATGCCTCCGCTGAACGAGTCTTCCGTCGCGGGGCACGGAGATCGAGTCACAGCGCGCGAAGGGCCCGAAGAAAGAGATACACGAAACGATTAGAGTGATGACGCGTCGCGCGTGACAGTGTTCCCTTTTACGACCGTGCATCACGATGTGCACGATGAAAGTGGACTGGGAACATGACACTCCGTTTAGGATGGTGTCGTGCCTTAAAGAAGAAATGGTTTCCTGTTTACCTCTCTTCTTTTTTAATTCGTCTTTTTTTTTTTAAGACCGCGCAAGATCACGTCGGTTTATCAAGTTGTTACCGTCCGAACATCGTAATAAAAATATGAAGGATAAGCCGGTACTACCACGAAGCGGATGTCATCATGTGACAGGTTTGCGAAGAATTACGCGGAGGGTCGGGGAAAAAAAAAAAAAAACGTTGATAAACACAAACAGACATTTAAAACTGGCGCCATATATGACGGTTACGTAGTACTATCCCTTTCCAATCGAAGAGTAGAAAGCAGAAACTGTGAACACGAGCTCACAGTTTCAAAATTTGACTCGTCGAGTTTATCACGCAGGAAACATATCTGATAGCTATGATGGTAAGTTCGTAGCTTTCGTTCAGATTGAATACAAGTTCTACGCACCAGTTCACGTATACCCCGCAAATGTTCGTTTCAAGTCGCACGTGGTGCAAAGTCAGGCAAGTCTGAAATAACGCGGCTTCCAGTTCATTGCTCATGCGGTGGTACGTTAGGAATATCGACGCCCTCGAAGTTCGTGACCAAAACATACGATATTTTCGGGTCAACTGCTGGACCCGGGTTCAAAAGACTCGTTTCATGATTTTTTTTTTTTTCTCTCCCAATTCGTTTTCATCGCGTGCACACCAGGAAGCGCACAACGCTTATACCAAAACTTCCGGGAACCCAGCAAACAGATTTTCGAGCATTGCGTGCGCGGCCGTAACCCGGAATCGAAGTCAACGACGACACGCAGTGCTCGTCGTCGTTCATTTCCTCGGGCATCCGGGCTACAGCCATACATTCACAGAAACGAGCTAGCGTTTCATTTTGAAAAAAGCAGCAACAACTAAGATTTGTCGTTTTGGTCGTTGGATTTCCCCCCTTCTGTTTTCGTTCGTTCCCCCGACGCCGTCTGGTGCCAACAGAGCGTCAGCAATCACCGAGGAACGAAACTTTACTTCTTGAGATGACTACATTTCTCGGCGGAGCCTTCTCCGCCGTCGCCTCACCCGGTCGCGTATTCGGAAAAGCGTGTAGAGCAAGTCAACGCCAACGCGCCAATTTCTGCATTTTGACTAGCGCGTTTTTCATGAACATCGCGTCGCCTGGTTTACTGGGGGTGGGCGATGGTTCGGTAAACACACTTTGAGCAGCAGTCCCACTACCTAATACAACATACAAAAGACACAGCGTTCGTTGCAGGCATGATGCCAGAAGTAACTGCGGACACGCTTCAGCATGTTCCAGGCATGTTTCCTGCATACACATGTATGCTTCAAACATGTCTGCATGCTGTCTTTCGTACAGTGTATTGGCAATGTGACCGCGGCTTTAGCGATTCACGCGGTAACCCTTAGCAAAGATTTGCTTACGCATATCGGATAAGCGAATCTGGAAGCCGACTAAGGATTGCGCGTGAATCAGTGTCTGAGTGTAGAAGTGGGGGGGGGGGGGGGGGGGGGGGGCGTTGTTTGTGAGTTACAAAGGAAGGCCAGCCCAACATGTGTCCGCCCGTCAGAACCCATTGGCATCGTGCCGTAGTATCGCTTTTCACTGCTTTTTATGCCCCGTACCACCAATACAAAAAATAAAATAAGAAAAGAAAAGAAATTGTTAACGAAGACAAAATACGCGTAGAGACTATCTCTCTCTTTCTCTCTCTATATATGTGTGTGCCTGTGTGTTTGTGTGTGTGTTATATGTATTGGTCGTGTGGGACGGAATCCTCGGAAAATGGCGACAGCGGGAGGGGAGAGAGTGTACGCATGCGCAGAAGCCTGCTTTTAGCAGTTTACGTCGGTGCGGTTCCGAGTCCCATCCGGAAAAAAACTTCCAAGTGTCTGCGACCTTTTACGCGGCTATTTGTTCGAAGTGTCCAATGACACGGTTTCAACAAACTTGCGATTTGATATCTTTAGGGTACAACTTATTTACGTGACCATTTTGTCCCCTCGGATGCGTTGTGACACATATGCCTTGATTGTGCCTTTAAAAACGATACTGTTGTACCCCTTCCGTTTTTTCTTTTAAAACAAAGCGTATTGTCGTTGCAGGCCCCTTGGTTGTTGACATACACTAAATAAACTCTCTATCTATTTATATTACTGAAAAAAAAGAGCGGGGGGGGGGGGGGGGGCACTGGCCCGTTGAGTTACTTCGCGAGTTTTTCCGAATAGGCCACCCGCTCGTCAGGCGAGTCCGGAGTCGAGCCTTTCCTATTCGCCTTCCTGCGACGACTTCCGGAGGGAAAATCTTTTTCTCCGGAAAGGCGGGCGTCGGCGCCCTCTGCGTCCGAGATAAGGGAGCCCCGCTGAGTGAAGAGAATCGCCGCTCTCGTGCCCGAGCTCCGGGGGTTCTCCCGGCAGCCCCAGAGAACAACGGAAAGGAGGCCACCCTTACAGAGCTCCGTGCCCGAGCCGCGGTTGGAACTTCCAGCAGAGTTTCGGGAGGAGCCGTGTGCCCGGCCCCTCCACCGCCGGGACACGAAGCACTGCGCAGCAGTCGAAGCCTCTGATCCTCACGAACACTATTCTCTCTTGGTTGGTCAAAGGGTTCGGAGACTGGGACTCAAACGTCGCGATCCAGAACTCGTCTCAGCCGGGGTTCCTTCAACGATCGGACAGGCGGACAGATATACGTCAAAAGATGGCGGACTGTTGAAGCTCGTATTTTGCGCGACAATACAGTCGCGGTAAACCGAAACTAGAACGCGCTTTGTCACTCCTGGTAGTGCCACTAAGTTGACTGCGGTTGTACTGCGGTTGTACTTTACCTAAGGCCTTTTTTTTTTCCTGACACTTCCGAGGAAAGCACAACTCCCGACTTCAAAGTACAATCTTCAAATTTGGTAATGTTAAGCTTGTATCACAAAAAGATGCGTTATCAAAGCTTAAAAAAATACTGTAACGGATATTCAAATCTCAGCAGAAACGCGAGTAGATAATACATCGCTCATCGGGTCATTTCTCTCAGTCAAGAAATGGCGGCTATAGAACTGATACGGGTAAGTGCCTTATATGTTGACTGTGTTAAATCGTTCGTCAGCGAGAGTAAAACAACTACTTTTTGCGGCCACTATATTTCACCCAATATTAGCCACTAAATTCGAAAATAACTGATTCACCCCCGATTACCTCTGGGGCAGTGGATACCTGTTGAAGAAACACAACTATAGAGGAATGAAAGGGCCTCGTGAAAGATTGTGTTAAAAAGTACTTGTAATTTACTTTGAAATTTCATCTTATTTATAGTGCATTACATCAGGTACATTCCGGCCGGTATACTTACAACTTTACTTGAAGTACATAACCCCCTATTTACTTTGTACTTCACTTCAAGTACTATTTAGATGTACCTTACCCAACACTGAATCTAAGATATCTCTGAGGCAGACAAGGGCTTTTTCCCACCGTATTATTCTTTAATACGCGGGGGAAACCACACTAGTAAGTTTTATAACTTTTTTCCCCCTAGAACTGTGCACGTTCTTTTGGTTAAAACTGTCACTCGTTACACGCCAAATAGTACGGAAGCAGGTTACTAAAAAGCAATTTGTGACGCATCCTTCCCCAAGAAACAGGGAAAAATACAGTACAAGTAAATTGATGTGTGAATGTTTATACAGCCTTTTATTTTAGTCTTAGTCTGTCTCAACGGGCGACTTGTTTCTCAGCTGTAGGTGAGCAATTTAGCCAGTGCGGTACGACCGCTAGGCTGGGGTCTTTGACCTGCACCACGCAGTAGAAGATACGCGACCACGTACCGGTACGATGCTCATCCAGATCGAAACAGGCAGGGGTAGGGATTAAACGCAGGATGCCTGGGTTCTGCAGCGCGAACTTTCGCTCCACGTGCGTCGAGCTCGTACATGTGCGCTAACCCATTCGGCTACCAGCTACTGATGCGTTCGGGTCAAATGCTCGCGATAATCGAATTCACAGGACAAAGATACGCAAAATTTACCGTCTAACTCGTTTTTCGTTTTTTACAATAAGTTTTCCCGCGTTATCCGCGGGGCATGTCGAAGGCTCACGCCTCGTCCAGACAGCTCGCTTCCTGTCGGAATTCTCGGAGAAGCCGCGGCGTTGTTCTTCAAATCGGGCCTCCCAAGAAATGCGGGACGCGGAAGAACGGGTGCCGGATTTCCGCCGTCTAAATAAAGTTACGTGCACAGCTACTTATACGTCACATGTTCCGCGTCGTGCGGAGCTACGCGCATTCCATAAGTACAGCGTAGCCGCGGTGTACGATGCGAGAAAAAGCGTGACGTAATTTTCGTAGTCGGACAGTTCAATGCACCAACGCGTGTTTCTGATGTCACGCCGCAACGGGAGCACCGCTATCGTCACTGCACGTGCGTAGATGCGTCACTTCCAGCTAATCCGGTGTCTACACACGCGCACTTGTACACACAAACAAACAAACAAAGATCCACAGGCACGCGAGATGCTCGAAGCACTAGCTATCGAAGAAAATGTAGACGAATTTGACGGCAGTCCGTTTGACCACGCGTCACAACAAAGAAGAGCAGTATCCACGGAGTGCTACGACCCGATGAATCCTAGAGACAATGCTGTCAGCACGCTTCGCAGCAAAGAAAAAAAAATATCTACAGCCTGCGGAGGCCCGATAGACCTCTCGCAAAATCGAAGTGATGCTAGCAGCGTTGTGCCGCGCAAAGCATCTTGGGAACCCAAAACGCTGTTTTGGTGTACACCTCGTTTCACGACATCCCGTCTCGAACAAATACAGTGCTTGCATTTTCGAATTTGCGACCTCTACTAAATTCATATTACTGTAGGTGTTCCCTACTGATAGAAATAGAAACCTGGAACACGTTTTTTAGGGGCTCCCAACAACGTACCAGAGTTTGTGTGTAGGAAAATGAAGGAAGAAGACGTGTACTGGGCCGATCGGTCTGTTCCATCGTCTCAATGACTCGTTGTTTTTCTTTTAATGATCCGTGACCTAGCAGGGGTAAGCTGCACTCTGCATTTTTAACCAGGCTGCCAGAAATGTAGGGGACCTGGCAGGCCTTACTCCTCGCCAAGTCTAGGCAGGTCTGTACGGCGGCTGGAGGTACGCGTATCAACGAGGGCTCTCACGAAGATGAATGTGTGCAATGCGAGCAAGCGCTGACTTTATTCTTTGTGCAGTGCTGAGATGCACTACTTCGTCGACGGGGCAATCGAAATCGAAACCATGTCACTCCCCTCCATGGTCAAAGAGGTCCCATAATGCAAAGCGCGCAGTGTTGCATGCAGGAATTTTTGGAAGTTGTCTATTTATAAATTACCATTAAAGCGTAATACTCCAGTGGAAGAGGAGGAAGACTAGACCGAGGGACAAGGAAGATGAAATACTAGAGAATAAGTGATAGTGCCATGCGCCGGGCCGAGCAAGCAACGCTCGGTCACGGATTCCTAGAAGATTCACGTCTATTCTTACTTGTGACGTAACTTTTATCATTTCGTCCAGGGCCTCTAAACTCGTCAAACACAGAGTTGGGGCCGAAGTTGACGGAGTGCACTCAGTGACCTATCACGACGATGACTTCGCGCTTTTCTCGCCGACGTCCAAACGGCGCGCTCCGCGAGCTTTCAGCTCTAACTTTGTGCTTGACAAGTTTAGGGCCCCTGCTTTCTTGTTCTCGAAAGTCATTGTTCATTCTCACCCCGAACGCGCGAAGCTCGAACCTTCTGGGCCAAATATTCGAGATGGTGGCGCACAGCTGCACGTGACCTTGTCGAGTCAGTCCCGCTCTCACTTGCTGTTACGCCGCCAAATCGCTGCACGCTTTTCTGCTGTCTCGACGCTCGTACTTTATTTTGTTTGCCACAAGTTCGCCCCTCTTAAACTTTCCGTTTGAAACGGGATTTTCGACGCTTCTGCTCCTATCAATCGTGAAAATAGTCAGCTTTGCGTGGCTCCAGGGTAAAGGTTTTGTACCTTGGCGTTCGAAAACCTACCGCGCCCAGCGTTGCTCTTTCTGTGTTGTCTATTCTTCGCGCATCGCGAGCGTTCTTTTAGTCTCCAGAGGCACGCATATAATTTTGCTTCCCTCCGCCGACCTCAGCCAATGACGGCGTGCGCTAGCCTCCCTCGTCATTGCACATTCCCTGTGCGTTCTTTACATGTGTTGCAATTTTGATCGGCGTGCCTTATTTCGCGTTTCGATGCGCCAAAGACACATTTCGGAACCCAGGCGGAAAAATGCCGAGTCGAAGCGTGACACGTGCGTGGCTTCTGATATTCCGCGGAAGAGAGCTACAACGCATGCTCGGAACGCGTCTTAAAGGGGCTATGCAACAACTTTTTTACTATGCGCAAATACCGCTTAGAACGGATCCCTGACGTTAATGACCTATGAAACACGCGTTCGTTTTTCAGCACGCAATAGAAGTCACAGAAAAAAATTAAAGAAAAACAAACAGCGTTCACGCCCTCAACTCGCAGCCAGAACAAGCGGCCACGTGATCTGGAGCCGATTATATGCCGCCAATGTGGATCATAGCCACGCGCTGGGGTTGGAAAAGCACAGGACACGCGCTGAGTTCCAGACATTGTTATGGCTCGGCTATTGTCGTCGTTGCAGCGATTGCACACGGGCCACTACCCGAATGCTTCTCGAGCTATCGATTATCACGAGCCCAAATCGAGTGCCCACGCAATGCTCGGGTCCAATCTATGAACCGCATTCAAATATCGTCATATGGGTGTACTACGATCCCCACGTTACGTCATCGAATTTTGCAAAGGAGAGATTGAATGAAAATGATCGCTTTTGTCCTTGAAATTACACCGCAACAAAGGAGCTTCTTGGCCAGTGGCATTGCATGCGAGTATCCTTGAGTCCCACTATTGCCAGTAAGCTCGTGGAAAGTGAAAAACATTCCAATTGAATATCGTTGCACGGCTCCTTTAAGCGTGAGACACGCGTGAGCCAAAATCGCCTTGCTTCGCGCCACTGAGAGCCGATTCCCACGACGGACCAAATGTTCGTCCAAGGCCCGTGTACCACGTGACCGGCACGTCACCGATTCCTGCGATCCGCGCCTCGTCCGCTGACGCGCGGACTGATAAAGTCAAGCGCCTTTTTCACTCGCGGACGTTTGGCGGAAGATTGACTTGGAAAGAGTTTAGTCTAGCAACGGTACATGGTTTTCTTGATTTTTTGCTTCTGGGCGTTCAAAACAAAAATTGCGCATCGTTGTGTTTTGTGCGTTCTCTAGTTCATTTTGTCGCGCTTTTCTTGGTTCCACGCCTGAAAGAAACTCCAGAAACTTTGTCCGGCTGACGCGACGCAGGTTCCGGTACTCCTCCGGGTCCGTGTCAAGAAGCTCCCGTCAAAACTCGTCTAGCACGCCGCGATAATTCTTGCACGTCCGATCAGGATTTCACCGAACAAGACCTCTCTTGTGGCTGTGGTGTACTTGAGTGTTGTGCACGAGCGCGGAGTGCGTGAAGGCATCTGCAAACGCCCCTCTGCGAGCCCAGGACTTCGTCACGTCTACGCCGAAGCTTTCTCGAGCAGGACCATGCCTGTGTCACTGTCATGCTTTGGGTTAGTAAAGTTAGTGGCGCTTCGCGCGAAGCCTGTCCCGGTGTTTTGTCTCAATCTGTACGTAACAGCGGCGTACGATTCTTTATCGCGGTAGCAAACGTCGATTTCCCTCCTGGACCACGGTGCCACGGTGCGATGTTGGAGTTTTGCGGCACTGCGGGGTGGCGAACATGTTCGGTCCGTCCTCGCTGGCGTCTGCTCGTCGTCTCCCTCGTGTGAATGCGCTTGGGAGACGGACGAACCGCGGACATGTCATCACGTGATCAATCCGTCCGCGGATCAGTCCGTCGTGTGAATCGGCCTTGAGCGGCATAACCATAACAACCGTTACTGTCATTGGCGGTTTCTTACGCCGCGCGCCGGTGCGTTGTGCTCACATGTGTTTCACGCTTTACACCATGCTAAAGGACACATAAAAAAATGAAAGCCGTTTACAACTCCCTGTAACGCCCAATTAGAGCGCAGCTCTTGAGGAGGAGGAGGGAAGGATACTGGGAGGAGGGTATACCCCTCCTCCCTCCTCTTCACCTCCTCATCCTGCCTGCTACTCCTCCCTCCGAGTGGCGTCGGCGTAACCGTGAAGTCACGTGACCCTCCTGACGTCGTGACTCCTCTCAGGACCCCATTCAAGGGGGTCACGTGGTGACCTGAAGACCCCCTGAGGGGGGTCACGAGGACGTTTCGGCACGGTGCCGAAACGTCGCCGCGGTTACGCCGACGGCGACGCCGCTCAAGCCGGAAACGGGCGCCTAAAGGCCGACCCACATAGGGCGTATTCTCGACGAATTTACACGCGTTTTAGCGGGCGTAATCACGGGATTTTGCGGGCGCTTTTTTCACGGAAGGAAAGTGGGGAAGGTCGCCAAACCACACACGGCGCTTTTCGTCGACGTCTCCACGGCGTTGGGTGCAGTGTAGCCCAACTCGCGCCTTTCATGAAAGGAGGCAAAATGTAGATCGACAGCTATATTATTACGTTCCGCAAGGGGACAGAAATAACTGCATGTTAATCAGCAACCAAAGACTGATTTGCTCACACCAGTTTCATAAATCATCGTTGCAAACGTCGAGTTGCCAACAACTCCCGGCAGGAGGGCGGCCGCGATCTCTGCTCAAACCCCTTCCTTTTGTAATTTTTTTCACATCTCCCGTCACATAGATGGTATTTTCTTCTGTCTCAGTCGTTCATCGCTCGTTCCAAAGAGATATAGCGATTTCGTACAGTTCGCCAATAAGCCGTCAAGCGCGCCAAGCGAGCTCCCATTTCGGCGGCTGAGTCGAGCCAGCCAGCCGGCCGCATAGCTAGGCAAGCCGATTCTCGAGCAACTTCCGGCTCTCAGCTCGGGAGCCGATTGGCCGGCACCGCGCCGTACGCTTCCGGATACGCCAGGCCGAAATAGGCTGAAGTAGAGTGCCTCAATGTCCTTCTGTTTAGGGTGATGCCATCGTTTGTAGTACCCGATGCCGACAGCACGCGCTCACAGGGAAAATACAAAGAAATCGCAGGAAACAAAATGTCGCCGTAGCACAGTCAGCGCCACGAGCGCGTGCAGGGACACGCTCTTTCACGCGCTTCAGAACAAAAAATAAAAATAAGCGTTAGAAACAAAATGGCCAGATGTCATCACCCCAAGCAAAGCGCACATGAAGGTACCCTAGGCTGAAGCGCCGAGATCTTTCTCGGTCGGATCGCCGAATACGCGCGTATTTACGCCGACCGAGGAAGCGCTCGTCCCGACGCCCGCTGTACGTCGGGATTACGCCCTCGAAAATGCCCGTAAATACGTCAAAATACGCCCCATGTGGTTCGAATTTTAAAGCTGGGCTCTAAAAAAAAAAAAAAAAAAAAAAAAAAAAAAAACGAAGGGCGTGGTTAATTATGATTGTGCTTCTTAATTCGTGATTCGTTCTTCGGCGTTCCGGTGCAGCCAATCAATGTAATTGGCTGCGAAGCGATAATTGCCGGGGGCTCAGCACGTGCCCCGTTTCTTAACAGTCCGTGATTATTAGCCCCGTGCGCGACCGAAAGCGTCGCTGTGGTCGGCCTTCCAGGATTGGCCGAACGCTGACTATGACGTCGGAAAGGGGATTTATCATCGACGGAAATAAGAGGAATGAAAGAACTTTAATTTTGACGGTGTTGGCAGTGTTCCTTTGAGAGCGCAATGATTTCAAGCTTCCACCATGCTAATAACAAACACCATCGAACTTGTTGTTTGCAAGGTAATGACGTCACAAGGGGGAACCACAGGAGGGCGCCACCAAAACATCTCGCCGCGGAGCAAGTCGTCTGCTTCTTAAGAGTTGCGGTGACGTCAGAACGACGCCGTGCTCTGATTGGCTTCGATTGAGATGATAGTGGGTAGACCTCATTGCTAGATGTCTTCAGGTGTACGCACCATTTTGTTTTTCAATCAGTCAATATAAGCTCGCCGTTCTGACATCATCGCAACCCCTGGGCAAGGAGCAGACGTGCTCGTGCTCCGTACAGGCACAGAAAGCTACTGCCCACGTTCAGAAAGCGTCCAACGGTCTATACTTCGTTTAAGCTCAAGTCTAGATGCAGCCGACACTACGAGGTAATGAGACTAATCAAGCAGCGTCAAAGGCGCAAGTCGCTAGGCCTTTCCGTTTATGATTGGTTCAGCGATGACAGAACGCGTACAGAAATGTGACGAACACCAGGATGGTATAGGCTTTTGAAGCTGCCTGATTGGTGCCATGAGGTAGACGCGTCAGCTGCGATTGGACGTAAGGTGAAACGAAGTATAGGAGACAAAGGCAGCAGCGGGCAGAAGCCGAGCATTGGGATGGTCTATAGGCGCGCTAAAAACAGAGAAGAAAAAAACGCTACGCAAGCTCATACAAAAGATGGCCTCCAAAGAAAGCAAGCAAGCAGCGTCTGCGAAAAACACTCTTCCATTCCACACACGCCTCCGGGCAGTGAGACTATCGACAACCGGGCCCCTCGGCAACAAAGAAAAAATCATGCATGCAAGTTCTGAGCAACCCCCCCTCCCCCTTCAAAGAAGTACGCTGCAGCCAGCGTCGTGATACAAGAAACGTAACAAAACAAAAGACTACTCGACCGACAAAGAGCCACGTAAGCCCGGATGCTGCGATGCGGCTGCTATATTGTTTGTCAATGCGCTCCCTTTCAGCCTTTGGAAAATATATAGACCCCTACCCCTATTCACAAACACAAAAGAGCAAGTTTCGATTGAACACATAAAGAACTACAAACAAGTAAAGAAAGAGAGGCAACCACAGCCGGCAACAGTCAGACGCGTGCCGCCCACGGAGTAACTTGTAAAATGAGTTTCATGAACGAGAGTCATAGCCGCCATAAACTATGGTCCATACTCCGTTTCACCTTGGATGGACCGTAGCTGACGCCAGGAGCCATCCCAACGAACCCCGCGCTGTAGACTTATCTCAAGACGCGTTGCTGCGCCTCTCAATAAAGCCGGTGTCACACTGCTAATACGTCATACAAAAGACAGTCTGCAAACACGAATCACCGCAATGTCCGTGGTTCGAATACCGCGTGCCAAGTTTTCTCCTTGAACTCATTGCCATGCGGCATTCGAAGCAGAGATCTCGCGGTGACTCGCGTTCGAATCTCTATGCAGACTGTCTTCTGTACGAGGTATGAGCGGTGTGACCCCGGCTTAAGGTCACGTGACACTCACACGGCATTTGATTGGTTTAGATGGCTCGTAGGGTCCTCCTGCGGTCCATCGGAATGCGGAAGCGGAACATATACCTCGAGCTAGAGGGGTAGCTGTATATATACCTCGAGGTGAGTCAATGGGGAAAAAGTCACACAAATCTCCAAAAGCTAAAAAAACAAAAAAAAAGGAAAGGAAGAGATCGTAAATAAGAAGGTGGCTCAACAAATCCAGTGACGGCTCGGCGAAAATACAGCTTGGAAGAGCTCAGGTGGGCGCTTCTTCCAAATAGTCTTGCTATTCGCGCAGCTGAGCCACGCGCGGATTCTTACTGTAGTTTCGGTTCCCAAACTCTTTCCCGCAAACATTATTGCGGGAAGAGCCACCCGAGTATTGACTAGATACATATTGCTTACAGAGGTCCCTGCCTAGCGCCTTCTCCTTTGGGTTCTCGAATAAAGGAATGAACAGAAAGAAAAATATGATATCAATAAAATACCGAAATCTAAAGAAGACTCGCGTAAGCTCCAGGGGCGACATGCGGGGACTTATTTCACCAAGAACTGGTTCAAAGGAGATTGTGTTTACGCCAACAGCACCGCATTTAGACTTCGCCGGTCCTAAAGCTACAAACATAGACGCGGGTCGAGAACGGATGGATAATTGTTTGCTTCCCCATATCTTTTCTTTCGGTCCTCTTTCTCTCGGGGCTATAATTATTCCGTTTCGCGAAAAGCTGCGCAACAGACTATTGATTCGGAATTGCGAGCAAACTAATTAGCCTATCGGGGTGGGGGGGAGGGGGGGGGGTAATAAATTGTTTCGCCACGGAGAGCACGAGATTCAATAGCGAAGAAAATTCAGGAGTAAAAATTAAAAAAAAAAAAGAGAAGAGGAAACCGTCGAGTACGAAGGCTACTGCGTTTTGTGTATTCGTACGTCATTAATGAACTAATACGAATAATGTTTGCATCCCTCGGATTGAAAGAGATTTTGAAAACAGCTCTATTGAGGCCAAGGCACGCTCATAATAGAAATCGTAACAAATAAGATACGTGGAGGCAGCATCCTTATTTCCATACTATATTCGTTTTCACCTCCAGCAACGTAGTAAAAAAAAAAAAAAAAAAATCCGGTTTGACGCGGAGTATTACTAATTTTCTCTTTTATATAAATAATTAAGATATATGTAGGTGCATTCTAGATTAGATATATATGTTATATTATCAAGACATACACGTTGCGAACGCCAAAAGCACATCGCTTCTCCCTCGGACAACCAAATCTTGCAAGAATTACTTCCCGCGGCGTATGAACAATGCGCAAAACTTCCTCTTTTTCTCGAGGTGAAAACGAGTATAGAAGACAACGACTGCGCATGACGTCATCGTTCGTGGATCTCCGACCCACCCCCAAGCGGCAAACACGCTAAAGCTCGACCAGAGTCACGGGAAAGCGGCAGACGCGTCTGTCTTGACGTCGCCGCCATCGTCGCTTGCGTTGTGAGACGCTGCGAGATGCGTTTGCGGCGACGCTGACGCGAGCTATACAGAGTACAAGTTCGCCTGCTTCTGTTGCAGGTGGTTGTGGTGACGTCAGAACGCCGAGCTCTAATTGGTTCTGATTGAAGGATATAGTGGGTAGAGCTCAAGGCAGCTTGCTTCGAGGTCTACCCACTATCCTTCAACCAGAGCCAATCAGAGCTCGGCGTTCTGGCGTTCCCTCCCGTATCCTCCTCTCCCTCAGCTTCTCGGCAGCGTTGATTGCCCTCACTGGCGCCGCCTGGAGTATCGAACAGTGCAAGGAACATAAGAGAGGGGATTAAATGTAGGAGGTGGGTTGGAGTTGCGAATCACCGTGCGGCTTTTCGCCGTCAAACCATACATCACGACGTAGATATAAATTTACAAAAATAAGGACCCACCATCGCTGGCAGGGCGCTTATTTATACTCCGAGCCAATAGAAACGTCTAGAAAATACTCTCGTGCGACTAGGTTCCCCGGCTAAGCTGTGTGTTCTCCCTATTCTCTTCTTGCACGATCAGCAAGGGCGTCCAACGGGGAGGAACCGCTACATCACAAAACGAAACCCAGCTGTCAGAAAAAAAAGGGAAAAAAGAAGCGATGTCGATTTGAGGGGGAGAAAGTCCTCTCTTCAAACTGGGGTTTAGGAGGATATATCCAAAGAAAGATCAAACATGGCGTTCCCGCGTAATCCGCAAAAAAAAAAAAAAAAAAAAAGAGCGAATGAAACGTCGTTTTCTCCCACTCCATTTCCCCCAAAACTCCGCCCATTCCTCATTGCCTGTCATTCGTCTTGATCAGAAAGGAACGTACTTTCGGGAACCCGCGCTGGGAGAACGGAGACAAATCTCTCGCTTCCGTCGAACGCAGAACGAAAACGCAGGTACGTACACACACCGCGCCCGAAATCAAGGACCCCGTTTTACCTTACAGTGGACCGCAACGGACGCCGGATGCCATCCCAGCCAATCCATGCATCACCATGAGCGTGTCGCGTGGCTACGCGCGCCGCACATAACTATACGCCTTTCCCGAAGGTCAGGTTACAGTCTCAAGGCACAGCGTTCGATCCGATGGCTCGTAGCGACCACTGAGGTCCGTGGTGAAATGAAGTATACAGCTCCCAGATGGATCCGTCGCGTGTGACGTGACACGTCATTGTTCCTCGATGACGAAGAAACCAACTACCGACGATGATATGTGGTCATATAGCCTTTAACCCATTCAACCAGTAAGGTATTTTTGAAGTAAGACAATACGAACGTATATCGCGACTCCAGCGAACTTTAGGGGGCGCGCTGGTCAGGCAAACTGGCGGACGAAAGGAGGTCGTTTTCGTCGTTCAGCACGCGGACCACCATGAATTTCTTGCACTGCAGCGTAAAGTCGGTGTTACATATGAAAGCGAAGCGATTTTTCGACAGTAGAAACCTTGTTCTAGTCAGTCCGTAGGGAATGACACGGCGGAAGCGTAAAAATAATTACTGGAAACGATGTTTGTCTCTCTGCTGCCTACGAGAACCAAGCAGCGCTAGCAGACGACAGAGTCGTCTGCTAGCGCTCCCTCCTGAACTTCTCGGCGTTGCCGCTACGCGGTGTCGGTTTCGCTGGAGTCGCATATACGAACGCGTGTACAGTCAGCACTGCATGAATGAAACGCGAACAAGGAGCGCATGGTTTTCGACCCACGCTGAGTCACCTAGAGACGCAACACCGAAGGTTTGGATGCACTGAGCAAGAGTCTAACACATCGAAGGAGGAGCCATCTTCTTGCAGCTCCCATCTGGTTCAGGTGGTGCAGCATCTAGCGAAAACCATGCACCCACTGTTCGCGTTTCATTCCGTGCCGACTGTACCTACGTCCGTATGCCTTCAGTTGAGTCCATCGCTGTGTTTGTCGCCCGCGGGCAACACTGGAGACATTACTTTGCGGATCGCTGTGGGTTTTGCCGACGAGGTCTGTTCGCAAAAATGCTCCGAGACAAGGCTTTTGTTCCGTCACCGTAAACAGCCGCAAGGGCGCGCGCACGACCGGAACTCGAATTTTCGGAACCTGATCTCTTCGAAGACAAAAGGAAAAAAAGAAAAAGAAAAGGGTTCTGCTCCCGCGTATTGTAGACATACAAAGAGCATACCTCGGCCACTCGCAATCTTCGATCCGTACTTGATGTAGAACTGGCCCTGCTCGGTATGTTTGTTTCTCGCTGCTCCGCGCGCACCTCCCTCCGTTCCGGTTCGTAGCCAATCTTCCGAGTAGGGCCGGTGGTCTGTTGTTTCCCAAGGGTGAACTGATATTCGTCGGCCGCAGCAGCGTATGAAACTGGGAGGGAGAGCGTGACATGCCAAAAAAAAAAATGCACGATATGCCTTTGTTGACGGAGTTCGTCGTATTTCAACCTGGTGGCAGACTCAGTTTGAACTAGACCCGTATATACATAAGAAGCCTTAAAACTGCATCTGAAAAGGTTAAGTAAAAGAGTAACTTAAAAAACAAAATCATGCACAGTGGACATGCTGACGACTATAACGATCTGCCGGATACTTTATTATCATTAAAAAAATACGAATAGGTTGTCACGAATTTTAATCAGCAAACATACGACCGAATCTGTATAAAGACGCTCTGCAGCCACGCCAGATTACATCCGAAATCGCTGACCTTTTCTTGTCTTACCGAGGTGTCGAGCCACTGAATCGGGCGTTGACGAGCCTCCACAAAGGCCAGTGCTAGGAAGAAGGTCACAGTAGAATCTAAAATGGCAATAACCTGGCCTGCTATGGTAATGACGAAGTAAACGGAATAAGAGGAAACAAAAACTGATGAAGGTCGCTTATGGCGGCGCGCATACACAGCTGCTGCAAGTCGTCTACTTTTCGTGGGCGCAGGACGGCCTACCTTGTCTTCAACGACCCATGTTTCAGTTACGAGAAACCGAGAATAACATTATGGCGCTAATTCGATTGCAACGAAACTGGTGAGAGCAGAAGAAAAAAATAAAATCGAACCAAATTTAAAAGGTTAGAGTATCCCTCACATCTATCTTCTGCGGTGCTATCGGTCGCTGAACTGTTGGACACAACCGCCAACGTCGGTTTTGTCGCGCTCGGCCGTTACACTCGACGAAGCAGCGCTGCAAATGTGGTTACTGATATTCTTCTTACCGCGTAGCGACGAGGCAACCCGTTTTAACTAACGGGAGACGCGAAAATATCGATCATCCAGAACGCGGTTAATGCGAGAGGAGTAGGGCAATATCAACAAAATGTCAACGAAAAGAAATGACAACCACGCGGTCGCGATTCCCTTTCCAAAACAATTTTTCTGTTGCCTCGAAAAGCTTAAGAGCCACTTCATTATTCCATTTTGACACGATAATAATAATAAAAAAGAGAAAGTATGCATTCGGTATCGTAAGCGGCTACAAATTTACGAACACGGGAAGACCCCAATCCCCCCCCCCTTCCCCCTCGCATTAAAAATAGCAACTGCGCATCGCATTCTAACTCCCGACTTGGATACGGTTTTAAAGGACTGCCTCGTTCCACGAAACAATTATCGCGCCCAAAGAGACGCCGACCGAGGAAAAAGAAAAATAATTTCGAACCGAATTGGGGTCAGCGGCCTCACACCGACCGATCCTACGAAATCACGCGGTAGAAAACAACCCGCACGTCGATAACGCAGAAAAACGGGAGCCGCTCGCAAAATGCAAGCTCCCCCCCCCCCCCTTTTTTCCCCAAGAAAAAAAAAAAAGAAGGCAGGTTTGCTAGTAGGAGCGGCGAAACAAAACAACGCCGCAAAAGAAACAAAGCGCCGATTATGAACGGCGGGAAGCGGTCTAGCGCAGCCGCGCCAGCCCGGTCCAAGTCGAGAGCTTTGGGAGCGATTCCAATCAAAGCACCCCGCAGGTAAGATGGAGCGTCGGCCTAAATGCTCCTTCGGCCTCGATGCTCCTTCGGCCAAGGTCTCTCGGCTTTCGGACGTTACGACGGACCGCAGCAGCAGACGACGCCAGCTCAGTAATTGGACCCGAGCCTGTTGTCGAGGTCCATGCATGGACACGAGGTCCATGCCGAATGCTGACGTGTAGCCCCCGTGCCCAATCTGCGTGTGTCTTCGCCTCATCTCAGACGACGTCTACATTCCGGTCCACGGGCTTTGTTCAATATTCTGGGTTCTGTTGGCTCAATAAACTCCCCCGCCCGTTTCGATCTGGACGAGCGTCGTATAACGGCATGCGTCCGCGTATTGCTATTTTTTTTTTGGTGAATGTTAAAAGACCCCAGACTAACAGTCTGGGGTCTTTAACGAGCACAACGCAAATAATGAATCGCGGGACTACGCCGCTGCACCCATCAGGAAGATCATGTGACACATACACATACGTTTGATTGGCTTCTCTGGCCCGTAGCGTCCCCTGCAGTCCATCGTATACAGGTGAGGTGAACTGGCTCGTATACATGGTCCCATAAATCATGGGGCTGGTCGTCGGTCTCACCTTCTCCGCGGCGTTAAAAGAGAACGTACAGGGAAAGTTGCGCTCGGAGAGTCAAAGGAGACTGATTTATCGCTGCGGTAATTGGTCTTCGAGACCGCGATATTAGAAGAGGGACTATACACGATGTTTCGACCTATAGCGACGCGCGCTTTATACGTAAACGCTCCCAGCTGCGAGCGAGTGCTTATAACATGTTAAGGAGAGCTAACGACATTTTCGAGGTGATCCGTTATATTCGTTTTAGTGGCAACGAAGATAGAGCGAATATTTATGTGTGAATCATTGTACGGTCTAAATGAAGGTGTAGCCGTTAACTCGGTTCTTGACAAGATCACAAAAATTATTAAAGGCTTTTTAGTCGGGTTTGGTAGCTGTCTAAGGTATAACAGGTCGGTCTCTAAAAACATCAAATCGAAAAAACAAAACAAATGTGCGTGCACCGTATTATTCGAGCTACTTTAAGCCCCGATGCAACCTGACACGGAAGGATGTGCTTATTATCATAATGGGCAAATAAAATCTCGTTCCTGCGTACCCATTTTGTACCGTTAAATTTAAGTTGGTGTAAACGCAGTGTACTTAATTTAGATCGGCAAAGCGGGGACCATAATGGGTGTGAATGTTTTCAGCCTATTGGCCTCTCTGTAGCTGATTATATCGCCGATTAAACGCACTTGAGCATGGCTGTTCTAGGGATACCCAAGACCTAGAGCAGATGCGTACTCGATAAAATTCTTCGAAATAAAACAAAATCTCCTCTTAAACGACTGTTTACTTTTCAGCTGCGAATAGCGGGCTCGGGGTATAGACGCTTTACACATGCGCACCAAATTACAGCCGCCATTGCCGACCTTCTCCTGTCTTAACAAGATACCAAGCCACTGAAGAGGGCTTTGGCGAGCCTCCACAAAGGCAAACGCTGGGGAGAAGGACACAGTCGAATCTGAAATGGCAATAACCTGCCCTGCCGTGGTAATGATGGAGGCAAGTGATCAAAATAAGAGGAAACAAGAACTGAAGGTCGGTTATGGCGGCGCCCATGCACAGCTGCTGTAAAGCGTCTATACGTGGTTATCGAGCCCCGCTCCGAAATGTATAAACTCTCCGTTGCGTTCGGAAGTGCTCCCATTTTACCTAGCAGATGAAGCATACTTAAGACGCGTCCCACCCGCACTTTGCGATGCAGGCAGCTTCCATCAGATAAAGAAATTCCCGAGCGCAGATTCGACGTCCCGTGGTCGTCGGTAAGCGCGAGATTCCCAAACGATGCGGTAGGTCACAGTGAAGGTGGAACGCGAAGCTCGATCGCCAAGAGCATGGACGCGGCGAAGCTCAGAAGTCGCACGTAGTCCCCCCTTCGTGTCGCATTCCTATCACGCCAATCCGCGATGTTTGTGTGCTCTGCATGTTCCCTCTTCCCTCCGATGGAAAGCCGAAGGCACGAGCCGTTTGGAACAACCCCGTGCCGATGAATCTAAAGCATTACGTGACTTCAGTTCGCTCGAACACGCGTTTCAGCCGGCACGGACACGTGACCGGTCAGCGGCACGGAATTCGTGTTGAGGGCTCGGAAGTATATTCGTCAAGCCAGAGAGACAGGAAGATGGTTTCGATTGTGCGCGACACACTGGGTGACTGGTTGCCAAGCGGTACCGAACCTTGCAGCGAATGTTTGCTGCCTTGTATACAATATAGATGTTACGTGCCACCGATAAGGCCTAGGGATCCTTCATTTGAATTACGGTATAGGAACGGCTACGATCGCGGCAACGTCCAACGGAATATTAGTAACACAATACCGAAAATGTGGTTGTGCAATAAACTAAACCCGGGCCTCCGGAGCGACAATCGCACCATTCCCTACAAAGAGAAGGGATCTGACAAATCCTCAAGTGGCGTAACAAATTCACCTCTAATTGCTCGAGGAAAATGTAGTTTAAACTCCTGTTAAGTTATTAACTATATTACACCAGCGTCATTACAACCACCTCCACGACCAGATTAAAGTAATTCGGTTGTCTACTTAAAACCTCGTTAGCCGCGACAACCTGTCTCTACTATGGCACCGCGTCACTCCAACGAGCGGCATGTTCCCGCCGACGCAAAACCTGCCAGGACGTACCTGCCAATATCCTCCGGCGGCACCGGGGTCGACATTAGCGAAGAGTTTCTTTGTTTCCTTTTCCCCCAAATAAAAAATAAAAGTAACCAAACACCGCAGCAAGGTAAAAATGGCCGGGAGGGAGCTTGCAAGATGTTACTTCCCTTTCTTCCACACGAAAGACGCGCCTGCCTCCAAGTTAAAAGAGAAGCACAAGCACAGTAGTTGGGGGGCAGGGGGGGAGGTTGGGGGGGGGGGGGGGAGAGAAAGGGTCCCCTTAGGGCGTTTTCAGGCATCCAGTGCTGCCGTGGGAGAAGCGAGTGAAGTCACGTGGCGACGCCAAACAAGCGTGCGGGTGGAGCACCGAGGAGGGGATGAATTAAAGCCCATTAAGACAAGGGGGACAGGCGTGCCCTTTCACTCATAGTACCCTCCTCACCCTCTGCGCCTAGCGACTAAACGGGGCGTCTTTATATCCAGCGACCGAAATCGTTCGAGAGCTCGTGCCGAGTAATAGCGGTCGCAGCGGCTGCCACCGCGCGTTGCAGCGGGCGCGGGCACTAATCTCATTTTAGGTTCGCGGCGGGGTAAGCGAGTGTCCGTCGCCTAAAATATTTAACCGCCCACGCGTGTGTTCCCTGCAAGGTAAGAGATGTACGCTGGCGACTGAAGATGGTGCTGCCTCCCAGCTTCAAAAGCGCGCGCAGGCGTAAAGAACGCTCCGCTTCAATAAGGAGTATTCACTGGGCGCCATATTTGTGGGTGATGTCTAGAGCGCATGATCTGAACGAGCCCACATTAATAGGCTGCTAAGACCGGCAATCTTGAGGGCGCGGAATGCACGTTACAAAAGAACTGTGGAAGCTCGCCATCAGCACGCGCTCGGCAGTCGTGCACACAGCTATGGCTGCCAGTGAATACTTCCTATAGACTACAGTGTTCTAGAGAGTTGTAGTGGCAAGATAGGCGGCCACCGCGTGAAGATTTTGCGCGTAGACGACACCGTAGCGCTGCTGTTCTGTGCCATAGGAACTGTGGCGAGAGGCTTGAATAAAGAAGAACGAAGCGCCGGCGACACACGCGCTTCATGTCTAGAGCCCAGCGGACATGGCCTCGTCTCGTCCTTCCTAGATATTTCTACAGGAACGTGCTAACAAGTGCTAATGTGAAATATTGTAGGTTTTCCTTTGCACTAATGCCTCTAAAGTGTGTGCTATCCTCTACTTTTAGTATTTGCGTGTTTTTGATGGAGATCATTTGATTAATATCGACCCCGCCCCCCTTCTCAGTACTGACAGGTCGTTCAGCAACGCTATCACTTGGGCTGCACGCTTAATAGCTACGAAAGAAACCACGCGATACTGATACAACAAGGAAAAATAGACAAATAAATCTCAATAAATCTCTCACTTTTTAATTGTGAGAGGAACAATAAACTGGTGCATTGTTTTTTGTCATCGTGTTGCTGATGCGGGGACCAGCGTTTGTAAGGTGCAAGGCGGAGCGCGTTTGGTAACGGCCAAGGTGCCACTGCAACTGGCGAACATATAGCAAATTGTTTTTTGGGGGAGGCAGTCTATGAAGAAAACATACCTCGATTGGGCGTACATGAAGCATTAAAATACGATATGAACACAAACTTCAACAACCCCTAATATGAAAAAAAAAAAAAAACAATTTATTCTCAGCTCACTGCTTTATGACTTCTCAAAAGGGGTAATGCATTTCATCGACATGCACAGCAAGCACATGCCAGATATCCAGCAACATAGTACGCATGTACGCAAAAAGACTACAAAATAGTCAAATATATTGCGGCATAGAATCCTAACCTCTTCGCCATTGACGATGTGCACATAGTCCTGAAGGATAAGGCGCGGTTCAAAATGTCTCTCGCACACCGCTGATGTCTTGGCGAGGCGTTTATCTTCTCGATTAAGATTTTCTTCCCCACTGTAGCCTGCGCGACTCCTCCTTTGGCGCACGAAACAGCGATGGCTTACGATCGCTG
This sequence comes from Ixodes persulcatus, assembly GCA_013358835.2. Lineage (NCBI taxonomy): Eukaryota > Metazoa > Arthropoda > Arachnida > Ixodida > Ixodidae > Ixodes > Ixodes persulcatus. Next base: position 446,214 of record JABSTQ010010428.1, read on the forward strand.
GTGGCAGCCCTTGTTGACCGGGTAGCCCGACTTGCATCCCGGCGCGTCCGTCTTTTTCTTTGCATTTATGACCGAGACGGCAACGGAACGAGGAAGACTCCCCACCACTACACCACAAAGAAAAGTGCTACGGTGCTACGTTCGGGAGAAGCGTATGCCTCAGCTTCGTCGTCTTCTTCGCTCATCGCACATCTTCCATCTGCCACAAATTCTCCTAGGGCACGGAACTCCAGCGCCACTCGCGGCATCTACGTTGACCGTCTTCACGCGGCCCATTGTAAGCGGGCGCCGCTCTTGCCACCAGAGCCGTATATTAGGAGAGTTTGGACAATAGGCGGAGCAAAGGCCGCCGCCAGCGCCGAATATTCCCCCCACGCTTAGAGCGTAAACTAAATTTGTGACACAGCGTCGACCAATCAGGAGACCTCTACTCCATCTCACAAATGTCGACAGTGAAGACAAAGGCACAGGCGCGTGAGCCTAGCTCAGCGAAACGCTATTGTTTGTACGAGACCTCGTGCATAGGAGGCACTTTCCAAAGCCACGCGCTCGTGCCCATGCCTTTGTCTGCACTGCTAGAACAGCGTCCTGAGACTGGCTGAAAGAAAGCAGTGCAAAGGGTGGGGTGCGCGAGCGTCTTGACTCTTGAGACGCGGAGTTCCGCTCGGCACGGCTCAAATTATACTTCGTTTCACTTTACCTGCGAGCGAAGCCAAAGCTAGAAGCGCGAGACCAGCGCTTTTTGCATTTCTCCCCAGCTCGCGCGCTCGAGCAAAGCCTGAACGCACGGAGCTTCCGTGCTCGCGCTTCCAGTTTTGCCTTCGCTCGCACATAAGGTGAAACGAAGTATAGACCTTTCCAAAAACGAGCTTGTGGCCGGTGCCATTTTGAGAGTTCGTGCGTATGGCGCGTGCTTTGCTCGCTTTCCGAAGCGACGATCACGCACGTGCTGGGCTGTGAAGATCGCACGCTGGACTGTGATTTTGTAAACATTGGAAAGGTCTATAGACCTTTCCGAAAACGAGCTTGTGGCCGGTGCCATTTTGAGCGTTCGTGCGTATGGCGCGTGCTTTGCTCGCTTTCCGAAGCGACGAACACGCACGTGCTGGGCTGTGAAGATCGCACGCTGGACTGTGATTTTGTAAACATTGGAAAGGTCTATAGTCGTGGCACAAATTTAGAGCACGCGACCACCGCTAGGGGCTGTTTCGCGGCCTGTGGTTGGCCCGAGATGCTCGCCTATTCAAACCAATGTATGGCCAAACTCTCTCAATAAACGGCTCTGCTTGCCACTACACCCTCTAGAACACTGTACTATAGACGATTGCAAACAGGGCATCTGGAGGCCGCCATGCTCTTCCTCGTGTGAGCAAGCACGTGGAATTCCAGGCCTGCCAAGGCTATCTTCACGTGCATGCTGCACGTGCTTGCACGGATGGGGCACCAGCCGGGACGCCATGCTATATTACCCAAGCATCAAGGAGAATGCAGGGATTGGTGTTCCACGCGCCGCACGTGCTGGTTTCAGCAGTAGTAAGTAACTTTACTAAAGCAAATACCTAAAACAAATGGCATCTTGCACGCGCGTTCGTCAACGCTTTATTTTGGTTATTTACTTCGAATCTTTTATACGGGGAAGGCGCGCGCGTGTGGCGCGTGGAAAACCAATCCCTACATTCTCCTTGATGCTTGGGTAATATAGCAAATGATATGTTGGCGATTACAACCAGAGTATCGAACCGAAATTTTTATCGCTTCGGTTCAGGTTAGGGTTCACGGTTTTCGGTTCAGTTCCGGGGATCAGAAATGACGGTTCGAACCGGTTCGAACCGGTTTGAACCACTAAACTGAGAATATATATTCGGCGTTGTTTTGGCAATAGGCACCATTTCAACCGTGAAACGAGAAACTTGATAACTTTTCATCATTCGTACAGTCCAGTTTTATTTTTCAGGTGGTGCCAACGAGCTAGGTGAAGGTACCAGCTAGGTGTTCTGAGACACGTATGAAAAACAAAGTAGACAAGAAAACTTACCAGTGGTGCGGCGCAACGCTTGGTAAGTCCTGAAACGATAGAAAATCGCAAAGTTAGGGCCATCGAAGTGTTTCTTCGAGCGTCTTGAGATAGATATTCAAGAAACAAAATATTCTCAGCGAAGAGGCACTGACTGACAGACAGGCCCAATGTCGCTCTTAACTTTATCTATCATGCGACTGTATTTAGCTATAATTAATTTCTTGAAGCTTCCGCAAGAACAACTCTATAAAATTCTTTAGACCAAAGCACGACATATAACGACAGTGGAAAGTGCCAACAAAATTTAAAAAAAGGAAGCGTAAAATGAGTCAGGTACAACACAGTGCTTGAATCACCAAAAACGTAGTTGACGTAGAACGCGAACTGGAAGAAAAACATTTCCCCAGACAAATTACTATCGATCGAAAAGTCACCATATTAAAAACCGAAAATTCACGATGTCTATAAACAAACTCCTACTTATAAGACTAGGATCATAACGCACGGGCACAGGAACTGCGCAGACCAAGCCATCATCTTCGAGATACAAATGAGCATTATTTCAATATTTTATTTTTCCTATTTTTTTTAACGAGATTTAAGCTTTACTTTTTAAATCTATGATTACAACTTCGCAAATGTTACAAAAAGTAAAAATATCGAGTAAGACAGCCCAGCGGATCGATACGGCTATATTTTGTACCAGTACATCATGGCTTGAAAAGCAGCCGCACCTCCGTCGTCTTCATGTAGCAGGCCAAAAAGCTGCTAGTGCGTGGAACGAACCGAAACCGTACTCCGTTTCATCTTTGAAGTGGACCAAGATAAACAAATATGAGTTCTTTTTTTTTTTTTTTTAACGTTTTATCCGTCTCATTAGAGCGGCACAGCGCAACGTCGGCTGCTGATTGGCTAACCAGGCCTCAGAATACACTGACGCGGTGTATTAACCGTACCTGACCGGCGAATAACTTGGCTCCAGCATTCGCTTCGGTCCAAGTGAACGTAGAGTTGCGTATAGAATACGCCCATATCCGAAGCCTTATCCAAAAGCGAGAAGCCGAAGGTAGAGCGAAAAAAAAAAAACTTCCGCCGCACGGTCTTTTTTTTTTTTTTTTTTTTTCTTTAGGCGTCGTTGAGCCGAGCAAACAGAAATTTATCACGGGATTGCAAGCCTCGCCGGCACAACCATCGGATGAATTTTTTTTTTTTTTCTACTTCGATGCGCGCGGTGTGTGAAGTCATACGGATATGTCGATGAATGGCGGAACGCCGTGTACATTTCAAAAGGGCATTTCTTCACATAAACATATATCGCGGCAGTTTGTAGAAAACAGATACGGGAGCGGACGTCTTCTTTTAGAAAGAGAGGAGGCGCGTTTCGCTCATCAATTCCCTTATCCGACACTCGGAGATGTTTACTTTTGTTCATCTTGTGCATCGACATTACCGAATAGATGACAGCGGGCGCGAAATCGACTTGGAAAAAATAGAAGGCTGCCGCCTACTCATCAGCTCTAATCATGGGCACATACCGGCAGGCGTTGACAAAACAACTTGCCACGCATATTGTATCCGTCTTCACCGAGAGGACAGCGGTGGCCGTAACTTCAAATTTTATTTTTATCCAGGAATACCATCTGTACAGGAAGACACGTTCCGAATAGAGTCTATAGCTGGGCAAGAAAGTCAGGTGAATGAGAGGAACCGTTCTATCGAAACAAATGCCTCCATTCGACCGGTGAGGTAAGAACAGTTCCGACCGAATAAATGATGCAGGACACCTCCAACACGACTCGTAACTCACCGCAGGCGAAAAAGGCTCCTAATAGCAGCGAGCATTTTCCCTCTTCTACAACATCCATCATACATCTCATTCTTCCCTCTACAGGGTGTCCCGAAAAAAAAAAAAAAAACTAATGTACCGGACATTTTTTTTGTTTGCTAAAATAAATGACACATTGCCGAACGCCAATTCCCCGGCCAAATGTAGCCATATAGCGATACGAACCAGATGCCATAGTTTTGGAACTAAGCGTTATTTTATACAAAAGTAATAGGCGATTTGGTGAAATTTTCAACGGGAAAAAGGCGACCGACTCAGCTCTCGAATACACGGAGTTGAATGGCGCCGATTACCGAAAATGGGCGAAAACAACGGGCACCATTTTGCCATTGAAATTTTCCGAAAATCACTTCCAACTTTTGAATGAGGTAACAGGTATAGTTATAAAACTTTGGCATTCGGTTCGAACCTCTAGCGCTACATTTTGGGCGGAGAATGAGCATTAAGCAATGCGTGAATTATTTTTGAAAAAAAAAAATAAATAAAATATTGAGGGACACGTTGTCTATTATTTCCCACATCGTCAAATAATATAGTCAATGACAAAATGAGAACGGCGGGAAGGAACTTGGACGGTGCTTCGGCGTCTCGTGAGAGTCGAGCGAGCACGCGCATCCAAAAGCATGACAGAAGGCAACGCTGTGCAGTTCTCTCCCTGGCACTCTGACTACAGTGTCTCCAAAGGAAGGCGAAAAGAAAAGCCTCATTAGTAATCGAAGAGGATATCTCGAGCAGTATATCAACCCTTCCATCTTTCTGACACAGGAGGGGGGGATGCTCCGCCTAGGAAGTTATTAAGGTTGCCGAACGAGTAGGTTTCCGACGTAATCAGAAAAAGAGCGGCGCCCCGTAAGTATATACGAAATGAGCAACAACGCGAGAGCGCGCCTCGCGTGCGCGCATCTATGTGTCGATGCGAATTTTGTGTCATTTGTTACTCGGAGCTTCGCACTCGTCTCTCAAAGCACGGGAAGACGTTTTCAATTTGCGCGCCTCGTTTGCAAGAAAGATTGCTCTCTCGGTCGTGTCTCCGACTTGTCTCTGTTCAAGCTCGCGTCTGTCGCCGGTCGCTAAATCTTTCCTCTGTAGATCCCAAGATGAGAGAGAGAGAGAGAGAAAAGAGGGCGCGTCGCGAATATTTTCACTACCTTCAGTCGTATGCTGGACAGCGCGGTGGGAGCCGCGCACTCGCCGAGCCAATCAATCGCCTCCCTTTGATCACGTGACGCCGCTCTCCGCGCGTGTGGAGGGAGCAGACATGTACATGTTGCTAAGAGGAAGTAACGAACTACCGCCACTCGCTACTCGATCAAAAAAAAAAAAAAAACTGACTTGGTCCGTTACTATAGTTACTAGGATGCCAAAGAAACGCGCTCTGCTTGAAAGTAACGGGTTATTTTCACATTACTCTGAATGTGTCGTTATCACGAAGCGGTAGCCACTTCCAATCTTAGTCGTCGTAAAGAATCCCTCGCATTTTAACGCGTTCATTCAGGGATAACAGCGGCTCTACTGCCATACGTTGTTCCCATCTTTGTTACATTAAAAAGTAACAAGAACTGTCGTTCCTTTTCTTAATAAAATAACTAGGTCGTTACTTTGTGGCCGAAAAAAAAAAAGTAATTCGGTGCAAGTAACGCGTTAGGTACAAGTCTGGGCGGCGGGCGTGATCACGTGGCAAAAGATAGGCGTGTGACTGGTCCATCGAACACGTGGCTTTCACCGTACTTTCAGTTTAGGAATAAACGGCATGTACGACTGCAACTCTGACTGGCGAGCGCTCGTTCGGCAACGCTCGAGCGCAATTATCTAAGTGCCGCCTGCAATTTCATAGAAGCCCGAATCGCGTTCGGCTTCGCCGTCTAACCGGCCCTCGGGACGGCGTCGATGATGATGATGTCTTTTCGGAACTTTATTACGACGAGGCCGACAAGCTGGAAAGAATTCGCCCGTCCCATTGTGCGATGAGCTCGCCGCGGCCGACGGGGCGGGTTCGGATGGGGAGGCTGCATTTGCAATTCGAATCGGTCGCCGCGGACCTTGCTAATATGCATACGCTGATAGCTGTTATCAGCCAGGGGCACTGTGGGGATAATAGTGAGAGAAAGCAAATCGCCCGATGATGAATCTATATCGCGGAAATCGAAGATGAGCAACAGACGACTCCGGGGAACCTGGTCAAACCGGAATCGGTTGTGTATTGTCGTAGGTCGTTATTGGACGGAGCTTTTATAATGCTATTCAGTTTTGGTTCACGGTGAAAAACAGAGGCAATTATACTAGTTGCCACACCAAGAAAGAAAAAAAAAAAAAACGTTTCGCGCGTTACTTACGCTGTGCGCGGAGTAGTTCTTACAATATTTGTTTGCCGAAGGAAGAAATGATGGTTTCGGCGTTTCCTCTTTTTCTCTTTATTGTGATTTGGTGTTGGAAGCAGTTGGAGACAGAGTAGACAGTGTGATAAGGGTGCAAGGTACTCTTTTTTGAAAAAGTTATAAAATTACAGAAAGAGCCGGTGCGGAAATAGACACGATACCCATCTCGCTATCACACTTTTTGTTCGTAAGTTCATTCTCAAAATCACGAGAAAAAAATTAGCACCATTATCAAATTTTACACTTTTGAGTACCGATCGCCGATATGGCAAGACCGTTTAGCACAGTTTCCAGGCATATTGTGTAATTACCAGCTTCGTTACCTTTAATGAATTAGGTAAATCATTACCTAATCCCTATACTATTCCTTGCTTGTTCCACTATTTGCTTTGTTCCACTATTGCTTGTTCCACTATTTGGAACAAGCAAGGCGCGGGCACAAAACATAAAGTAGAATGAAGTACATGCATGCAGCCAGCATCACCTAATAATCGCCAAGACGTTTTATGTATAGCTCACGGAAGCAAAAAGATCCCATCATGAACATTATATATATATACATATATATATATATTGAGAGAGAGAGAGAATGAATGTCCAACACATTCCGCACCCTCCTGCGGTATGCGAGGCTTTGCATCCGCGTGCGGACCACACGCCAGGATCACGACGTCGTTTCGCAAATAGTACGCTTTGTGCTCTGAATTGTTTCAAACGGCAGTTGGCGCACAAACGCGAGTGCGCGCCACCAAAGCGCAATTTCCTCCTGATCTTTGGCGCGGCACAGAGCTTCCGAGGCCGAGCCGAGGCGGCCATCGGAAGCACGACCACGCGTGACCTCCGACGGAAACTTTCCTCCGAATTCGTGTCAAACGGAGCGTGCCAGGCAATGGTACGAGAAAGAAAAACAAGAGAGAAAAAAAAAAAAAAAAAACAGAACACGGTGAAGCAGGCCATCGTCATCGAAGCGATCGGACCCGCAGCAATGCGATGTCTGCAGAGCTTGAAGAGCCACGTGGAAGCACTGAAAGACATTCCGTGTCGGCAAGACGAGAACCTGATGACTTTCGCGACAAAAGAAGAAAGCGGCGAAAGCGAGAGACGCTCAAGCTCACACGGCTCCATTAGATTGTCAAAGCTATCGGGGCAAATCCAGCGAAACCGACAGCCCCTAGCGGCTAGAACAGAAAGCTGTGGCGGTAGGTTCGCTCGCCAGCTTTCTCGAGCCGTGAAAATATGTGAGTGATAAAAATCGCAAACCGCCGGAGCTATTTAAAAGACAAAATAATTATAATAATAAAAAAACACGTTCGATCAACGATAAAATTGATCTACCAAGTGTGAAGTAAGCGAGGCCTTAATTGGTAAATTATTTATCTTGCGCTCCATTGCAGTTTACTTAACCTTTGGGTGCAACGGAAGCCGAAGCTACGATCGCAAGCATGTTGCCTCGTGAACGGTGCTTCTTACACTCTACCAGCACAGACTAGACAGGGACGCTGAAAGCCCGGAGCTCGCTCTTTAGATTCCTGTATACGCTTGTGAAAACAAAACACGCACACACACAAAAAAAAGAAGAGTAGGGTAAAAAAGAAAGAAAAACACCACCGAGCACACCGGTTGCACTGTTTAATAAAGGCGAAGTTTACGGACACCCATTTTTGAGCTAGCTTACTGTCGAGTAACCCGAACAAAGAGTTGGAAGACTAAAAACACTGTACACCCGAAAACGAGTTGCGGCGAAGGGCGCCGCTGTGTTTCTCCAAGTTTATCCTTTTTATCCCAGATTCACGTCCCGAGGTACCGATATTTTAACGAGCGTGGCGGGAACGCGACCGCACAACCCCGGTCCCTATAAGCCGCGGCCACGCGGTTCACAAAACATACAAAAGACACGATGTTCGCTGCATGACATGACGACATCTAGTTATGTGCGGAAACGCCACAGGCATGTTTCGAAGCATGTTTGCCTCATACGTATCTGTGCTTCGAACGTGTCCGCAGACATTTGTGCATGACCGATGTGACAGGACAAACATCCAAACAAGAAACACGTGTCAGACAATATCTGTAGACTATTGAGGAGTTTCAGCGACGGAGTCGCCGCCCTGGTGGCCGGTCGCCGAAAAAGAAAGAGGGGGATAGTTTCGCTGGGCGTTGGCTTTGTGTAAAGGCGTCGGCCGCGAACGTAGGCTAATAAACTTCGGCAGCAAGAATATTACGCGGCTCTAGTGTTCCGGTACGAGCAACGGAGGTGACACGATCCGCTACGACTAGCTACGACCACCGGCCGCAGCGATACCGGCGATGCAGGCGTCGAAGGAGCGCAACCTGTGTGCTACGCAGTCAGTCGCCGTCGCCCGACTCAGCTCGTTTGGCATTAAGGGCTTTCCGCCCCGGGTTCTTCGTTTGTACTTGGACCCGAGTATTATTTCCTGTGCTTGTGTGTGTGTGCTCAGTGGCTAGATATGGACCTCATAGAGCAGTCCTTCAGACTCAACAGCGACTCAAAGTTGACAGCGGAGGGGCTTGCAGCAACGCTTTCGGTTGGTGCACGAACGTGACTACTACACGGATAAATTTTAAGATTGCTGCTAGCAAGGTGGGCCATAGTCACTTTATGTTGACACGATTTTAAGTGTAAGTACTCCGTGCAAAGGCGAATCTATCGCGTTTATAACAGGTACCTTGTTTATAATCCACATTTGTTTTGTTTTTTGTTTTTATCACGCACCACCGACTACTAAGCAAATGCTTCTGTACCGATCACGGAGTGAATGTCTTCGGCCTTACATTGCGGAACGCCCAATAAAAATTCATGTTCGTTTAGCAAGAAAACTTCCCTTTCGAGTGACCTTTTTTGATTGATAATTTCTCCCGTATCTAGGTGCTTCAATCAACCCGATCGATTAGGTTTGCTTCCCTAGTTAAGACATTTTGCTGCCACATGCGGCACTAATGCTTGGCACGATGTATGCCACTGGTGGTATTGTGAATTGGTTTACTTCCAAAGCTAAAAGTGTAACAGGTGGGACCATTCAGTTTGCTAAAAAATGTGATATGAGAATTTCATTCCATAACTAGCGTTTTACGTTTAAGACTGATAAGAAACATGCTCATGTGATGATGCATGTCTACAGCATAAAAGCTTTGCTGATCCAGAATGGGTGTGCTAGAGGCTAAAGCCTCAAGGTTTTTAATGTACCAAATTGGTGATTACACGGCAATAAATATTGTGGTGGAAAACTGCCCATTGACCCTGTGAGTTTTTATCGCGACCATTGGTGTGCTGTTGGCAAATTAGGTAATGGCAGACCTTTTCCCTGACCATCTGGCTTCAAGGGACATGGATGTGCTTAAATATGTTTATTTCAAGGTTCAGTTGACCCCTCTGCATCATTACAGGAAGGCAGTCTCAAGCCGCAACAAACAGCAGTGAACACACAATGCATAATAACAGGCACCAGTGTCCAGGCGTATAGTCCGCAGAAGCCAATTTGAGCCTGAAATGTTTTGTTTTATTTAGATAGTTTGCATTTATTGTATAATCCGCAGGGCCTGATTTCCGCACCCAGTGCATAGTCCGCCAAGCTGGTGCGTTGTGTCTTCGTGCTTTTTTTCCTGGGTGGCATTTTTTTTCAGAAGTTCTTCGGCGAACGCTCTGTTGAGCCTGAATAACTGCTATTGGGGCCCATATCCAGTCACTGAGCACACACACAAGCACAGGAAATAACATTCGGTGCCAAGTACAAACGAAGCACCTGGGCGGAAAGCCGTGAATGCCAAACGACCAGCGTCGGGTGACGGCGACTGACTGCATTGTGCCCCTTCGACACCTGCATCGCTGCGGTGGGTGGTCGTAGCAAGTCGTAGCGAGATGATCTCCATTTCAAGCAAGAAATCCTGCCATACCATAGTCAAGATATGTGTGCAAGTGTTCGACGACGTGGGTGCAGCTGTCATCAAGAAAGGTACATATCAACAATGTTCGCGCGTTTGAGGCTGAAACTATGACGCATACTTTATCTAAACCTAAATTTATCGGTTTGCGGCTACAAACATTTTTGTTGACGTTGCTTAGATGATGTAATCATTCAGGCCTCGCATTAAATGGTGTTGCGAACTCTTCGGTTGTGTATGAAAACCTATTTTTGCCCTAATAAAAGACATTTTCAAAAATACACGTGTCTTCTGCTGGCACATATCTTCCAATTTACAATGCAGAGGCAAAAAGAAAAGCAACTGTGTACATCTACCACTTAGCATAAGCACCTTTTGCCATTCATTCTTCAGCACACTCAAATATCAGCTTAGGTTGTTATTGTTTTAGAAGCTTTGCCCTGTTTTGTAAAAAGAAAAAAAAAACTTAAAAAAACTTTACCTTTGTTCTCCTGGCATTTAATACAGACTTAGCAGATCACACACAGCTGATATTACCGTGGCACATACAACTCGAACGACCGATGAGACTATTGCTATTACAATAAAGCTTTCCACAAGAGCCAAAAGGAAGCTTGTAGGGGTGCACAAGTACTGTACATCGAAATGAGATTGGCGCTTCCGGGGCTTCTTTACTTTATGCGTAAAAACAGGACGATCGGCGACCAGCTGATCGCAATATACATAGAACGCAGGATAAAGACCTCAATCGTCCCTTGTATGCTGTAGCTGTCATACTTTCCATCCAACCGCTTTCTAGAGCAATTAACTAGAACAACCGAAGAGTTCGCAACACCGTTTAATGCGAGGCCTGAATGGCTGCATCATCTAAGCAACGTCAACGAAAATGTTTGTAGCCACAAACCGATAAGTTTAGTTTTAGATAAAGTACGCGTCATAGTTTCAACGCGCGAACATTGTTGGTATGTACCTTTCTTTGGACCCGCGTACATTCTGTTCAACTTGATGACAGCTGCACCAGCGTGAGAGCTCACGTCAAACACTTGCACACATATCTTGACTATGGTAAGATTTCTTGCCTTCGACTGGCTTGACCACTTCATTTGTAGCATCACGGTAGGTCTTGCTTGAAGCGATGATCGTCTCGCACACGGCAGCAAACAGAGAACGACGTGATTTGTTTAATTTATACGCTACCGGTCTACGGGCGTCGCGAATCTATCCCCCTCTTTTCCGCCATGTTGGATCGATCGGAGCGCCCCCTATATTCGCTGAAACTCCTCAATATTTTCTACGATGTATTACCATTGTGACCGAGGCTACCTCCAACCGTACGGCACAACCAACTGGCGTCATACCTACGGGACGTTAGCCGCAACGCGTGGAACAGGAGTCGACAAAAGAAAGACGAGGCAAACTAGCACGTCTCCAATGACGCAATGTTTTCTCTGAATGTGTGTGTGCGTGCGTGCGCGCGCGCGGGCAGCAAAGAAACGACATTCCCCGACCCGCAGGCAGCAGGTCTTGCCTACCTTTCTCCCTTCCCCGCGGAAGAAAAGAAGAGGAATAACCGCAGCACCGCGTGAAACCGAAGCAAAAAGGAAAGCGGCAAAGCAAACATGCAGTGCCGCGGAGGAGTCTGCCTTGGACGCACTCGTTGCTACGAGAAGGCGGCTTGCGCCGCCAAGTAGGTTGGATCTCTTGGCAGCGTCTGCAGCTTTACCTTACCATGGAGCGCAGCGGAGACGCTACGAGCCATTCTGGCCAATCCAACGCCGCGTAATTGTCACGTGACCTTCGAGAACGAGGCCCGTAGTCACACGTTCCATTTGCAGCGGTGGATTGGCCGGGATCGTGGCTCGTAAGCGTCTGCCGTGGTCCATGGTGAGCTGCAACGACGTTTCCAGTTTACGGAAGGCGGGCCCCGAAGCGCGGGACCAGCGAGCGGTCTACCGGGTTGCCTCGCTCGCGGAGGGCCGAGACACGATTTTCTGTCTTGCTCACTACACAGCTCGTAATTACGTAATGAGGACGGCGGCTTGCAGGAAGCCACCGGACTAATCAGTCCCCACTGCCCCGCCGCGTGCGCTGGCCTGTCGGACGGTAAGAGGAGCGAGACGTTAACGAGAGACGGCCCGTTCTCCGCGGTCGGCACGGGGTCGTGCCTCCCTTTGTCATCGCGTGTGTCGGTCTTCTGTCATCGCTTTCGAATGTGACTAGGCCCATAAGGAATCGTTTTTCTCAGTACCATTGGACAGTTTTCTTTTTTTCTTCATCGTTTAATGGAAATATTGGGCCTTTGTGTCGCAAACTTACTCAAGCTTCGAGCGATGCCTTGCACAAGGATTCCACGGGGAAGGGCATTGCACCTTACGCCTTGGACTCCAAATGACGAAACTGAACCTTAATGCCGCAGGAAATAGTTTTTTTTTTGTTTTTTTAAGAGCTGAAACAATTTTTTTTACATCAGTAAATATCGATCAGAGTTATTTATTTACATAAATAACCTATAAAACAAGCGTTAGTGTTTTTTTTTTTGTTTTTTTACGCAATGGCAGCCGCACGAAATACTCGAGAAATACGAGCAGCGTTCACCCCCTCAACTCGCGGCCAGAACAAGCGACCACGTGATCTGGAGCCGATCATACGTCGCCAATGTTTATCATAGCCACGCGCTGCGGGGTTGGCAAAGCAAAATCCACGCGCCGAGTTCAACACATTGTTAAGGTTCGGTCATTCCCGTCATCGCAGCGATTGGGGACGAGCTCCTGCCTAAGTGCCTGCCGAGGCATCGATCGTCACGAGCCCTAACGGAATGCTCGCGCAGTACTCGTGTTCCCGGTGTACACCTCATTTAAATATCGTCGCCGCGGGCATCTCGAAACGTGACGAACGGAATCCCGGGGATCGCAATGCAGACAACGGCAACAAAATCGCCACAACTTCGTCATCAAGTTTTGCGAAGGACAGAACCGAAAGAAAACGTCCGCAATCGTCTTTGATAATACGCAGCGACAAAGAATTAGCTTCTCGGTCAGTTGCGTGCGAGCATACTTCGGTTCCCCATAGTGCCAGTAAGCTCGCGTAAAGTTAGAAACATTCCTATCCAATATCGCTACGGGGGAACTTTAATGTTACCGCAATTATGAGACCCGCAAATGTCGCCCTATTTCGGGACGATAAAAAGTGGCTATGCATTCAAAAGAAACGGCAGCGCGCATGCTTGAGCGTCGATGGTAGCTGGGCACGCGCACTCGATCCTCTCTTCGGAAATGCCACAGAATGCGGTCCCTGAGTACAGTATGATTTCCCGACTATTTACACTGTTCTTTCAACGTACGCGAAAATAGCTTGCGTAAACAAGTTAAATTACGCACACTCGTGGAGCCTAGTGACGACGTGGGCGATTTAGCTCACAGGGATTGCGAGACAGACATTCAGCTCAATAAAATGTAGGAAAATGTCGTTACTATTCGCGTGAATCGTTTGGGATCTAAAACAAAGGGCGAACACGAAGGACGTTTGAAAAAAAAAAGAAGAAAACAGCCAGCTATAACACACGTGAGACTTGTGATAACCAAGAGGGGAAAGAAAGACTTTTTTTATATACTTGCGTGCCCCTTTTTAGTGTTTCCTAGCCTGCGGTGTACTGAAGCGGTAGACAAAGGGTCCCATCTATTTATCGATTCACGCCTGCCCTTAAAGTTTAGTTTAAGTGCTAGTGTACGACCAAAATCATTTTAGTGGCGCACACAAATACGTGGAACGACGCACCCGACCGCGACGTTTAAAAGAAAGCGTGGCGACCAAAAAAAAAAAAAAAAAGTTCAAAGATATGTTCGGCTTAAACGCGGTAATATATTTTGGTCGTGACAACCAAAATGTATTATACTACGTTCCGCATAACCATAGCCATATCATTTGGCCACAACGACCAAAAGGTATTACTATGCGTTAAGCCGAACAGAGACAAATTAAGTAAACGGGAGATCGCAGCACAACAGAACAAAAAAAAAAATAAAAAAAGGGAGCAACGTGGAAAGGGTTATTAGCCGGAAAGCAAGCAAGTTAATAGAGACAAAAAGAAAACAAAACAAAAATTGTACAGAGAAGCGAGTGGCAGTGGGCCGTGCTCGCACAGATTAACTGCGCCGCGGTACGCCCTGATGAGAAAGTTCATCGAGCGAGATTCGAGCGCGTAGCGGGAAAACAAATTAGTGGCTAGATAACGGTTTCACAATGCGAGCTTGCCGGAGCTGCGTGCGTGGGCCCATGCTCAGTGGGAAAGAGCCGCTCGGTACATCGTGGTGCCAGCTTCCCCTCCCCTCCCCTTCCTCCCTCCCTCCCTCTCCCCTCCCCCTTCCCAAGAGACGGGCGACGTATACGGGCCCTATCTGCTATCGGGATATCAGAATTTCCCTCTTGGTACTTTAGTGGTTGAGGGTTCATTCACCCTCACACCCAACGGCAGTAGTGGCTCCTCGTCGAACTGTGGCGCTGTATGGTCATCGCTGATGCTGCTCCCGAAACTTCAGAAACGTTACCATTATTATTGAATAATATTTATCATATCCTTCATTTTCCGACAATTTTCCAACATGCTCTCCATCGCGCCGGTGGCATATGCGGCTTTATGTAACCTAACAAGACGCTTTAAAGGGGGGAAGGGACGCACAACGTTCCGGGACCCCAAAACAGCTTGGGGCATATCAGACTGCGCATGCGCAAGACTTGTGCGCTTGCGCAGTGCGACGTGCCAAGCTGCTCGGCGGCCCAAACAACACCACACAGATACTGAGAAGGCCCGCATACTCTCCTCCATAACGTCACACTAAAGGCGTTGATGTTCGCAAGTAATGACGTCACGAGAGGGAACCATAGGAGGGCGCCACCAAAACATCTCGCCGCTAATATATGGTTACGTCTAGTGTTGTGTAGAGGGAACAGTGCCAAGGCCTTGCATCTAGGTAGCGTTGGCCCAAAGCGTTGGGGCCCCCGATCCGAACTCTAATGAAATAAAGCCGCTGGATCACTTTGACCTTTCCATTCTAGGTCAGCCAATCCGAATTCCCAGTGTCAAATTGCTTTTATAAGGCTATTTCTGGAATACCGAGATTTTGTTATCCACATAACGGCGAAACAAGCGCACATCTTCGCACTGCCACCACATGCGGCGCCGGCGCTTAGCGGCATTGAAAGATAATTTGCCTCTCTTGAAATACGGAAGAACAACAGCACCCTTGTAAGACATCTACGGGTCATGATTGATAAGGTGATTACGTGCACAGTGCCAAAGACGCTCGTTTATTTTGTTCGTAACAGATATTGCTTACAGCTTTTGCCAATCGCGGTGTATTTTTGATATTTGAATTTCTTGCCCCATGTCTTTTTGTTTTGTCAGATTGTTTTATTTTTGTTTGCTTTGCCCCTCCCCTCTACAATGCTTCGGCGCTTGAGGGTACTTACAATAAATAAATAAATATATTGGCGGGGAACGCTTTGAGTACGATGCATGCTCCATAGCGACCTTGGTGCGGCTGCTTCAGCACAACCCCTTGGCGAGGCTTCGAATATTTGAATGGCAGAAATGGCGATTGCTATGGGGTCATTCCATCTCAAACGCCCCAGGCGTTGCGCTCGACAAATTCTGATAAAAAAAAAAAAAAATCGTGACTTTTTATTTTAAGGTTTTTAACCTTTTCCCGAAAAATGTTCGCTATTTTTTTTTTTTTTTTTATGGAGTGAGCGGGATTTGAATATTTAAAATGGGCGCAAACTGGGCACCAATCAATAATTGAGTAAAAATCAGATTTTCGTCGGAACGCTTCACAATTTGTGTTATGAAATTCGAACGGCTTTTAGCTAGCTATGTTGTGACGATTATGCCATTCTTAATATATTTTATTAAAAAAACACAAAAACTAGCACATTTTTCAATTTTTATTTATTTTCGCTTTGCGGCTCGAAATCACTTTTTTTTTTTTTTTGTTGTTGTTGGAAGCCTTGCAGATGTATTACAAATGAAAAAAATGTTTGAAACTGTACAACAATATACTTCACAGACAAAAAAAAAAAACTTTAAAGTTATCAAAAAAAAAGTCCGTTTTGCTGCCTAGACAGCCGTCTATTCTACTCTGGGGTGGTCCAAGTAAAAATACGAAACATAACGGCTTTATGAGAAGAGTTTGGTGTCTTTCATTTCTGAAAGTTTAATCAAAATGATTTTGGACTAAATCGAGAAAACAAATAATGAAGTTGAGCTCCCGCGTCGCAACCTGGCATTGTTTCTTAGCGCCTCTTCAGAGCACAACACGCCACCTGACACGGGGTGGCACTCTGTTGATCGAAAGACGTTTTAGCGTAGCGAACTCCGAGTTTTCATCGAAAGACGCTTTAGCGAATGGTCAACTGAAGCGGCGTTTACGGGTGGGTTATCATTTTTGTAATGGGCTGCCGCAGACTGTCGCCGCCAAGACGCAACGGGAAGGGGGGGGGGGGGGGGGTCGCGCCCTTTTAGCTGAAACGTCGAGTCGCTCAAATGACCGCTGTTCGCTAAAACGTCATTCGCTCATGTGACATAGATCTACCTGACATGAGAGCTGAGAAGCTTTGCGCGCATACAAGGAAATTTCTGGTCGGGAATATTTCCTCAGAGCGCATTCTTGACTCGCAATTGCCTTGCGTACACAGACACTGTTTACAGCTAAAGATGCGCCACGGTGGCACGGCCGCTTCCACTCGTCCTTCTTTTTGGCTGCAGTGCAAACAACGGCGGTTATTGTGTGATAATTGTACATGTCGCCCCACTGTATAGCAGGATCGCCGCACCCTTTGTACCCGATGTCAGCTCCCTTCACTCCGAAACCTGATGCCCAATCGGCGTCCGCATCACCTGACAGCGACTTCTCTTTAGTTAACGTGATGACGACAGAGGGGGATCCCTACTATACTCCGTTTCACCTTACCACGGATTGCAGTGGACGCTACGAACAATCCGAACCAATCAAGCACTGTGCACGTATCACACCACCCGCGTACCTCTCGAAGGTCACGTGGACACTAACACGGCATTGGATTGGCTACAGTGCCGCATAGCGTCCACTGCGGTACATCGTATCAGGTGAAACGGTTTTGAAAGGAAAGAACTGACTTTAAGAGAGGGCAAAATAACGAGGGGTATTGTTTCGAATGACTTAGCCACTGGCTACTAGTGCGATCGGGAATCTGCCCAGAAAGAAGTTAGTTTTTCGTCGGTGTAAGGTGTTATAACGATGGATGAAGCAGGTCCATCGGCACAGGCAAGTCACTCTGCGGTTTATGCGGATGCTGATGAGTGTAAGTAGGATATTCTCGTTATTTAATTTTCTAAACTAGGATGATAGTTGTCTCGTGCTTACTCCTCCTGATGTTTCACCGACTCTGTCCAGTTGCAACGATTACGTCATTTCCGCCGGGTGGAATTCTTTCGCTACATCCCATGGGAAGAGTACTTGTGACGGAGTAGGGAAACAGTGAAGCGTTTGGCAGCAAGGGCCACTCTTGAAAGTCCCTTTCAAAATCAAATTATGACGCCTTATCAGCAGTTCACCTGGGCTAAAACTAACATTGGAGGTACTACAATCCTCTGGGTTCCAAAAGAAATGGTCGAAGAAAAACGAATCCGACTAACTGCACGATTCAGTTCGACGGTACCCGTCAAAGAGACACGGAGTTTTTATCACTTCGAGCCAGCAATCACCTTCAACGCTACGTGCTGTAATTACGTCCTATTCAGAGACACGGGAATTTGCAGTTTTCAAATCGATTTTAGGCTTGGTGTCGTTATTCACAAATTTCATTAATAAAAATCACATTAGCAGGGAAAACCAACGGGGCGTGAGCCTTCGACAGCCTCATGACCAAGAACACGGTGCTGCTGCGATCTGCTCAACGGTGTTAGGTCGTTTCATGTTGCATACTGACGGGGCTTTTATGCTACTGCTTATACGTGTGTCCTGACACTGACAAGAGGGACGAATTGCGGTGTGAAAGAACTGACCTGCTGGTAGGTATGCTGTTCCGGCAGCGCTAAAAAATACAGCAGATATGACAAGCCGTGCTAGATCACAAGAGGACGCCGCCGCAGACGACGGCTGCAATTGCAAAGACTGGAAAGTCACGGAAGCAAGAGCGAGCCTTTTCCCATGAATACCTATACGACAACACAACCTTTCTGCGTCTACCTGCGGTAGACACTCCGCTCAAGACAAACAATCGTGCGTTTCGTCCGGATAGAACGTCGACAGTGGCGTGCTGTGCGGTGAAGAAGAGCTGAGAAACCAGTCCGGGTTGCGACGTGGGAGCTCAACTTCAATATTTTTTCTCTCGATTTAGTCATAAGTAATTTTGATTAAACTTTCAGAAATGAAAGACAATAAACTCTTCTTATAAAGCCATTCTGTTTCGTATTTTTACTTGGACCATCTCAGGGTAGAATAAACGGATGTTTAGGCAGCTAAACGGACGTTTTTTCAACCTGAGAATCTTTTTTTTTTTTGTCTGTACAGCATTTTGTTGTACAGCTTCAAACGTTTTTCATTCGTCATACATCTACGAGGCTTCAAACAAAAAAAGTTTTAAATTCCTGGCGTAAAGCGATAATAAAATAAAAAAATTACGAAAAGTGATAATTTTTGTGTATTTTGTTGAATTAAAAACAAATCTATTTTAACAATAAAAATGGCATAATCGTCACAAGATACATAGCTATCTAAATGCCGTTCAAATTTCATAACACAGATTGTGAAGCGTTTCGCAAAAAAATTTGATTTTTACTCAATTATTGATTGGTGCCCAGTTTTACGTCCATTTTAGAAATCCAAACAACGCCAACGCCATAGAAAAAAAAAATCGGCGGAAATATTTTAGGAAAAGGTTAAGGATCTTGGAGTAAAAGCCACGAATTTTCTTTTAAAAATCGGAAATGGTCGAGCGCAACGTCTGGGACGTTTGATATAGAATGACCCCATGGCAACTGGAACCAACGAGCCAATCACCTTGCGAGGTTTGGTTATCTGTATGTTAGTATCGCTTTGTGTCTGAGTAGCAGGCAGGGAAGGCAACGGCGCTACATTTCCACGATCTATGGACTCTATAATGAAAAACGTAGGTGCGAAACAGCACCCTTCCCCTCCCTCTTCCTCCTCCTCCCCCTCCTCCTCCCTCCCCGGGCGGGATGGCTTTGCTGGCACGTGCGCTCGTGCAACGAAGCTTGTTATCAAAACCACGCGGTCATGTTACGTCTGACCCCACACGTCGCACGGTAATCTCGCGCGACGAGGGGAAGTGTGTCCCGGAACATGCTTACGAAAACGAACTCGGTCCACGTGATCATCGATAACGGTTCATCGGTTCCCACAAAAATATATGCCGCAAGATTTGATACCGACAATGAGTCTGTTGCAGTCGCACTGGCCATTGTATAAGACGAACTGTGGCTCACAAATCGCCGACGTGTGTAGTCGCTCCGAGTAATCTGAAGCGTTCACTTTCGATCCAAACACTTGTGTGAGCCATCTTGGCAAATGACAGAACTAAAAATATATTTATACCTTAAAAAAAAAAAAAAAAAACAGTTTGCATTGTGGCACGAAGGATGTCGTTCACAGTGCTCAGTGTCACGGCGCAGGCTATCGTTTCTTGTTTTTTTGTTTTTTTTTTTAGGTCTACACATATTTTAGCTTTATACTTCGCCGAGTAAATCGCAGCAATATGGCTCTTCAGCGAGTTTTGAGGGAAGGTAGATGCTGCAAGTCTTATAAAGAGTGTATCAGGTAAAGAGGCACGGGCCGGGGGGGGGGGGGGGGGGGAATGTACTGCTCACGAAGTTGCTCAGGTGGGTAGCTTATTTCTTACCCCCTTCTTTTAAATTTAAGAAAGAAACAAAAAATAGCGGATGTTAGCTACGGGGCATGATGAACGGGAAGGGAAGTTCCATTGAACTTCCGACGCGTCTTCGATTTCGGCCCGGCGGCAGCGGAAGAACAACAACTCGATCGTTGCCGGTTTCTCGGATCTCCGGTGCGTCCACCTCCATTCTTCCGAGAAAATTCTCGAAAAAAATAAATAATAAAAAAAAAAAAAACGTCCGGAACACCAGCGCTTCTGCGACGTGACGATCGAAAGAAGCAAGCTGGAGAGGAAGCCGCAGCAACTGATCGTCCCTCGCTTCTCACGCTGTTCTTGTTCATTTTATCTGTGTTTCTTAACGCGCGTATTTTATTTCAGTTCCCGGAATGAGTTTTCAGGGCGAAACGGGGAGAGGTGTGTGTTCAAGATCCTGTCGGATTGTCAAGGTTTTTTATTTTTTGTTTCTTTCGTTGCTTATGTATTGCGTTTGTTCGACGTTCCCGTTTTGGGATCGATTCAGGTTTTGAACCGCGTTGTTGTTGTTGTTCTGGCATCTTCCCGTTTTCGGTTCGTATAAGCGTTCGGATTTGGGAAGGCACGTTGCTCCCTAATCAATACCCGGCGTCTTCTGGTTCCAGGAGCGTATATTTGAGGCTGTCGATGATGTATACAGACCCGGGCTCGACGGACGTTTTGTGCGAGTGCGTACATCGATAACAGGCGTAATTAGACGTCGGGGAAAAAAAAAATCTTTACCGGACTTCGTAGAGTTCAGAAAATAAGAAGTTCAGAAGGCAATTTCAAACTGAGAAAGAAGAAACAAAATTCGCTAAAGTTGAAGCCTGGGCGAGTTGGTATGACATATTTAAAAGGTTAAAACAGCGCAAAAAACAACGGACAGGGTAAAGAAGGACACAGAAAGTGTCCTTCTTTACCCTGTCCGTTGTTTTTTGCGCTGTTTTAACCTTTTAAAAAACTTTCCCCGAAAGCCTACTCGAGCGCCATATTGTTGCCTGGTATCACGTGTAATATGCTCATTATCCTTCGGACCCTCCAATTATTATCAATCTTTTCGTGTGTGTTAAAGCAAGATAAAAAACTTTAAATAAAACACACACAGATACACACATACGCAAAGCTTGCGTATGTTTACTTAGAGCTGTCCTTACTTGCACTTTGGTGGAGGCAAAACTTCAGAACGGTCGATACTTCAATCCTTGGTGATAAAGAAATGACTGCAGCAAAGTACGATATCGAAGTTTGGGAGCTTGCGCCAATAGCAGCGCTTTCCTCCAATCGAACCATTACGGTCACTGCCTTTCACATCCTTCTTTTTTTTTTATCTTTCTTTTTTCGGCTTATCTCACCGTGTTCACCATAAGGGGCCGCGAGGATTAGAGCTGAATTAAGAAGGATTACGCCATTCGAACGAAACCAATAAAAGAAGCTTTAACGCCTCCGTCATTCCGGTACTGTGCCCTATACAGTACACGCTGCATAAAAAAATAAATGTTCATGGAGAACCGTTTCTTGTATTTACAAATTATTGCTCCTCTATTTGATGTGTTCATTTTCTGAGCTGGACAAAAAAAAAAAAAAAAAAAGAGGAGCTAAACTTTTGCGGGGGCTCGTTCTCGTGGAAAGCCAATTTCTAGCTAACATTTTTCTATGTGTGCGTGCGTCTGCCCTGGAAACCGTGGGCACGAAGATAATCCCCCAAGCTTTACTCTCAAAAGAAAAAAAAAAAAAGACCCTCGCCTTTAATTGCAACGGCGGCGGGAGTTTCCAGCATTCCGGCTTAATTGCGCATGAAGCGAAATTTCGGAGCGAGCGAGAGCGTATTTAAAACACACAAAAATGTAAAAAACCAAACAAACGAAAACAACTGCAAATCACAAATGCCGAGAGATATAGAAATCGACGCTCCGAGCGGGCGCTTGAACGAGATAGGCAGACGTTTTGCAGATGGAGAAGTGCTCGTGTCGAGGCACGAAATTAGAATAGTTTATTAGAGACGAGACGGACAGGCCGATCCGGCATATTATTCTGAACAGCCACTTTTCTTTTGCGAGGGCTCTTTGGACAAATCCTAAATTGGAAAGGGTAAGGATACGCGTATAGAAGTCGCGTTGGATCTTTCAATTTATCTCTTTATCTTTCCCCGGGAGAAAAGGGAAGACACGTTTTCTCGGCGCAAATTAAGCAGTTTTTGGTATGCACAACTCTCATTAGAATGTTTCGAATAAACGCCATGGCGGACGACAAATCCGCGGATATCCTACTATATCACTGCTGACATTGTATTTGTACGTACGAGTGCGAGCTTATCGTTGAATGGGCTTGTAATCTGTGAGTTCGCGCCTGTTTGTATACGTATCTGTTTTACCATTGAAATTAGAATACAGATCGCATTTCAATGCACTGGTGGTGAATACAGTTTCGAGTACAGTTTTGGCACTTCAAACAGCAAAAGAAAGTGAACTGGCAGTTAACACCACACACATATATACAAAAATAACTACACACGCACACACGCGCGCGTGCGCGGGCGCGCGAGAACGCGTTTTTGTTTTTATTTTGCGGTAGACAGAATAATCAGCAAAAGAAGAATGCCGAATTGGTCAAAAACTAAAAAAGTTATGTTTAGGGTCTTTTTTTTTTTTTTTTCTAGCCGTTCTAGCAAGAAAGAAAACACATTTTGGATTTTTAATGATCGTGGAGAGTTTTGTTTACAGTTTAAATAACAAACTTCTCTCCGGATTATCTACCTGGCCAGCGCGTGGCCCGCCAGAATACTTTCGTCACCATAGGTCAGCCAACGAGAAAAGGAATATAAGCCCGATAAGTCAAAAACCAATTGCGAAAGGCCATACTTCCTGTCGAAACGAAGTACCGTATTAACCCTGAGTAAAGAACGCAGTGTCATTGAATAACGCCCGTATATCCGCTTTCCCGCAGAACTCGCAAATAATCAATCACGAGGAGAGACAGAAAGATGCCAGCGATTTATGGAACAAAAATAACGTCTTCACGCGAAAAAAAAAAAAAAAAAAAAAAAAAACTTTTCGCGCAGATAGCATTTTTACGGAGAATCGCGTTATCGACCTCTTCATTCACAACATTTTTTTTTTTTTTATGCAGAACGCTAAAATGTGTTGCCTCATTGTTCCGTGGGAAAATAGGCGAAAGAGTCTCGTTCATAAACAGTGCGTCTTTTACTCGGGTAAAACACGGTATTTAACGATTGTACAGCAGGCAGGTTATCTGTCCCGACTCAGACTCCTGGATCTGCCTGCCTTCCTGTGTGTGGTTCCGTATAACGTCTGTGAGATTTTTCTTTTTTATTTTAGCTATAGAATTTTCCAGATTATTGCCGCGTTCCGGTACAGTCCTCGGCTACCTGCGCAACGCTCCCTCTCTCCGAGTCTCGCCGTCTCGGAGCTCGAGACAAAGGACAGAGCTCCGGTACACGGTCGCATTTGGCCATCGATCGACGGGAGCCTGCTCGAAGAACGCCGCCGCCTCTTTCGTCTCGCTGGCTTCATTCATCGCCGTCATTCGGCTTCCCCGCAATTCCTCCTCTCCCATTCCGTCCTTCCACCCCAAGCTGAACCGAAGCGAAGGCTACCAGTCAGCTCGGCCAATTCCGTGTCGCGGTTGCCCCACGTCGCCGACTCTTTTGGCTAGGCTGGCCAATAGACGACTGAGACTCCACCACGTGACCGCACTCTCTAACCACCGGTCGAACCAATCAGGTGCAAGAAAAGCAAGCCACGGCTTGTGTGAACGTACTACAGGTAGCTTGTGCCTTGACTTCGGTTCAGCCTGAGAGTAGACGGGGAACCCTCGAGGGACAAATCAAATCGAGTTGCCAAGCGGAGTAGAATTCGAAGGGTCCCAAATTTGAAGGAGAACCCGACCATGGCCTCTCGGCTGTGATTAGGGAGATCGCTGGAGCGCGCACCCCTTTGGCACTAGGGAATTTTAGTATATCCGCCCGATAACTTTGATGACGATACCTGTACCCCCCGGAGCGCCTTTGCGCGCGAATCGTATCGTTATCGGAGTCACTGGAGCAATTATACTATAGGAGATGCCTGGTGTCACCGCCTCGCTATGTAGTTATGCAATCGAAGATATTCTACGAGCCTCCCGTGTAGTCTTGTAGCCCATGTTGCATGCGGACGAAGAGCTAAGCGCCCCAGAGCTCTCTTTTCAAGAGTGTTTCTGTCGGAAGAAAGTTTGTGCAAAAAACAAAAATGAATATATATATATATTATGTAGCTTAGTATAGTCGCAACACCGAATCGTACAACCCTTTAGAACGGTTCGTCGGTTGCTGTTGTTTGTATAGTGACCCTAGTTCGCTGAAAGTCTTATCGGCCTCTGGTGTTCTTATCAGTTGGGACTGCGGGACAACCTATGGGATGCACGGGATTACGTTTGTTAGATTGTCAGTAATCACAGAAGACCATTTCGACGCGCGTCAACCAGGCCGCATACTATCCGATCTGGGAGGTCTATCCTACGTTCTATTTATTTATTTGACAATACTATCAGTCCTCACAACGGGGACCATGATAGGGCTGAGCAACAAAAGTGAACATAAAATAGCCACGCAGAACATGGTGTACAACATAAGAGTACCAGCGCACTCTACGGTTATATTATCAAACACAAAGGAAACACGCTCACAAAAAAGAAATACACAAAGCACTGGGAGCAACAGATTTAGACACAAATTTTACAATAACTTTTGCAGACCTCTCATAAATTCAGAAACGGTGTTGGCTGCAACAGTGCTTTCTGGCAGCGCATTCCACTCGTTTCTCGTTCGGAGGAAATATGAATTTGTAAAGCAATTTTTGGCGTAACGATATTCTTCAAGTGTGTTTGTTTCGCGTAATTCTAGAGGTATGGTGTCGTATCAATCTATCTTTGTCTAGCAGAAGTGTCCCGTTTAAAATCATGTAAAGCATTTTCAAGCGTTTGTTCCTCCGCCTCTCTTCCAGTAAATTGATTCCTGCCCTGGAATAGAGTTCCGTGGGTGAATCTAGCATCGTATACTTCGAAAAAATAAAGCGCAAAGCCAATTTCTGAATCCTCTCTCATTTTAATACTAACGTTTTTGTGTACGGGTCCCACACTTCACTGGCATATTCGATACTTGGTCTTATCAGCATTTTAAAAGCTAACAGTTTAGTTTCCGGAGTGGCCATTTTTTACGACCTTCCTAATGACCAAAGTTTACCTTAGCTTTCTTAATTATATTATTAATATGCTTGTCCCATTGAAGATCGCTGGTTATTGTTACCCCTAAGTATTTAAATTCGTTTACTCTAGACAACGGCTTTCCGTTTAAGTGGTAGTTATGCACCGCAGGAGTTTTCTTATGTGTCATTAACATGCAAACGGTTCTTTCCAGGTTCAAAGACATCTGCCAGCTTTCACACCACTTGCTAATTTTTTTTTGTAAACAACCGTTCAACCCGATGGAATCACTGTCGTCGTTTATATAATTATATAAAATGCAATCATCAGCGAAGAGCCTCGCTTTTACAGTAATGTCATGAAGGACGTCATTTATAAAAATTAAAAAATAACGAGGGTCCGAGTACAGACCCCTGTGGGACTCCCGAGTAAACTTCTTGTATCATCGAATCATGCCCATCTTCTTCTTGAGTGCTGTATGAGCGGAGAACGGCAGTTCTTATCGTGTTTTAAATGCACCCTCGTATTACGGTCGACGTTCCTTTATTCATTCCCTGTCCTCAGTGTCGGGTCTTGGTCATAGTGTCGAGTCGTGCGGGCACCTGAAGAGTGAACCGCATGCCGCAACGTATAATGCGAGTTGTGTCTGGTCCATCTGCATCGTGCGGTGTAATGGCCTCGTTCAACCCGCTCGACACGCGATGTTTCCTGTTTGCCGGCTGACTCCCACTCGCATCGATATTCACGAAGCACGCGCGATAACCCAGTCCGTGAATGGGGATTCCGTGGGGGACTCTGTGGGGGGACCGCGCGTGTCGTGGCGTGATTCGAGCACTCCGAGCGGCAACTGTGTTGCTGTCTGCAACGCGACAAGGCGTGCGTGCGGGGGACGTTGCAATGTCCCGCCTCGTGCCTGCGGTCGCAGACTTATGAGCTGGGTGTTACGACTTTGAAGCCGGGGTCACACTGCTTATACATTATACAAAAGACAGTCTGCAAGAACAGATTCGAACGCGAGTCAGCACGAAATCCGTGCTTCGAATGCCGCGTGGCAACGAGTTCAAGGAGAAACCTGACACGCGGCATTTGAAACACGGATATCGCGGTGACTGATGTCTGGCAGACTGTACTTTGTATGATGTATAAGCAGTATGACCCCGGCTTTAGTTGTATCATTTGCTCCTTTTTTATTGATTCTGTTCCTCAGTTATTAAAGAAAAGAAAGATTCTCTCTTTTCTTTTTTTTTTCTTCCGGGTGATTATTAGTGATTACGCGATACATGTTCTCAACACTTTAGTTGTTACTGCGTCCTTCTCCCCAGCGTAGGCCTTTGTGGAGGCTCGTCAACGCCCACTTCGGTGGCTCGGCATCTCGGTAAGCTGAGAAACGGTCGGCAATGGCGGCTCCGATTGGCGCGTGTTTAAAGCGTCTATAATTGCAACTCCTAATTCTGGCAGCTAATTGTACTTCAACGAAGCACACACTAGACACCGACGCGAGCGCAGAGTTGGCGCGCTCTACGAACATCCGAAACAATCTAAAATAATCGAAGCCCGTGGGCCCGTGCACAAGCATTCTGCACGAGATCGCAGTGAGATCGAACGCAGACACAGATTAGATATGACTACTGCGTCAACGTTCGGCTGGGCCTCGCGTGAAATCAATGCATCGAAAGATGTTCGGTGTCGGGCTCCGACCACTAACGATGACGTCAGGCGCAGGCCTCGTCTTTTGGATGGTATTGGCTCTATACGCGCCGTGAGCAAGTGGCGGCGGCGCGCTATCGGCGACGAGCATCGACGGAGCCAGCCTACTTTGGAAAGTAATCCCGGTTCCCTTTCGCCCGGGAGTCTTCGCCCACGACGCGGCGACCTCGGCACAACGGGTTTGCGGCGGCCGGGGTGCACCATCGGGCATGCACGCCGAGCCAAAGAACGCCGCGATGGCGTCCCGATAGTCGCGGCTGCTGGCAGCGAGCGCCCAACGGTGCGCGGCCTTCCCGAGGACGCCTTGTAAAAAGAAACGAGGCAACGATCGGTTGCTGCGGACGTCGTGGACTCAAGCAGCGACAGAGCGGGCTTCGGAAGCTGTATGCAGCGATCTGGGAGGGCAACACACCGACGCTTTACTTTGGCCGAGCGGAAGCCGCGAGGCGTCCGTCTCACGAGTATACAAACGTGCAGCGTATGACGTACGCTCACAACTCGAGTTTCTCACGTCACGACACTGCGGTGGCGCTGCTGTCGGTACTGCGCATGCGTTGACGCTTCATCTCATGCGAATCTGATTTCTGCTCGAGCGAAGTTACCTCCGCCCCCTGGTGTGGTCACACGCGGGCAAAGAGCGAGTTGGCGTACACTGTAGAACCATGACGCCCTGCCGTGGCAAGAGACGCGTGCGGAGCACTCTTAAGCCGGGGTCACACTGCTTGTATACATCGTACAAAGAGAGTCTGCGTGTAGATTCGAACGCTAGTTACCGCGAGATCCGTGCTTCGAATGCCGCGTGGCAAAGAGTTCAAGGAGAAAACTTGGCACGCAGCATTCGAGCCACGGACATTGCGGTTACTCGTGTTTGCAGACTGTATTTTTTTTTGTATGATGTGTAAGCAGTGTGACCCCGGATTAAGAGGAGGAAAGCACCTACTTCCCTGCAAAGCGCTTTGGACAGAAAATCGCTGAAATTATATGGGAGGGAGCACGGCAAAGGAAGTACCTGAAAATATAAATAGACATAAAAAAAACAGTCCGCGTCGAAACACTTAAGGCCCGTTCACACTCTTGCGACCTCTTAAAACTGGGCTCCTTAAAACCTCTTACAACGAGAGGACACACTGGCACCATCTATTGGGTAGCAGTGTAAACTTGGCGGTCCGGCATATTTTCTATTTTTTCTCGCACATTATCCTTTCTTTCTTGGATGGAAAAACTTTTGTCAACGTTATAAACGAGCCTTTCTGCTAGGTATTACGCAGATTTGACCTCGAAAATCCCGCAAAACCTTCGCTCTTGAGAAATTCAGTCCCAGGGTGACCGCATAGATGGCGCCAGCGTGCCAGTGTGTTTCCTCGTCCTAAGAAATTTTAAGAGGTTTTAACAAGTCTCGTCTCTCTCGGTCGTACTCGGTTGCAAGAGTGTGAACGGGCCTTTAGCATGACGTTCCACGCACTTACGTCGCGCTTAGTAGCGTAGCCGCACAGCCCTCTATTTTTATTAGTCTAAACATATGTCCAGCCTCCTCACTGGCCGAGCTCCCTCCGCGGATTACAGCAATTCTGGCTCTCCCGGGAACTTTTGCGGGAAAAGAAGACAACCCAGAGTTCCTAGAGAGTTAAGACACTCCGAGCGACTCCTTGCATACGTCGTTTCACGTTAAGTGCGAACGGAGCCGACGCTACGATTGAACGGGCCAAACAAACAGCCTCATAAGTGCATCGTCATCGACAATCGTCGCATTTCTGCGCCTTATTGCGCCGACTACAGAAATCACTTTCAGTGAATGAGGCGCTACCTCAGACGCTAAGTTTCCGTGCGCGATCATTGTGTGGGCTGTAATCGGACTGAAAGCGAAACGTAGTATGGACTGTGTTAAGTGTGTTAAGACACTTCGAGCGACTCTTGGCTTCATTTTTCCACGGCGAGATACGCTCGCGTGCTTCGATCTAGACCGCTTCCTCGGTAAAGATTCCGGGTCTCTCGTTCCGGCATATCTGCCCAACCGACCCACTGCCATCGAACTCGGGAGGGCGGCGCAAACTGCAGGGTCCAGCGGCCGCGTTGCCCGGTCACGTTCCGCGCCGAGCAACATCTTTTCTTTTTTTCGCTGCGCGTGCTTGCTTGAGCCCTTCCGATGGGGGAGCCGCTCGGCAAACACACACGCGGGAGGCAGCGACGACGGGATATCCTCGCCGGGGCGGACGGCCTCCGCCCTACCTACACGAGCGAGATCATGCAGCGCCTCGGCACGAGGTGTGTGTCACGCCGGATATCCTCTAGTAAAACAAAACAAAACAAGAAACGAACAAACAAACCAAACTTGCCGACTTAGAGTAGTCGCGGAGAGAACTCGATACGACGGCAATTCGAAAATGTGTTCCGCGTTCACTTCCTTCGCAGTGCAGGCAGAAACCCCACATAGGAACGCGATGCAACGCCGTATTAAAGGGATGCTGAACCGATATCTGAAGTTGCCGAAATAAGCCCCGGACAAGCTTCCCGGGACCGCACTATACCTAAAAATGCTATTCACGTAAAGGGATGGAGATCGGATTATTATATTTCTTGGAATGACGACCGCTGATTGAGCCAGAAGCGCCAGAAGCCTCTGATGCGCGCGAGGCCCTCTGGGATTACTCGCAACGGAACTGACGTCAACAAACTGCAACGGAACTGACGTGAACAAGTCGAGCTGCCGACGCGCCACAGCGTGGAAGAAAGTTGCGCTTTGAATAATAGTAGACGGATGCCCGTCGCGTTGGAAGTTTGCCAACTAATCCAGCCAAGTTAGCTGCGCACTACCTGCCAGCCACCCTGCACCCTGCCACCCCCAGTCCACTTCTGCACCTGCGTCGTAGCGACGGCGGCGACTTTGGTCTGTGGGTTTCTCGGAGTTCGGCGATTTCTTTTCCGTCCTGATAATTTGGCCATGACGACGGCGACCACGGAGACTTCGACAGCGCTGATGTTTGATGCCGCCAAGATGCCGCTTGCTCGCGACGCTCGCTAGGCCGTTCGGCGCCGCATAGGTGTCGTGTCAAAAACGACATGATGAACACTGTTCGACAAATTTATCAGATAAAATTGCATTTCTTTTAAAAATATATCTCATCGTTTCGGGACGGGGTTCGCACGTCGCATTTCCGTTTCGTCGCGCCACCACGCGGCGTGAGCGCACGCCGGAGCCAACGAGGTAGGTCGGAGCCAACCGAGCCAACTTTGATGGCTCACCATAGCCGCGTTCTGCGTACTACAAGTTTGTTGTCGTCACGAAACGAGCTTTCAAAAAACTCACCAGGTGCACCTTAGAATATTTATTTACATAAATCATATAATTTAGACTACTTTATTGTTTCAAGTACCGTCATTTAAGAGCCATTCGTGTGCTGTAAATATCAAAACGACAAAGAATTTAGATTCTGTTTTTTGGTTCAGCATCCCTTTAAGTCAATTGTTCGAAGCCGGTCGCTAAAGTCGACGAAGGACACCAGGAACAGGGTATACACGGACAAGGCGCAAACAATCGGCTCAAGTTCGATTGTTTCAAGCTGATCGGCGCGGTAATAAGAATAGTGAGCGAACCATGGCGGTAAAACTAAAACCTAGTTGAGAGAAGCTCCGAGATGCAGCTGATGGGCACCGCCACAATATTCCGTAAAGCTCACGGTCGCTGTTGGCGATTGAAATGGTTGCAAAGTACGACACTGCATTTTAAATCAATATATATATATATATATATATATATAAAGCGAACGCCTCGCTTTTTTTTTTTAGGACGTAGGGCAGCGGAACTGCAGAGCCACCGAGCCGGCGAACGAAAGCCAGTATTCACCCCGCAAAGCCGTGTGGCTTCAGTGACGCCATACACTATTTCGAAGCCTATAACTTTGGTTACCGGCTCCGCATTAGAACAATCCACGAAAACCTAACTATAGCGCCCTTACTGCCGTACACTATATGCGAACCATGCGCGTGACCATACGGCAGCGCTGACACGTCGTACTTCCGCCCTGCGGACCGTTAACCGGAGACAGGCGACCCAGAGAAGCGATCCAGAGCGCCGGGTCACGTGGTTCGCATTCCCCGCAGACCGGGGCTCGGGCCCCGAACAAACAAACAATGGCCTCGGCATAAACACAAAAAGGAGCCGACAAATGCCTTGCCACCCTGGCCCGGAATTCGAGCAATGGCCCTTCATTTGGGTGCGCCCGCTGCTCGAAGCGCGTGTCGGTCGCGTCCTTTCTATCCTTTTTTTTTATTGGATAAAGGGGGAAGAATGCGAGAAGATACTTTGTGACGTCAACGTAGCGGCTCGCTCTTGTCTCGTCTCCGTCTTATACAATCATGATTAGGCATTGATTGTATCTTTTATGCGTATATTTCGTGTGAACTTCTATCCCATACCTGTCATAGCCCCTGTTAGAGGTAAACAATATTTATAAACAAATGAATACATTTTATTCAATTATATTGTATTTACAAAAAAAAATGGCCGGGGATGTTATATACAAAAATTATACATGCGATCCTTCAAATGTGGTTAGAAGGCAGTGAGTAGCCGTTTTGGAGAATTAAGAACATGCTATTTATTCATTTTCCGGCTAAACTTAGCGGGAACGTCACTTCGCCTGACTGCGTCACATTAGATCACGGTGTCGCGTGAAATGTTACGTGATCTCAGGTTACGTGATCCGACGTCACGTGACGGGAACTAACGGTGTCGTCGGGGCGTTACGTGATTTCATGGCGTCGCGTGGCGTCGATTTTCCGCTAAACGTAGCGGGGAAATTTGACTCCACGCGACGAAGTCACGGCGAGGGTCAATTTCGCCACTAAATTTAGCAGAAAAGTGCGCGGGTGGACAGAAGGACACATTTCTGGGGTGGGGAGGGGAAGGAGGGGGGGGGGGGTCGTTACAAAGCAGTTTACGCTTCAATATAAGAAACAGAAAAGGTGCTGAGGCAGGTCGTTCTTTGTAAGAGAAAATGGAATCGAAACAAACAAGAAACTGGTTAACGTATCAACGAACAAATACATATTGCAGTAATGAGAACACCTAAGAGAACTTCTGAAAGTCCTCAACTTCGACGGAACACCCGAGGCAAAAAGCAGACAACTTGAACAAGTGCCTCAACAACATCCCGAGAAAGGACAAATATGTGCATAAACTCTCCTTCCGAAGAACAGAGGGTATTTAAACTCTCTCCCCCGTATTAAAAAAGAAAAAAAAAAATCCCTGCCAGAAAAAGAGAAAGAGAAAAGGAAAAACCGAGCCCGTCTTATCTATCTCTACCAGACAGGACCGTGAGGAAGAGAGCCGTTTGCTCGCGTTAACTGAGCTGTCCACATGGCGGTCTCCAGCAAGCGCTTCAAGCCACATCTCGCTCGGGGGAGCACCGAACTACTTCCGCTCGCAGACGTTTGCGAAACAAAGCAGCCTCCTTAGGGAAAGCTTTTCAGCGACTCAATGCGACCAACCGCCAACGAACAAAACAAACATGCTCGTCCACAATCGTGTTTGTCGGCGAGGTGTGCCCCGGTTGAACGTTCGCTTCTCGGGACTCTGCTCTCCCGCGCTTTGTCTCGCCCGCCTATTGAAGTTTGAGCGTCGCGCACTTCTTTGAAACGCCGGAGTCGACAAACTTTAAGAACTTCCACTCGCGCAAGTGTTCACATTGCCTGCTTCGTGATTTGGGTTCGTCGGCTTTTTAATCGGCGAATTCCCTAATCTCAACGGTTCGCCAATTAAGAGATGCTCTGAGGAACTCACGACGTCCTGCGTTTCCAAAGCTGCGAGGGACTATATATGATACAGAGGGAACAAAAAGTGTAGGTTAAGGTATGCGTGGACGCCCCCACGTATAGTTCCGAACACGGGAATTCGTTAAAACGGACCGCCTCTCGTATAAACCGACACGTCGCTGGTTACAAACAAGTTAGCGTTTGGCCAACACCGGGCGTGGGCAATGCGCAGGTGCAGAAACTAGATTTACGTGAAGTGAAACTCCTGCACATACGCGCCGTGGTGACCACAGCGCCCCAGCGCAGCGGCGTGACGCGTCAAACCTACGTGTTAATGTATGACCTGTCGTGTCTCTTTGACTATATATATTTATATCGGCAATCTATACGGGTGCAAACTGATCGCTTTTGGTCACTCCATATCCTATCACGCGTGTGTGCTTGCATAACGAGGGCATCCAGAAACGAAAGAGCACGCCCTCAAAGTGAATTCACTTTGAGGTATTGGGTCACGTGCAGTATTTCTAAAAAAAATCGCTGCGCGCGCGGCGGACAAACAAAAAAAAAAAAAAAAAAGAAGTTATAACGGAGGCCAGCCGCGTGAGGTGACCGCTTTGGCAACTGAATAAATACGCACCTACAGTAAGTGGCAGCTTAAAAACGCAAGGTGCGGCTTAGTGATTTCCTACGCTCTCACTTATCTATTCCTGCTGCATTCTTGGACTTTCTTGTCGGCAACTGCAGCACCACGCCCAGTGGCGTCACGAGGGTCAGCGGCACCCGGGGCGGCAGCCCGCCAAGACCCCCC
Organism: Ixodes persulcatus; assembly: GCA_013358835.2. Lineage (NCBI taxonomy): Eukaryota > Metazoa > Arthropoda > Arachnida > Ixodida > Ixodidae > Ixodes > Ixodes persulcatus. Next base: position 479,717 of record JABSTQ010010428.1, read on the forward strand.
CCCCCCCCCCCGGCTCTCGCGTGGTCCGCCGCGACGCACCCTCGCCCCCCCCCCCCCCCCCCCCCGCCGCTCTCGCGTGGCCCGCCGCGACTCCCCCCCCCCTCCCCACCGCTCTCGTGGCCCGCCACGGCCCACGACACCCCCCTGAGCGCTGCACCCGGGGCGGGCCGCCCCCCCCCCCCTCCACTCCGCACCCCCCCCCCCCCTTGTGACGCCACTGACCACGCCCCATTTATCTTAAGTTGTCCGTGCCTATAATGTGCAGCAGTGCCGAGGTGGTAGTTTCCGTGGGCCATATCGCTAGAACAGTCCGTGTTTCGTTGATATTAAAAAAAGTGCGCAGCGGTTGGTACGACAAGTATATGAGTTCGAGACATCGGCGACACTCGCTTTGCGCACTGGTCTCACACGCAGTATAGCGCTGACAAGCGAACCTGACGTTTTGTGGGGGTTACACAAAACATACTATCCCTATTTCACCTCAGTGCCATTCGTCTCGACCTTGCAGAGAGAAACCGGCCATCTGGAAGTTAGGACTATCTGTGACTCCCGCTGCAGGCAGGTAGAATGACGAGATTCCTATCGGATTGCTACAGCGATGCCGCCTCCGATGCAAGTCATCGTGCTCCGATGCAAGCGCAATCCGAAACTGCGGAAACGTATATTCGAAACTGCGCAAGCGGCCAGCTTTCACTTTCAAACGTGCCTTCAGCCAATCAGGAACATCGTCTGCGTAGATTACTTCCATACACGTTGCTTCGTCTGCCACGCTGCTCTGTTTCCTGCTGGCCCAGTTGCCCTCTAATTGTACGCTTTATACAAATTGCACCACTAAGCGAGCAATATCATAGAGCCAGCATCACTGAGAAATTCTCACACCTGCGAGCGATACATAAATTGTCGCTCACACACTTTTACAACGTTAGTTTCTTTATTCAACGCTACCTAGTTGAAAGCATAAACTTAATGAGGCAAAAAAGAAAAAAAAAAAGAAGTAGCAGTGTTCGAACACGACAGGCAAGAGCGATACTACAATTTTCGAAACACCTGAAAGGTGACTGACGCAAAAAATAAAGAAAACAGAAGAAAAGAAGCAGCTAAATCGGCTACAAAGTACACACAAAAAAAGAAAAAAAAAAATCAAGCTCCGGCGACCACGTAAATAAACAGAGGGCTGCCGAAACGCAGTAGAAAGAAGGAGAGGTTCAAATAGTGCGAATTGACGTCACGCTGGGGTGTCTGATTTCTCTGCGTTTATTTTTAGAGTACCGCGAGTGACGGCGCAGGAATCCAAGCAGGCAAGCAAATGCTTTCAACCGTGCTCGGCTTCCGCGTCTCTTCCTCCACCCCTTATCGCCTCTTTTCACCCTTTCCCATCGCACGTTTCTTACATAAAGTCACGCAGTCCCGTCCCGTGTTTTTGTATTTTTCGTCTTTTTTTTTTTTTTTGCGAGAGTTAGCCATTTTCATTTCTGCGCCAAAAAGGAAAGCGTTTTCCCAAGTCTTTCAAACTTAGCTCGCTACTCGTAGAAATCCCAGTCATGTCCAACGGAGCGGAACGATACGAGATCGTGCCGTGAAACATTTAATGCCGAGATGAATAGAGTCCCGACACGGCAGTCATTGGGGTGTTTACGTCGATCATGCTTTCGATCATTCTTTGAAGCGCAGCACGCCCGAGGACGCGCTGGACCTCCAAAAAACTATTTGTTAAGCATAAAGGGACCTCTGACGGGACTAAAACTGTTCTTGAGTTATTATTGGTGAAATATTGAACTGGTTCAAAAATTATTAAAGGCAGTATTCTTGAACCGAGCGAATAATCGGGTGAAGACAGCGCGACATTTTGCGGCCTCCACACGATCACCGGTTTTTATTGTTTTTCTCACGATATTACAAAGGCAGTAATTACAAGAATACATGCGATGCAATGTATTTCTAGGCGGCAGCTACTTGTAGAGTAAGATTGGGTGATAGAACGCCGACATTTACTAGTAAATTACCACAATTTACCGATATATCTCGGACGTATCCAGTATTGCATGTCAAGAATCGGTGTACAGTAGCTGTGCTCAAAGAGAAATTGGACGCACAAGCATTCTTATATACAGTGTCCGGCAATTTCTTCATTTTTTTTTTTTAATTTGAAGCGATGCAGCGACTGTGTCAGACTGACAACATAACTGAGAAAAGCTGAAAAAAAAAATGGAATCCAGGTTACATACCGGAACTGAACGTGAGGCAATGGCAGAGTACATTCTAGATTTCCTCGTTTACTGTCGTCCCTTTTAAGAAAAGTTATTGCGAAGAGAGTAATAGGCTAGGAGCTGAAAAATCGGCGGCACCGAACGCCACCGCGCCAGGACACTGTTGGCAATTCAGAAAACCCCGTAAACCCTGAACAAATCGTAAACAGCTTGTCGCAACATCGAGACGCGAGTAGAATGTCGGTCAGAAAGAACTACGTCGCACCGAAGGCTTACATATGCTATACTCACAGAGAGAAACAAAAGAGGTACAAGGCTTGACGCATTGTTTCCCAACAAGACCTATGTGAGCTAACCCGCAAACGGAGATTCCTTCAAAACTGGGTCAACCTTTGACCGGAACAGGCGTCTTCCTCCTTTAAGCGCGGCTTTTCCGCGGGGCTTTATCGCTCTCGGAGGAAGCTTAACGCCCAGAAAGCGTTAAAAAAGAAACAAAGTAAAAAAGGCCGAGCTGCTAAGCAGTTCATGTTTCCGCGCGAGCTAAACTTCTTCTTTCTTATTTTTGTTTCTTTTGCGCCATTAGATAGGGTTGTACTCCTATCCTGAAGATGGTCATTTATGGGTTTATGGCGCGATGGCCGTATAAACCATGTAGTGCTAGACTTCGGTTATTGTAAACACGACACGCGTGTTAGAAACAAACATTTCATAGTAATATACGTCTATAGGCAGAGTATCACTTCATCACGAAGTTACAAAATAAAGTGATTGCCAGACTTTTTTTGACTAGGGTCAACATGTGAACCAAACTGAAGTCAGCTGATCAATCAAGTAATTTTCACTTCGATTTCGTTCACGAGCCATCTCCAAAAAAAAAAAAAAAAAACTACCAGAAGCGAACCGGCTATCCTAGCCCTCGTGCCGCGCTTGTCAATAAAATATTAATTATTACTATTACTATTACTGTTATTATTTATATAGAAAAATATTTGAAACGTGTCACGTGCCATCCCAACAAAACTACGACACAGACAGAACCGTAAGAAACGAAGTGAACCACTCGCCTGAATGCGCGAATTACATTTCCTTTCCTGCGAAACATCTCCCTAAAAAAATTCCCAAAATGCAATATTGTTTCGCTCCCAAAAAGGGAAGGCGTTGCACCCAAAGTACGCTAAAAGAAAGTCGCGTTCCTTTAAGCGATGTCGTTATAAGCGGACACTGGAGATAAAAAGAATATATATATGTAAATAGAAGCGGTGTTATATGAAAGGGATGCTGCGGATGATATCGGCTCCGTTGTCTCCCTTTGTTGGAAAGGAGCTTTACGACCTTGATGATGGAACCCCAGAGGGCACGAGCCCTCGGCGGCGCCGTTATCAATAAGAGCAGTCAAAAGGACTTCTGCGCCCTAATATCCAAGAGGCCGCTACAGCGGCTGCTACTGTAGCGGCCAAGGCTAGAGAGCCCAGATTCGAGAGAGTGAGCAACTCAGAAACCACGGAGAGCGTTCGCAACGTAACGGGTGAATCCCTTCTGCGCAGATTGACCGCACTCTCGAATCTAGGCACGCCATAGCCGCCGCTGCGTCAATATTGGTCCGGCATTTCGGATCAGCGTGGTGTTACCCTTTCCTCGCGCGCTGGAAGAAACTCGTAAAAGATTCGGCGGCTTTCATAGCAGCTTCCCGACTTTCTTCTGCTCGAGAATGGCGGACACGTTTGGGCATCCGGTGGCGGCAAGGACAATTGTATCCGGCGACCTGAGTGTATACGTAGAAGCGACCGCTCGCTTTGACCTTCCGATATATATGTATTTGTTTTGACGGGTAGGTTGTATTTTTTTTTTTTTTGGCGATCCTGTTGAGCCCGCGTCGCGTGTGTTAAACCGGCGACAACCTTCGAGACGTGCCAGGGATTCCGTTTCGCACCTTGTCAAAAGCGGAACGATATAAATAAAGAAAGGCAATGAAGAAAGAGGAAATACAAGGGGAAAAGTCATTTTTATATGTGCTAGTCTTTGTTATTATTTTTTTCATTTCGTCTATATAACAAGGTCTTCATTTTTCAGACGAGCGCAACTTATGTGCGGTGTTTTACTTGACAGGTTTTAAAGCGCCCATAGATGCAGTCGTACGGCGAGCAAACCGCGTGCCAGGACATTTACGGTTATACTCGTGTTTTATAGCGATATAATCTGAGTGCCAAACCGCACTTAACCGGATGAATAATCTGTCGCAACTGAATAATTCATATCAGCCTAAAGGCCGTGTGCTAAGTACGGCTTTTATAATTTACCCTAAACTGAAAAAAAAAAAAACGAAACAGACAAGCACACAGTTTATTTGTTCATTATTTTTGTAGCCCCGGATAAATTATGGCAGTCACACGCCAGCTTGCCTGTATTTTCGTCCTTTGCTTTCATCGGCGATACGGTGAACGACTATAACCAGAATTCGCTCTAACGCTATCAAATTCACCGATCGAAATCGGTGAAATTCGACTCAGATTTTACTCCAATAACTAAACAATTATTGTTAAAAAAGAACAAAAAAAAACAAAACACTATGCTACTTTTTTTTTTTTGTAAATAATGCAGACCTCTACATTTCAAAACTTTTAACGGTGAGCTCTGCTTGGAACGACTAGTGGGTAGACCTAAAACTAGCTGCCTTTGTCTCCACTGCACTCGTCGAACGCTTTCGAACGCCGGTGTCCGGCGTTTGTCTCTCGCATTTGGCGTCCTCCGTGCGCTCTCGTTTCCTCCGCTCTCCCTCAATTTCTCGGCGCTTTCGCGCTGTAGACGCCAGCTTGCCCGCTGGACGTAGCGCGAGGCTCACTGTTACGCCATCAGCGAGACCGCCAGCCCATCTGTCCTCACAAGCGGCGCGTCCCATGGAAAGCCCGAACAATGCCGTTACCCACGCGCGGTTCGAAGCACACAACGCCGAGAGCCCAACGACGTGACAAAAGACAGCACGCGGCACAACACGCAGACAACAAGGACACAAGTATACTGCTACTAACAACCTGTGTCGAAACAAAAACAAAAACAAAAAAAGATGGCAAAGACATTGAAAACGTTACTCGACTTCATTCGCCCCTAAGCTGACAGTGCGGTGGTAGCTACGCGCTCAGCGGATTGATCAACCGCTTCCCTTTCATCGCCTGATCCTGCTCTCTGCGCCTGTATGGGCGGAAGCGTGATCACGTGGTGAGAGGCAGGCACGCGACGGGTCCAGCAAACGCGTAACTTACACCGCACTATTAGCTAAAAGGGCCGAACGGAGTATACGTGTCACTCCATTGAGTCTAAACTCTCGTAGTCGGCGTGCGTTGCTGCTACGACCGAAGGCCCGTCTCTCGCAGCACCGATGGTACTGCGAACATCCTTGGGATGTTCTATAACGTTCCATATATGTCGTGTGGACGTGCGTAAGAGATCTGTGTCGTCTCGGCAGAGAGAGTGTTTGTGCCGCTCCCGCGCATCACGGACCTTGAGACTCTTTTTCGTAAGAGTTCCCACGACCCGCTTCCGACATCGTATACCACAGCGACCAAAGCTTCCGCAACTTCACCTTGAGCGTAGGCCGAGCGCGTCCTCTCTTGTTTTACTCTGGTGGCCTCGACGCCAGAAGACAGAGTCAATGAAATGGCGACGGCCGAGCCGAACTAGAGTAGGCCCGTGCCGTCGCGAACGTTACAAATTATTTCTTATCGCCGTTTCTACGATGGGCTTTCGGATGCAAATTTACTGCTTGCTTATTGGTCAGACCCCACACGACGTCTAGTCTTTGCACCACTAGAGATGATAAGACACCCAGTCAATTGTCCCTTAGAGTATACAAAGCGTACCAAGAAAAGCCGCGAAAAATGCACGCCGTGTAGTTAATTCGTAGTCTCTGGGGTACGAGAATGCGGGACAAACACAAAAGACAACGGCTGATCGAGGTCTCGTATCATTCGCTGGTTCCTCTTCCGCTCTATGCTCCGCCCTTGTAAAGTTTTACGTGTCTCCTATTTCCGCTCGTCCACGCACAACGAAGTGCGTAAATCAGGGATTTAGGAATGATCTACCGCGGATCCGTGATCCTTCCCGCCACTGAAGCTGACTTCGACATCAATAATTATTATACGTCGAGAACACGACAAAAAGGATGATGTCAATGATTGTCAAGACGACCGATGTGCGGAGCGCGAGTTAGTCATTTTTTTGCACAGGGGTTGCGATGATGTCAAATGGCTGAGCTCTTATTGGCTGATTGAAAAGAAATAGTGGGTAGATCTCGAGGCACCTAGCATTGAGGTCTACCCACTATCCTTTCATGGAAGCCAATCAGAGCTCGGTGTCGTTCTAACGTCACCACAACTCCTGCGCAAGAAGCAGACGACTTGCTCTCCGCATAAATGTTGCGGATTGTCCCGGCTGTCGTGTCAACACAGACCGTTCGTTTGACAGCACCTACCAAACCAACACCACCAAGCTAAGCAGAAGGCCTCCGCACCGTCATCAAAGTCAGATCGATCGAGGCTCGAGATTGGGCACGAGTGCTGCGTCGTTGTTCGGCCGGGGCTCGTGTCCAATCAGCGCGCCGAAAGGTCGGACTCGGGCCCAAGAGCCGAGTTAGCGCGATCCGACTGTGATGACGTTTCATGAAGAGAGAGGAGGCGACACGGAGGCTTTGCTTATTCTGGCTGGTGTTTGTCAAACACACACACCGACACGAGCGGCATTCTTTTCTACTTCAGCAGTGGCAACATGTAGATAAGCGATGCATCACCCCTTGCGTCCCTTCACTCTATATACCCCCAGGTATATGAGTCATCCCCGCGTACACAGAACATCACGCGCGGCGCCCGATGACATCCCTTTCGTTTTGTATCCTAACTTTGACGCATACGCGATAACGGCAGCCCACCCAATTTCTATCCGGCTCTGATCCCCAATTATCGGCTCGTCTCTCCTCCGTACCCTCTCGCTCAACCGAGCCGACGCTCGGTGCAACGAGGCCTCCAATCAGCGCAGCTATCGAAAATCGTTTCGGCCGACCCGCTTTTATCTCTGCTCTCCGTAATAACGAACGCAACATTGACAATTATTGATAAGAACGAAATCAAAAAAGGAAGGAGTCCAACGGCCGTCCGCCGTAACAACGCTGTCCTCCGACCGCGCGAAATCTAGAATCGGGAAAATCTAAAAAAAAAAAAAAATACAAAAAGGGGCACCATTTTTTTCCCCCTTTCGCAACGCGGGTTGCGGAGAAAGGAGTCGGGCCGCGGTTTCTTTTGTGAGAATAAAATTGAGTTGGTTGAATGAAGGCTGCTACGAATAGAAAAGCGAGCGCTGTAGGCTACGCCACCACACCACAGTTGTGAGAAGATAGACACAAAACCTATATCAAAGGAAAAAAAAAATAGAAGAACGAGGTTTCGACCAAGCGCAGCCATTGTGTCCTGACGTTCTCAACTTTCGAACATCGCCGCATCGAACGCGGCTGCAGAGCGAGACGCCGAAGGGCTCGGGACTCAGGAGGGAGTCCTTGGCGAGCGTAATAAATTGGGCGCACACTCCATCCATCAGCGGCCAGTTTCGGGCGAGGAAGGCGCTGTGCAGTGCTGCTCGAGCGGCTACGGCGCTTATTTTCCTTTTCAAAACGAAGCGTCAAGAAATCGACGCACTTCGGCGGTTCAGAAAAGGGAGTCAAAGACCTTTCATTCGATAGCCTACGTAGTAAATAATGCTCTGTCACGACTGTCGTCTCGACAATATCGCTATCTGTATGGACAAATCAGAACGTACTTGATCTGCTTCACATTCCACTCCCTGCTCACCCCAGCTCGCTTTCACCTTGTACGAGGTCTATTTACCGAAGATCCACCCCCGTGCACCCACTGCGACGACCACCCCCCCCCCCCCCTCCCCCCTTTTCTCCCGAGTGGCTAACTGTGACACACTACAAGATCAGGATTACCTGGCAGCGTACATTCAGCCCCTTTCTGGAACACTCTACTAGAGGGAGCCTGAACTTAGCACCCTGCTAACATTTTTGAGCCTCAGTAAAGTGTTATCCCTCTCTCACTATTCTCTCTCTCTCTCTGCGTCGCATTCCATAGTCATTCATCACTTGAAAAAGAGTTTGCTTAAAATACACGTACCGCGCACAAGCCATATTAATCTGCACTATAAAACCGCCGCCAAAACTCATGTGAGCACACATCGGATAACTTACAGTGGTTTGTTTGCAAGAACGCGGGGTTAACCTGCGTGGAGGTGTAGTGAAGTGCACTTTTGAGTCGCCAAATTCCTGCACTCCCTCAGCCCACTTATTACTCCATTACATGCCCCTAAATTCTTATCCAAATATGGATAAGAAGCACAATGAAGAGCGTTCATTACCTCAATATCCCCCTAAAGAGGATATCTATGCTATGGCTCGAAATTATTAGAGGAGCGTAGTATTCTCAAGCGTCAACGACCCTAGACTCGTGGCTTCATTGAAAACCAGAGCTGCCCGTGCCCGCCAATCCGGGTCGCCTTTCCAACCAATTCAGACAGCCAACAACGACCCCCGCGAGTCAGCGCCGCACAATGAAGGCGCTGCAGCAGACACCAAACCTCCCCCCCCCCCCCCCCCCCCCCCACACACACACACAAAAGCGCGCAGTAGCCCAAACGGACGCTATTATAGAAGACAATGGCCGCTCGGTGATCTGGTTGCTCGTGAAACCGGCAGGGCGGAAGTCCCCCTCCATTTCCGACGGTGGCGCCCTCCCGCGTGGCTGCGGCGGGATCCTAAATTAAAAGGACCCCCTTTATGGTTCTCCCTCCCACCCCACACCCGTACTGCCTCACGGTAGAAAGCCTATAGATTCGAGAGAGGGAGCAATTCAAACCGCGGAGAACGTTTGCATTTCAATGGCGGACGCGTCCGCATGTGCGCGTGCGCGCATCGTCGAGAGGCAAGGAGGATAGCGAACGGACAGGCCGGCTCAAGTTCGGAGACGCTAGTAGACGACCGACGCTTCTGCCTCGTCCTCGCATCTTGTATCGCAAACGCGGTCCATAAACCACGTGAACCCCAAACGAGCGGTTCGGAAACACTCTGAGATCTAGGCACACCAGATTCCGGCGGCGTGGGTGGTTTCCGTGGCAACCGCTGGAGGGGAGATTACGCAGCAAATTTCACTGTATAGATTTTTTTCTTTTTTTGCCACGGGAACGCCGGGTTTGAATTCGTATACAACGAACGGATTTGCGGGGCCGTAATAGGATTTACCGTTTAATATAAACGGATAGTATGTACTCGGTATTTTCTTTTTTGTAAGTCGAGAGAAAGTTTGCTGCGGCTGTCATTAAGTATGCGGCATGGTGGCAGGTGCCTTAAAATTATTCCGCAGCAGCGTTTGTGTGGAAGCACTATAGACCCTTTTCATGGCAAACGCCACCAGGCGGTGCTCAGTCTTTGACGTCCCAGAGAACGTCCGGTTCATAAAAAGAATGAACAAAGCCCAATAGCGCTGCTTAAGGGGGATTCAACCGCTATTTATTTGTACCCTTTTCCTCATAGATGGCGCAGAATTTTTCCGGAACAAACGAGTTGCATGCTCGTAGCTTCGCATGCAGGTCGGGCGCTCGAGGTGGGCTCGGGCCACGGGCTGTTCGCCGCCGATCTCGAGCTAGATCTTCTTCGCTCTGCGTCCGCCGCTGCAGGAAGCGGCCAACAGGCGGCGCGAGGTACGAGCCAGTACATACGTAGATTACAGTGGCTTACAAAACATAAAATAAGCTCTGATTTCCAAATGAATTCGAAGTTCCATCCACGTTCGAAATTATCGAAAGCCCAAGGTGCGGCGTTGTGGCCATTTGGACCACCACACTTAACACGCAAACGTTGTTTTGCAAAAAAAAAAAAAAAAAATTAAGAGCTTAATTTAAAGCTAGAAAACAAAAAAAGAAATAATGTGGCAGTCTTGCACTTCCTATGTCCTATATCGGCCTGCTCTTCGTCTGAATACTGGTTTGCAAACCCGCTTCCAGGATGTGTGGAGTAAAGCCCATCTAGAGTTCCTGTATAGACCTTTCCAATGTTTACAAAATCACAGTCCAGCGTGCGATCTTCACAGTCCAGCACGTGCGTGTTCGTCGCTTCGGAAAGCGAGCAAAGAACGCGCCATACGCACGAACACTCAAAATGGCACCGGCCACACGCTCTTTTTTAGAATGGTCTATAGGCTCCCTACAGGAGCCAGAGTTGCGCGATCACGCATGGCATGTGGATCCAGCTCCTCACGTGACTGAATTCGGCGAATAGCAGCGCCGCGCGTTCGAGGCGCGCGGCGGGCTCAAAAGCCTGGGAACGTACGCCGGGGCGTGCAACGTCTACTTTGCTGCACGACACTTGATACGGCTCCTCACGTGATCGGATCTCGGCGAATAGCGGCGAGGGCGGCACGCGGCATGTGGAATCAAACGCGCAACTCTGGCTCCCGTAGGGAGCCTATAGACCTTTCCAATGTTTACAAAATCACAGTCCAGCGTGCGATCTTCACAGCCCAGCACGTGCGTGTTCGTCGCTTCGGAAAGCGAGCAAAGCACGCGCCATACGCACGAACGCTCAAAATGGCACCGGCCACAAGCTCGTTTTTGGAAAGGTCTATAGACCTTTTCTTTAACGGCGCCGCCATCTTGACAATTGCGGCGCCGACGACGCCGTCTAGCGGCTTAGAAAAAGAAATACCGACTAGTTCTGGCAGCACAGCTATCTGGGTAGGCAACGGTGTGGGTATGGGGGGAACTTGGCTAGACTTCGCTATGCTAGGCTGCAATAACTTGGTTGGAGCTTGTCCGGTGAATCCAGCTGGCTACTCACAGGCCATCACCTTGCCTCCTCAAGAGAACGACGACGAAGTCGGTGGGGTGTTTTGATTGAGTTCCCACAACGAAAGAATATATTAGCCGTTTAATGTATAGTCTATGCAGGTAAGCTCTCGGCATTTGATAGCTCCATCTTGAGTGGTGGCATGTAGACTTTTTCATAAATTTCACATACCATGGGGCTTGCAGTGATAACCTAATTGGACCACCTGCACCGGGAATTAAAATCGGTCCTCTTGTCGTAAACGAAGTGTTCGTGAGGCTTAAACGTGACGTTGAGTCTGATACGAATCTCTCGCGATTGAAGCTCGCAATCGACTGACTTCATAAATAAGGATTCTTGGGGAAAATGCGAAGCTCGATAACATTGCAGCCACACTCGCGCTGCAGCTTTTTGTGCTGATGGCACACTTTCTGCTATTGCTCTTATGCATTTTAAAATTCATTTTAAAATTATTTACCCATCCGACGACCACGCAGTGGTAGCCAGACAACCGTAGATTTTCAGAAATTGCAGCACGGTAAAAAGGAGGACTCGGAACTAACTCATGCACGACGTCCGTTTTTAGGCCTTTTCGCCCATACCCTTGGCGGTTGCATACCCTGTGTCAGCGGGCAATCCAAAAATGCACCAGGTCGTGGGTACGTCAGTTACTGGCTGGTTTGAGGTTATGCAAAAAAGGTCTATACAGGAACTCTAAGCCCATCTATCCTGGGAAAAGTGGCGCCAATCATGTTTGTGTAAATGCTCGAGACACGTGCCGCGCGCCACTTCTGGGAAGAACTAGAGCCACTAAATGAGCTGCGCTTAGAGTATCGGCACTCTGTTCCCCAACATTGTTGTGGGCGCCGACATTTTGGTGCTTGTGCAGAGTAGACGCAACTGCCGATAGTCATGATTCAAAAGCGCGACTTCCTCAGCATTAGATTCGGTGTTAGGAAGCTCATATAATAGTGCTTTGCTTTGTCGCGAACTGTTTAAACATTTGTGGAGGACGGAAAAGCGTTTCCTGTGATTTCAGATAAATCTTCAGATAACTAGCAACCATGATATTAAGCCACAATATGAGCAAGTGTCGTTACCCTGAAACGTAGCTTATTTAGTGGCACTATATATAGAAGAACATGGCGTCTGAAATCTAGCTCAGTGCTGCGCTGTTCCGTCATGATCTTCCCTAGTGCCACTAAATAAGCTACGCTTCAGGGTAACGACACTTGTCCATATTGTGGCTTAAAATCATGGCTGCCAGTTATCTGAAAATTTATCTGAAATCACAGGACATGGTTTTACATCCTCCACAAATGTTTAAACGCTTCGCGACAGAGCAAAGCAATATTACATGAGCTTACTAACACCGAATCAAATGCCGAGGAAGCTGCACTTTTGAATCCTGACGATCGGCAGTTGCGTCTGCTCAGTGCAAGCACCAAGATGGCGGCGCCCACAGCAATATTGGGGAACAGAGTGCTGACCCTAAGCATAGCTCATTTAGAGGCTAGGTCCACACTTCTGCACGTCCAGAGGTGCGGACCTCGTTGAAGAGGTCCACACTTCTGCGCGTCGGGTCAAAAGCAACAAAAAGTAACCGTTTCCCACCCGTGAACTGTACCAAGGAGTTCTCTGTCCAAGAAAGTGGCGCGGCTCTACTACTCGTCCACAATCACGCGCCAAGTGCACAGCAGCTGACAAGATTGGCAACGGATATGGCAAGAAAGGACACTTTCCGTCTGTCTGCCTGTCAGCGAAAAAGAACCACTACACAAAGCCATGTTGCACTCGAGTTATCCTCGTAAATTCCATAAGTTGAAGGCGCTCCCGGCAAGTGCAGACTAAATTTATTTGATAAAATTCACGCTTACAAGTACGCTAACCATTGTTGTGGAAACGCGCAAGACACGTGCGAGGAGCGGGTGCTCCTCTGCCATTCGCTTCCAAGGGCCGCTCATTTCAGTACTGCGTCGACAACTGCTTCCAAGAGCCGCTCGAGACATGGGCCTCGTGCACTTGCGCATTTGACGTCACTTGCAAGACAAACGCAAACACATCGAAGGGCTTTAGTCCAGACTAGGGTGCCTCAATAGAGAGTTTTAGTAGATGGTTCCTATAACGATACGATAACCATGCGATACCGATACGCAGAACAGGTGCGCATTCCTGTTCTGTGTATCGGTATCGTATGGTTATCGTATCGTTAAAGGAACGATCTACTAAAACTCTCTAATGTCTTTCTGTTTAGGGTGATGCCACCCTTTGTAATACCCGATGCCGACAGCACGCGCTCACGGGTAAAATACAAAGAAATCGACGAAAACAAAATGTCGCCGTAGCGCAGTCAGCGCCACGAGCGCGTGCAGGGACACGCTCTTTCACGCGCTTCTGATCAAAAAAGGAAAATAAAAGTGTGGGACAAAATGGCCGGATGACTCCACCCTAAGCAAAGCGCACATGAAGGCACCCTAGTCCAGACAGATAAAGAGGGATCGGTGGCCAAGGGCAATAACGAAAAAAAAAAAAAAGGATCGGTGGCCGAGTGGGCTAGAGCACACCAGCTCGGAGCACGTGGAGCGAAAGCTCGCGCTGTATAACCCAAGGATCCTGGGTTCAATCCCCACCCCTGCCCGTTTCGATCTGGGGCCCTAATCTCGACACCTGGCGAAAAAGGCGGCGAGAAATCTGGCGGCTATGATTGGCCGGCGCCAAGGTCAAGTGTGGTGTTGGCCAATCACGGCCGCCAAATTTCTCGCCGACTTTTTCGCCAAGTGTCCAGATTAGGGCCCCTGGATGAGCATCGTACCGGCGTGCGGTCGTCTATCACTATAGGAGGTATTCACTGGCCGCCATATTTGAGGTCACTGTTTAGAGCGCATGCTCAGAACGAGCTGGCATTAATAGGCTGCCAAGACCGACAATCTTGGTGGTGCGGAATGCACGTGGCGAAAGAACTGTAGAAGCTCGCATTCAGCACGCGCTCCGCAGCCGAGCACACGGCTATGGCCACCAGTGAATACTCCCTATTGCGTGATGCACGTTAAAGACCCCAGGCTACCGGTTGTACTGGACTGGCTAAATTGCTCACCTACAGCTGGGAGACAAGTCGCCCGTTGAGACAGACTATGTTCTATACTTCGTCTCACCTTAGCATGGACTAACTGCGAAAGCTGTGCAAGCGCGAGCGGTCAGACTTGACTGCCTTGACTGGAGCACTCGCTGCACGAGCGCCCGTGGAACCGCCGAGGCTTCATCCGAAGCAACTATAGCTCGCGCTTTTAGCATGCGCGGCTAACAATAGTCCATGCTAAGGTGAGACGAAGTATAGGCTGTATCATATACACACACCCCAATTTGTTTCCAGACAAATAAGGTAGCACCGCTTCATTCTACCGTGACATAGTAAGATCACTGTTTAAAGAAGTGTTCATAACGGACAATAGCATAGTGAACTCCCACGGTTATTTATGAAGACACTAAAGTTATTTAGAGGTTCATTTGATTTTGCCTAAAAATTAGAAAAGTGAAGAGAAAAAAAAAAGAAACGTACGCCTCACCTTAGGTAGAAACGTATTTTCTACCTATTGATGGCCCGTTTGGTTTTCTTAGTATTCCGCAAAATGGGAAGTGTTAAATTTACAAAAAAATTGTTTCGAGCGCCAAACCCCTAACGTCAAAATTTCATTTGCATCTCAGAGTAAGCACATGTTTGTAGGTTAAGAAAACATATTGTAATTGTTCAAAATAATATAAATCATGATTCTTTTTTTTTTTGTTTTTCATATCCACTAGTTACCAAACAAGGTCTACAGAGAATAAAAATATCTGAAATAATATTTCATATAATAAGTGTTGTTCGGAATAAGTATTTTAGCCTTCTTTGCAACTCATTGAACTATTTTTTTTATTTCCAAATACATATTAGTTTAATGTGCGCTTTGCTTAGGGTGGAGACATCTGGCCATTTTGTTCCACACTGTTATTTTTTTTTTTTTTTTGTCCAGAAGCGTGTGAAAGAGCGTGCCCCGGCACGCATTTTTGGCGCTGACTGTGCTATGGCGACATTTTGTTTTTGTTGATTTCTTTGTATTTTACCCATGAGCGCGTGCTGTCGGCCTCGGGTACTACAAAGAGTGGCATCACCCGAAGCAGAAGGACATTGAGGCACCCTACATATTAGGATATCTCTGTTCAACCCTGCACGATCTTACCGCTCATTCACACTGGAAGCGGATCCGCGTTCGCAAAGCGGTTGCGAACGCGGTTGTATAAAGGCCGGTTCTCACATGGAGCGAAGCGCTGATGTAGCGCTCCTCACATGCCGTCAGCTACTTATCGCCTGCCACGAGCAACAGTTTTGGCGGTGCGATACAAAGCTGGTGAACGCTCCGGTCAGCACGCGCTTAGCGCGAGGTTAGCGCTATGCTTGTAGCGCTCCGCTGCATGTGTGAACAGGCCTTATAGATCCAGTACAATTGCACGCGCACTCGATGACATCAAGTACACGTGCAATTGTACTGGATATTTATACAACCGCGTTCGCAACCTTTGCCAACGCGGATCCGCTTCCAGTGTGAATGAGCGGTTAGGGTGCTTACGAGCCACGCTTGTAGCGTATGCAAGCTTTCGACCACGCGCGCTAACATAGCACACACAAAAATAGAATAAACAAAAGTATCGCCTTCGGAGCCTTATCAGGCCTTTCGCTAGGAGTCTGCTGATGACTGGTTACACTTTTTTGCAACGTTCAAAATTTGCCGACCAATGGAGCCATGAATTGTAATTCTGTTGTTTATATGTAGTATGTATGATCTCTATGGTTTATACAACGGTTAAGTTAGTCAGCTCTGAGGGCATCTGGTTTCTTTGTCGGAGATGAAAGACAGTGCAGTATACCGCTGCTTGTCTGACGGCTTTAACGTGCATCACGCAATAGTGATACACGACAGCACGCTGGTATGATGCTCATCCAGATTGAAAAGGGCAGAGGCGGTGGATTGAATCCGCGATCAGTGAGCTTTACAGCGTGAGCTTTCGCTACACGTGCTACCGATCCACGAGCAACGAGACATCGCGGTCGAATTCGAGCTCGAGAGAGAAACAACAACAGCAACAACAAGAAAATCTCCGGTTTTGGGGCATTTAGTACTAGTGTCGCCATCTCGTTTAACAAGTTGGAAATAAAATTAACAGGGTGATTTTATTTACACAAATACGCAAATAGAAGAATATTTGGCTTTCTCGTCATGGTCTTAAAATTAAGATTAGAGGCACCCCTATAGTACGTACGGCCAAGCGTTTTGTCACGTTTGTCTTCTAAATAATTGTATTTTCAAAAATGCCTCAAAACGCGCTAAAAACAGTAAAAACGGTCATATTTCTGGATTTTATTAAAAATCTCCAGCGCTCTAAAAGAAAAATCCAAGGGCCGTACAACCTTCATTACATTGTCATAAGTAACCTCCAAAAGAATTAATACTATCGTGCATTCCTGAAACTCAGGTTTGTGTAGCGAAATTTGCCCATTGAGTGACGAGCGGTTGAATCCCCCTTAAAATGTCGATGAAACGTTTAACCACCAATTCTCCAGGTGAACGCCAAGAGAACGAAGAAGCGCGAGATCTGTTAAACATTTTCGAATATTCTTGTAAACCAAATTCTCTCCTTTAAGACGTTAAATTGTCCAGCCGAGGGCCCTCGTTAAATCTCCAACTTTGATGTACGTGTAGCATTTATGCTTTCTAGCACTGGTGACATAAGCAGGCTCGACAGGCGCGCAAACACGGAACGACCGGAAGCCGTTTGGGACGCAGGAGTCAGCTCATGTTTGTAAACAGCAAAAGGGTCTATACGGATCGGGGAACGTGGAATGAATCCCCTTACGTAAACAGTTCGCAAAATTTTGAATTTAGTCCAGTTAATTTCTCTACGTCTTCCGGTAGAAGAGGTTGTGCGATCAACTGAGGTACCCACAGTTTATTTAAGCAATAACCAGTAGACAAATTTTAATGTACGGGGCTACACCTTAAAGCCTCGGTCCCACTGCTAATGCGTCACACACGATACATATGTTTGCCTTTTTCAGACTTAGGCTAGGTGGCGCAAGCTGCCACCCGTTACAAAGGGTATAGCCATTAACATCCATCCATCCATCCATCCATCCATCCATCCATCCATCCACCCAGTCACACAAAGGCTGTCTGCAGAAACGTTTGAATCAAACCGTAAACGTGCTTCGAACTTGATAGAGGCGCGTCCGCCGACAATTCTGTCGTCATGTCCGCAGCGAACGCCGTGTCCTCCGTATGCGGAGAGCAAGTCGTCTGCTTCTTTTGCAGAGGTTCTGGTGACGTCAGAAAGACGCCGAGCTCTGATTGGCTCTGATTGAAGGATAGTGGGTAGACCTCAAAGCAAGCTTTCTTGAGGTCTACCCACCATTCTTCATTCAGAACCAATCAGAGCGCGGCGTTTTGACGTCACCAGAACCTCTGCAAAAGAAGCAGACGAACTCGGGCTCCACATACGATGTGTACACGAGCAGTGCGGCCGCGGCTTGTCTCGTGTCACGCTACATCTCCTTTCTCTATTGGCGTTTGTCCTCACCCAATACCCTCCCTCCTCCACCTAGAGTTAATTACGAGTCCTTGCTTAAAGTCCAAACCCATCTCGTCGCAGGGCCGCGCTACTCCGTTCACTTTTATAAACTGAGACTAGAAGCTCCGCTTTCAGCTTGAGCTTTGTGCCCTCGCTAACGCAAGTGTGAACGCGCAAACACGCGCAACCAAAGCACCGCGAAAGCCAGCGAGCTCGCGCTGAAGTCGGAGCTTCTAATCTCAGCTTAAGGGTGAACTGAGTAGAAACGGCGTCTCGGCTGAGACTGGGGGAAAGGAAGCACTGGCAAAGCCAGCGCACGAGAGCTGAACGGGACTCGAATCGCGCCTGAAACGCCCGCGCGGTCCTACCTTTGCAGTGCTTTCTTTCATCTGCAGTCTCAGCTGAGACACTGTCTCTAGCAAGCCGGCCCAGATTTCACTATTCGCGACTCCAGCGAACTATAGGGAGCGCGCTGGTCAGGCAAACTGGCGGACGAAAGGAGGTCGTTTTCGTCGCTGAGCACGCGGAAAACCACGAATTTCTTGCACTGCAGCGTAAAATCGGTGTTATATATGAAAGCAAAAGCAATTTTTCGACGGCAAAAAACCTTCTCCTAGTCAGTGCGTTGGAATGACACGGCGGAAACATAAAATAAATAACTGAAAACGATGTTCGTTTCTATGCTGCCTACGAGAACCAAGCAGCGATAGCAGACGACAGAGTCGAGACGACCTCCTATCCTGAACTTCTCGGCGTTGCCGCTACGCGCCGTCGCTCTCGCTGGAGTCGCCAATATGTGCATCTTTCTATTATTTCTACATGGTCCCTCAATTTTAATGTAATACTCGACTAAAAAATACTCGACTGAAAAAAAAAAAGGCCTTCGCTGTTATTAAGAGCTTGGTTAGCCATTTAACAACCCGTCTCGGTTGCAAGGTAGACACAACACTTCCACCTTTGTAGCGCCGAAGTGGTACCGCTACACTCACTGACAGCTTACTCGCGCTCAGCAGCCAATCCGGTGACGTATCATGAGGTAAGAAACGCGAACATAATAAGTCACGCGCGGCGTTTATTAATTTGTCGGCGATTATAGCAGGATGAAACAGTGGCGTCGTGTCGTGACGACCAGGTCGCGGACAAACTTTGCGCGACGCCAGTTTCGCGACAGCAGTGTGGTGGTTCGCCGACTCGCCTCCCGGCAGCGCAGAATCATCATCCGAAAAAGGTTGATGGCGGCAGCGATAAATGAGTATACGTGCACACTCCCCTCTTCCCCCCTCTTCACTTCGTCCCCCCCCACCCCTCAAAGACGCGCTTGAAGAGAGGCGACGCCGAACACGCAGAGATATGCCGCCGAGCTTTGTGGAGCTGAAGGTTCGTTCCGCTGTGCGAAACGGAGTTCCCCCGTGAATACGGTAACCTCGAGAGAAAAAGAAAAAAATAGCAGAGGATGGCCCGCCCGTTATCTACGCTCTCACGAGACGCCAGTACGAGAAATAAAGGGGAAAAAAGAAAAGAAAAAAGAGAAGAACCAGTCCAGGCGGAAACATGCGTCGACGATGGCCTCGTAAAGGCAGCCAACCGTGGCGGCTGTACGTTTCCTCGCCCCACGACGGACAAAAGATGCGGAGTGTTCACATCCATGGTTGTATATACAGCGTCCTGCGATACCCAGGCCGCTTGGTTGACGTCCAAAACCGGCGTCACACTGATAATACATCATACAAAAGACAGTCTGCCAACACTGCCTGGGGCTTGCTTCTTCCTCGTAGCAGGTGCTGTCACATTCGTCATGCAGAAACTGTCTGCAACCATGTCTTCGAAGCATGCATATGTATAAAGCAAACATGATTGCATAATGAATGGGTGCGTAGATACTTGTATCATCATGTCTGCGGTGAGCACCGTCAGTCTTTTGTTTTATGTAGGAGCAGTGTGAAAGCAGCTTTAGAGTTATAACTGCAGTGGTTCCCAAACTAAGAACCACTGCAGTAACTGCAGTACACAGTTACTGCAGTGCTTCTGAACCCGTCGCGACACATGCTGCAGTAACTGCAAGATGGGTCGCGACGGGTTCAGGAGGTAGGTCGCAAAACTACTCGGGAACTTGCAGAAAAAAAAAAGAAAAATAAATAGCGAACTTGGCTTCTCTGCGGTGGCTTAACATCAGTGTTGGCGGTAACGCGTTACAAGTAACGGCGTTACCGGTAACGCGTTACTTTTTTTGGTAACGTAGTAACGTACTCGTTACTTTTCCAAAGAAGTAACGGGTAACGTACTTACGTTACTTATTTTGAGTAACGTGTAACGAAATTACGTTACGTTACTTTACTTCCTAGAACTTAAAAAAAATTAAATTTCGAAATTCAGCTGTTGCTGAAGTACAACAGCGGAGTGTGCGTCGGGTAACGGGGGAACTTGTTCACAGCAACTATCTGTACTTCGACATGTTGTGAATAAAATATATTCAAAGTTTCAATCTCGGCTGGTCTTAATTTCGGTGCTAATGAGGGAGGCCGGTTCTTCTGTTAAGTTCCGTGCCAACATGTTATAAATCAGCTTCATATATACTTCCGCGTTTTTTCTTGTAGCTATTCGGGTGAAACCCTAAAAAAGAGAGGGTAATTAAGTTTCCGCATGGACATATTTTAGCTATGGCGCTTACGCACATATCAAACGTCGAAACAGCAAATGTTTTAGTTCGTGAAGAAAAAGTAACGCAACAGTAACGTGCGTTACCTTTTATCAGTAACGGTAACGGTAACGCGTTCCTTTTATTTTGAGGTAACGTAGGTCGGTAACGCGTTCCTTTTATTTGCAAGTAACGAGTAACGTATTTAGTTACTTTTTTTCGGTAACGCCTACAGCACTGCTTAACATCGAGTCGGAACTTGGTGTTTGCGGTATCCAAACTCCGCCCTTGTTTTGACAGCATGTTCTAAAATAAAAACGGCTCACTCGGTCTCACTTGTGCAAGCACGAGCGGCGGCTAGACTCGACTGTTGGACTTGTTGGACGAGCGCTCGTGCAGCCGCGAGGCTTCATTCAAACCAACCTGCCTGCGCTTTTAGCATGCGCGGCTAACAATAGTCGAAGCTAAAGTGAGACGAACGAAGTATATACATCGTCTCACTTTAGCTCGGAGTATTGTTAGCCGCGCATGCTAAAAACACGGGCAGGTTGGTTCGGATGAAGCCTCGGCGGCTGCACGAGCCCTCGTGCAGCGGCAGTTGAGTCTAGCCGCGGCTCGCGCTCGCACAGCCTCCGCAGTTAGTCCATGCTAAGGTGAGACGATCGAAGTATAGGAAGTATTCACTGGCGGCCATAGCTGTGTGCACGACTGCTGAGCGCGTGCTGATGGCGAGCTTCCACAGTTCTTTTGTAACGTGCATTTCGCACCCTCAAGATTGTGGGTCTTAACAGCCTATTAATGTGGGCTCGTTCAGAGCATGCGCTCTAGACATCACCCACAAATATGGCGCCCAGTGAATACTCCTTATAGTTATTTTAAACAATCGATTGCGCTAACCTAAGTTTTTTTTTTTGCGATGGTTTTTAGTTTATTTGATTTACTGTCATTATATTACTGTCAAATAAAAATTTAGCGTCAGTTTTGTTCATTATTGTTCACGCACTGAAATGTAAAATCTCGTGGCATCGCAGAAGCTGCCGACGGGATTTAATACATTTTTGATGGATCGCTGGGTATTAGCGCCGAGATGTTTCGGTGGCGCCCTCTTATGCTTTCCCTCCGTGACGTCACAACTGGGATTTGCCTCGCCGTGACGTCACCAGTTGTTATTCTGGCTACTTACCATCGGGTGCGATGACGAGTTCGATGGTGTGCTTAAAAAGCACAGTAGAAGCTAGGAGCCATCGCAATTCAAAACTAACACCGTCAAAGTTGACAATCTGACAGTGCTCATATGCCCATGGTTTGGCCAATCGTGGAAAGCTGACCACAGCGACGCTTTTGGCCGCGCACATCGCTAATAGCAGGGTTTGGGTACCAGTGAGTTACTGGGTGCCATTTAGGGTACATCGCGTTCGAAAAATCCGTCAGCCGCATTTGTACCTGAATTCGTTCCGCCAGACCTCGGACAGGCAAAAAAGAGAAAATGCCCGTTCACCATTCAACCGGTTTGTGTATGTGCTAAGTTGCGTCACGGTAAAAATTTCGCTTTCGTATAAACTTCACGCACTATAAAAACACCCCAGCTTTACACCGAGAAACGTATAAGCCACGTGGTACAAACATTGTGATAGCCAGCGGTGTACGCACCTCTAGGCTTGTTCAGACATGGCGTCTGAGCGTGACCGACTGCGGTATACGACCGCTTCTGACTACGCGTACCTGAGTTACGACATGGGAACCGAGGTTCGGGCAACGCGTCGCAGTATAGAACGCACCGAGTGGTAACTGCCCCGCTTACAACGCAGAAGTCGAACCAACCTTAAGTCTCGACAACAGCGAAGCCAACAGCAATACAGTCAGACAAACCTCATTCCGCACATTGAACGCTATCCCTATTTTACGTCATGTTATAGTTCGGACGGTACGAGATTACCCACACACCTCTCGCTCTAAGAAATCTCCAGTGTCTATACTTAACCGCAAAGCTTTTGCGAGGGCCATTCGCGGCAATCTACGGAGGGACCTCGGCGAACGACGAGGCCAATCGTGTGTTTAGACATCAAAAAAGCGTCTGCGCTGTTACACTCAGCACGATGAAATTTTACGATCAAAGCCACAGCCCTAGGTCTAGACACATTTTGCAGCCCCGTCATTCACCGAGCAATCTACATACGTTGCAGCGATTGAATCTCTCAGGTGCTTCGCAGAAAAGTAGACGCTACATATTTCGTAGAGTGTAGGTCACCGAGGTTTCTTACCTTCACGCTTCTTGCTTCGCCATTCAATCTTCAACGTTCTTTCGGGGAAAAAAAAAAAAAAAGCATCAATCTTATTGGCAGTGGAACGATTTGATAAGCCGGCAGTGACCATAACTGGATCAGCTCGTCGTCGCTATGACCGCGGTCGAACCATTCGTGGTGCCGCAAGGCGGCGAGATAAGGGGCTTTCCTCGGGGCGTTGACCAGCGCCACCTGACTCGCAGACGCCGCCCCCCCACGCGGTGACGACTGCGCTTTGGATAAGGCGCAGCCGAGGATCCCCGCTTTACATAATGCCTTTCCTGGGGATCCGATATATTCCACGCCATTATTCACGGCGGGGGCTCCTTCGGAATCTACAGATTCGGCGCGTTACGCTGCAGGGCACCCGCCTCCAATCTCCCTTCGCTTCTTCCGCCATGTGGTAAATACGTGGGCTTTGCTGCTGCTGGTGCAGCTCTTGGGGATCCCCGTGGCCCGAACGAAACGGCGTTACGGAATATGCGGCCGTCGTTTAGAATTGTAAATGGGGGACCGCGAGTGTCAAAGCCCGGTCGCCCGCCGTGCAGGCGCCAGGTGGGATGCCTACCAACGAACACAACGCGTCTGGAAAATTGGGGCTCAACAACATAAGAAAAAAAAAAAAAAAAAGAAACGGATCTGGCCGTTTACCTTTACTTTTTTTTTTATCTCGAGGTATTTTTCCACTTTCACCCCCCGTTTATGACAATTTTCGCCAGGGGTGTCAAAAATAGGACCTATGGTTTATACTTGCACGAGCTGAAAAGCAAAATTTATGGCGGGCCCTTTCGCGGTACAGCGTAGACGTTAAGCTTTATGATGGTCCGAGTAGGGGCTAGAGCTGCCTCGTGAAAACCGTAAAAAGCGCAATTAGATAGGAGACGTTAAGTGTTGACATTATAACCGGCTGCACATGCTTCAACCTTGAACCCTTGCCTCGTGGTGTTTTATACGACCGCTCAGAAAGGTCCCCCTTGGTGCGCCCCAGGGTTTGGATGCAGCAGGGACTCTCAAGCAAATCTAAAAATTCCCGTCCGCATTAAAACACAAAAAAAAAAAAAAAAAACAGACGGAGAGATGGTTTACACAGCCCAGCAGGGCGATGTCATTCGGCTGCGTATAACACATAAATTGCGTAACCATAAAAAAAAGGGGGGGGGGGGGGAGAGACACAGCTGCTTTTCACGCACTACGTGGCGCAAAATGACTTAGTCACTGCCAATTAGAAACGCAGGGCGTGACAAGTTCCGAGCGCCTCACTACGCAGCCAATGAGATTGCTTCATTAGCTGATAAGAACTCCGGGCAGCCAATCTCGAAGCGCGAAAGTGATAAATTACGTCCCGTGCTTTTTGAGCCGTCGGTGACTATAAGTGCGGACGCATCGGACGTTTCAGCGAACAAAAAAATGCGGTAAGATAGAATCGTCAACTATACCAGATGCGCGTATCTAAAGCCATTTTATCTGTCTTGTGCTGGCTATTATCGGAGAAGTAGCCGCGAAAGAAATAACTTGGCTATAACACACCCCCGGGATACCGAACGGGAAGGAGGGTCCCTGGCGGCAGTTTATACTTCGCCTGCCTTCGCGTCCGAGATCGGTAGCCGAGACCCGTGACCCCCGCGAGCTCCAGAAATAGCCATCGGATGGCAGCGAAGAAGGAAAGGCCGTCCAACGAGGGAATCACTCATCCATTCATTAGCGCGGTTATTAATGCACGAGGAAGGGCGCATTCATCTGCTTCCCAGACGAGCATGCATGCGAGACGGCAAGCGTGCACGCCAGACAGAGCGCGCCGTCGGCTGCCCCTCCTTCCTCCGAACTATAGACCCCGAAGAACTGGACCACGGCGAGGAAGCTGCGTAAACGTGGCGAAACCGCCCTGAAATGGAGCCACGCGCGAGCGCCGCTTACGCTGGCAGAGTTTCGCGGATGTCCTCGGGGCACAGCCAATCTAGAAACCATGCGAGACGTCTAGCAACACAGGCAACGAAAGGAATGCCCGTCATTTCTGTGTTGTCAACTATACGGAACGCCAGTTCGTCTGCTTCTCTTGCAGGGGTTGTGGTGACGTCAGTGACGCGTTTTGGTGTATAAACGTTTGGCTGGTCGAATATTGTCACAATACCGCATTTACATTCTCTAGACGGCTATTGCGCACCCGCCGCTCGTTGCCATATGTGATTGCATGGAAATGCAATGATCGTGATTTGCTGCGTGCCAGACCCTATGGCGGGCGACCTCATGCATCTTTGATGAGGGCAAAGCCTGCCATTGACGCCACCTTTGCTGCCGTTGGTCTGGCTTCGCTTCTAACCGCGTACCTTCTGCGGCGGCGCGCATTTCGCACCACCGTTTGTGTTCGCCTCGTAATAAAAACGAAACAGAAAGGAAAAAAAAAAACAAGCAAGAGTGACTATACTTCATCTCACCTTAGTATGGACTATTGTTAGCCGCGCGTGCTAAAAGCGCGAGCTAGTCGCTTTGAATGAAGCCGCGGCGGCTGCACGAGCGCTCGTGCAGCAAGTGCTCTAGTCAAGGCAGTCAAGGCTGGCCGCTCGCGCTAGCACAGCCTTCGCGGTTAGTCCATGCTAGGGTGAGACGAAGTATACCAGCATGTCGCGATGAAGTCACGTGCGAGCCATGTACAGGAAGTTAGGAATAAACACATGAATGTAGCAACATCGTCCTGCCTGCAAACGGGAGGTCTTCGTTCTCCGAACAAGCTCGCAATGCCGCGAAGAGCGAAACGCGGTAAACAAAAAGCGTCGATGCGATTCAATTAGCCCCGGTCATTTGTGTGCACGTGTCGTACCCCGAGCGGATGTTTGGTAGGGTTACGCCGCGCACGCGCTTGCATCATCGGCTAACCGTCTCGCACGCAACTACGGAACATCGCAGATGTCATGGCGTTTACATTCGGTCGCTGCCGGTTGCTCGGTAATATTAGAGAGTTTTAGTAGATCGTTCCGATTCCGATGACTCCGATAGCGATACCGGTGCTTCGCCACCGCCTTTGAGCATGCATCGTACCGTCATCAGGCATCGTTATCGGGTACCGTTTTCGGGGGTATCGGAGGTGTTGGAACGTTCTACTAAAACTCTCTATAATTCCATACTCAAATACGATGGTATTCCGGTACCGGAACAAGTTGGATCGAAACAATGTTAGCTGAAATATAATTTACAAAACAAAACTGTCATAACGGTGGAAAGCACAGCGTGAGCAAAAAAAAACAAAACAACAACAACAAAAAACACGAGAACATTTTAGGATTTGCGTAAAACAAACCACTGACGACAGTAGTCGATTCCGCTTGCGATTGTCTCCACTAAGATCTTTGCCCGTCCCACATAAAATGTGAAAGGCGCGAACTTCAAATCACGCTGCCTGTGGTGACATCCATCTTGATGCATTCATATGCAAAAAGCAAACAAATAATGACAGAGATAAAAGACGACGCTAAAAATTCGCGGTGATCTTCGCAGTCTATCTTCCCACTCATCCCTAAAAATACTTGAAAATGGCAATCGATAATAATCGCACGCTCCGGGACACCGTGAGCGCGAAGAAGCCATCGCCATTTTTTTTTCTGTTTTTTTTTATATCAGTATTAAAGGACTGTCATAAAAGAAAAAGGATTATTGCAGGTATTCATTGGGCGCCATATTTGAGGGCGCTGTTCACAGCCCATGGTTGATTGAAACGTTTATTTGAAAGACCACGCCTTTGGATTGTGGGCCTCATGTGGCTATGTGCCTCATACCGGCAATCTTGATGTTGTGGGTGGAATGCACTTTGCAAAAGAACTGCGGATGCTCGCCACAAGCACGCGCTCAGCAGTCGCGCACACAGCTATGGCTAGAGTTCCTGTATAGACCTTTCCAAAAACAAGCTTGTGGCCGGTGCCATTTTGAGCGTTCGTGCGTATGGCGCGTGCTTTGCTCGCTTTCCGAAGCGACGAACACGCACGTGCTGGGCTGTGAAGATCGCACGCTGGACTGTGATTTTGTAAACATTGGAAAGGTCTATAGGCTCCCTACGGGAGCCAGAGTTGCGCGTTCACGCATGGCATGTGGATCCAGCTCCTCACGTGACTGAATTCGGCGAAGAGCAGCGCCGCGCGTTCGAGGCGCGCGGCGGGCTGCCTGGGAACGTACGCCGGGGCGCGTGCAACGTCTACTTTGCTGCACGACACTTGATACGGCTCCTCACGTGATCGGATCTCGGCGAATAACGGCGAGGGCGGCACGCGGCATGTGGAATCAAACGCGCAACTCTGGCTCCCGTAGGGAGCCTATAGACCTTTCCAGCGGCAGTCTCGAACGAAGGGCCCGGGCAAAAAATGCTGAGTCACTGAGCTGTGGACGCATGCGCAGCATCCGATATACCGCACATCAGACCAATAGCGCATGCTCAGAAGGCGTTCCACAGCCCAGCAGACAAAGATGGCAGCGCGCAGAAGGCAATTTTTGCAAAGGTCTATACAGGAACTCTAGCTATGGCCGCCAGTGAATGCCCCCTATTGGCGACGTGCGCGACTAATAACGTCGCTGTGGTCGGCCTTCCATGATTGGTCAAACGCTCACTATGACGTCTTGAGTAGGATAAGTTCTGCTCTCACCGACGCAAGAAAGAGCAATGTCGGATCTCTCAACAATGACGGCGTTGATTTAGGAACGTGAGGATTGGGACTCCACTTCTATGCGCCATCGAACTTACCGCTTGGTGTACAAGTAATCTCGGTCGTGACGTCGGAGATAGGAACCATAAGAGGCCGCCGCCAAAACATCTCGTCGCCAGTTCAAAGTTAAATGCAAAAAAAAACGTCGAAGTTGCGTTTGCGCTAAAAGTGTCGCTCAGTGTACCTCGTACACATATATATACATATATATATATATATATTAAAAATGAGAAGAAAAAAATTCGATGTGCGTGTGACCAAACGCACAGATTATCACGAGCAGAAGACAACACGACGGTTACGCCAGGTGCGCGGTGGACGTTCTCACCGTTCACACATATCATATGCGACCGAGTAAGACCGAGAGAGACCAGACCGGTTTTTAAGCTTCTTGCGACGTCTTAGGACCAGGTGCGCTGCAGCGGAGCTGGTCCTAAGAGATCGCAAGAAGCTTAAAAACCGGTCTGGTCTCTCTCGGTCTTACTCAGTCGCAAGAGTGTGAACGGGCCTTAAAGCGCCGTTGACACTCTTGCGACCGAGTAAGACAGAGAGACCAGACCGGTTTTTAAGCTTCTTGCGACGTCTTAGGACCAGGTGCGCTGCAGCGGAGCTGGTCCTAAGAGATCGCAAGAAGCTTAAAAACCGGTCTGGTTTCTCTCGGTCTTACTCGGGCGCAAGAGTGTGAACGGGCCTTGACACTCTACGAGGCACGAAAGCAGCGACGCATACGACTTCCGGAAGCTCCGTCAAAACAAAATGACTCGCCAAAAAGAAACTATTTTTTTTTTTTTTTTCACGCCCTGACCCGAAAATTTTGAAGGAGTCACGCGAAGCAGAAGTGACATGCGTCGAAAGCGTCCAAGCCCTTCATTCGCACCGGGAGCCATTTATTCTGTTGCCATTTATTTATTCGTTTATTTCAATTTATTCGCGTTCACATGGGTGTGCTTTGGACGCGCATCCGCATTTCGGCGCTCCGCGCGGCGCAGCACGCAAACGGCCCGAAAGGTGAAAGGCGCGGCCAGAATTCTCGATTGAGTCAAACGCTCGACTGGGCCGTTTTATCGTCGTGAAGAATAACAACCGACGAAATAATAAATCGACAAAAATTCAGACACTCGCCTCGTTTGTTTTTGTTCCTTACTTGTTTATCTTGTTTTTCTTTTGTTTGTTTTTTTATCTAGAGCCTATTCAAAGTATATGGCGAATTGAATCCTCGCGCATAAAAACAACACAGGAAGCTTCCAGACACTACTATTCCACGTCTCTTATTTATTTTATTTCCTAAGTATACATCAAACCGTATGGGAGGCCATAAAATATCGACGACCGTCTCTTTACTCTTTTTTTTTTATTAATTTTATTTGTCAGGAAAAAGAAGGCTTACGTCTATAAGCCATTTGACGACACGATGGACCGCGGCAGATCCTACGAACCGTCAAAGTCAATCCAATGCAGCGTTGAGTGTGACGTGCTCTTCGCGAATGCGCATCGATGCCCCAAGCGACCAGTCACGTGACACGTTAGGAACGCTCGATTGGCTGGGACGGCTGGTAACGCCTGCGACGGTTTGAAGGATGTAACGGAGTGTGGCGCTGGAAAAAGCTATACCAAGTTTGCGTCCAAGAAGACGAAAAAAAAAATCCTGGAAGGTGTTTGAGATAAAAAGAGAAGCCAAAGGCGGCTCCAGGCCCCAAGCCGACGCGCGACCATGCCAGAGTTTTTTTCTTTTTTTTTTTTTTTCGGATGGCGCCAACGGAAAATCGGGGCATGGCTTACGGAGGATCCTTTATGCGCACGAGACGATGCGTGGTCAGCGGCAGAACCTTTCCCAAAACAGTTTCCATGTTGTTTTCGTTCTGCTTCTTATTTTTGAGTGTTTTTTTTTTCCTCTGGGGACATCGAATCAAACTGTCCTTTTCTTTACGCCTCTGCGAAATCTATCTTAGAAGCGAGGAGAAGACGTGTCTTCGACCCACATTAATCTTTTTGTCGAAGGCTCGATGAGATTTTAGCGATCTCCGAGACGCAATTCGATACGTTCCTGTTCGGGACGTTGGAGTGGCAGTAATTTCATGTTAATAAGGAAAAAAAAAACATGTGGTGTTTCTGCATCTTTGTCTGTTAAGATATTAAGGTGGGCTAGTTGGATATGCATATTACAAGTAAATAGCGCTTGTTCCGACAGTCTGTAGCTGACCGTCGCACTATTTATTTGTAATGTGCATTTTATCGCAAAGTACAAACAGAAACAAAAAAAAAAAACCTAAAAATCTTTTAATCCAAACCTTGAGACAAGTAGAAATCGAATAACAGTATTTTATTCCTTATTCACGAAGAGTTTCGATTATGACATTTCGTAACCAGCTCGCCTTCATACTTTCCCTTTTTGCGACGACACACTGCTTGTCGTGGTCGCGCGTGGACAGTGAATCCATCATCACACATGGCACGAAGGAAGGGTTCATTACCAATTGGATACACGAATACCCCCAGGGTGTGATTACAATATACAGCGCGGACAGAAAGTCGCTCTATTTGTTGAATCGCGTTTCCCGTAATTGCCAGTAAGGAGTCCCACAATTCTAGAAGTTCCTCGTAAGTCGCTCCTCGTGCCCAAACAGATCTGATAATAAGGGAGCATGCCTTCACCCAGCCCCCAGGCCCTTCCTCCTCACTCACGGCGAATGCGTGTACGCAAAGTATGTACGCTAAAACTCGCGAACCCATTCAGCGGGAGACGAGACGTCCCCGAGGCGTACACGACGTCGCCCTGAAGCCGATTCCGGTTGCCCGTAGTTCTTCCGCAATCGAGGAGAAGACCGGACAGAGCCTCGTTATGCCCCCGTCGTGTGCGACGCGGGGGCGGCGAACCGGTCAAGGTCGGGGCCGACTTGCGCAAACAATCCGCCGCCGCCGACATCGTGCGGAGAAGCGACCGCCGAGGATACAGACACGCAACCCGACCACGTCTTCCGCGGTTAGGTGGGCGACCCGTTACGCTAGATGCCTCCGCAATCGGCCGGCCCTGATCTCTTTGGCCCACGCAGTCGGCAGCCTTGGCGCCGTTTCGTCTTTTACGGGTGGCCTCTTGGTTTGGTTGCTGTCACGGTTAACGGAGGACCTTGTTCGAGCGGCTGCAGTCAGGGTCGCCGGAGATCGCGCGATTAATTTTCGGGCCTATGGGAATCGACTTCGCCAATCAACGTGCGTGTTGTGCTGAAAGGTACACGTGGCTTGAACCGACGTCACGTCAGAGGTGGTGACCTCGTTGCTGAGCGCGCGGCTTGTGTACAGCATAGAATACGCGCCTCACCTGATTTGTTTTTCTCCGCAAGAACAAGTAGGACGACCACCAGCAGGAAGTGATGACGTCACGTGCCAGCCACGTATGCACCACTGCGCGTGAACAGAAACTAAATTCGCTAGAAATCGAAGCGTCTGCGCATGCGCACTGCCGAAAGCAGCGCCACGCAGTGGCGTGGCATCTGAGCTTCGAAATGGTGTATGCGGAACGTAAGTTCGTCTGCTTCTTAAACAGGGGTTGCGATGATGTCAAAACGCCGAGCTCTTAATGGCTCCTAAAAAAAAACAACACAAAACAAACATAGTGGCATCTTGTATTGAGGTCTACTCACTATCCTTTCAATGAAACCCAATCAGATCTCGGCGTCGTTCTGACGTTACTGAAACTGAAGCAGACGACAAGCTCTCCGCGTAGGTTCAGTGAAGTAAGACTTTAACGTGCATCGCGTTGTAATGACAAGACGAGTTGAAGTCTGTAGAAGTCGTGTTTGTGGTAGCTGACTGTAATCTCAAACTCAAGCCATCGCTCGACCCTCACCGTTTCACAGCGAATGTACGCTCACTCAACCCGGGTTATGACGACAGCCGAGAAACGTGGAAATGCGCCGCAACACGAAGTACCTTCGGTCAGTAGATTCAAGAAAGTGCCTAAAGGTAAGTAGGAACACGTTTGTGCAGTTTCCTCTTGGGAGCATCGGTTTAGTGGATACCTTTGCCCAGCGGTCAGCGACCGTAACTACCAATACTCGTAAACAGTTTTTTTTTAGTAGTTTCGAATAGTAGATTTAAGAAAGTGCCTAAAAGTAAGTAGGAACACGTTTATTGAGTTGGAAGCATTGGTGTAGTGGATAACGTTTTTCAGCGATCAGCAGCCATAACTGCCAATACTCGCAAGCAAATTCTTTTTTTTTCTTTTTTTCTTCTTCTTTTTTTTTTTGTGGGCCAGGGGGGGGGGGGGGGTGGCGTTGGTTTTATTAAATAAGAGTGGAGGGGTCAGCCACAGTAGAGTTTTGACTGGCGACTGCTTTGAGAGTTGAGAAAGTGAAAAGGGCAAAGTAAAAACTTATGCATATAGACTTTCATGTGCCATTCAGAGCTAGTCGCCTTTTTTTAACATTTTATTCTACTAGAATTTGTGAATCATCGCCATTGTGTCGTATGCAGTCTGCCTATAATATTATATGCGATTGTGACGTTGATATTTTTCTTGACTTTGTTAGTTTCAAGTCGGCCTTAAAAAAGTGTATTTTATCCAACCAAGAGCCAGTGTAAGCTTGTATTGGCCCTGCAAACTTGTATTTGTGTCCTTACAAATGTCTGTGTAATTTTGTGCATGTTTGTATTTTAAATAGTGTTGCGGTAAACACAAAATGACAGTGCACCACACAAAAGGCGTTACAGGTGTTTCTGGGCACTATAGAAAAATAAAACATTATTATTATTATTATTATTATTATTATTATTTTATTATTATTATTATTATTATTAAAAGGAGAGCGCATAAAATTTATAAAACACGGCCGACCATGCCAGTGTGCTCGTCGCCAAAAAGGTCACCACGCGCATCTTTAACGTTCCAATGCAAATTCACAAATTTGTCAACAGAATTACCCCCAAAAAAGTTTGAAATAATTGTAGGCTACGGATAGAGTGGCCTAACTCGCAGCTTCCGTTTTCGTCTTAGAAGATGTTACAGTTCCATCTTACCTGCGACTGTGAGCGGGACATTGAGCACATGTCGTTGGGATTGTTTACGTTTTTGCGTGCACAGACCAAGCATACTCGAAATATCTAGGAAACAATTAAACAACACTTAAAAAGACTAGGTCCTTCAGCCTCCTTGGCCCATGGAGAACATTTTAACACCAACGTATCACTCTCAAGGACCTTGTAGAGAGGATCGAAGATACGCAGCTTCATAATCACTAATGTGTGGCTCCTAAACCCAGGCACTCAACAAATTACTGATAAAAAATACGCCACTGGTCATTTTGTAGTCCGACATAACGTGGCAGATGAAGCCAAGTTATGTCGATGCTCTG
Source organism: Ixodes persulcatus (assembly GCA_013358835.2). NCBI lineage: Eukaryota > Metazoa > Arthropoda > Arachnida > Ixodida > Ixodidae > Ixodes > Ixodes persulcatus. Next base: position 512,331 of record JABSTQ010010428.1, read on the forward strand.
GTAAACGGCTTTATTTGTTGCACAGACGCTTCCAAACACGCCTAAAAAATGAAAAATAAAAATAAAAACATTATGCGATTAGTGATTAAAGCTGAATGGGTGTGCTGCACTCAAAAGAGTGATTACGGCGAAAAATAAGATCTTTTTCTAACTGCTCTTCGTATTCAAGTAGACGATGCACTGAGTGTTCCTCGCACGCCCAAAACTGCACACATCGTAACGCCCATGCTTTACAGCCAATTTCGGTGGAATAACGGCACGTGTCGCACAAACGTACGCATGTACCCTAACCTTTTTTTTTTTTTTAAGTGCCTATTTTTAAATAATAAAGCAGCAAGCAGCGTGTAGAACAAAACCAGTCGCTTCTGCGGAGAAGCCGAGAAAAGGGAGAGAAAATTCACGATGGCTGTGGAGAAGACAAGAATCGGCCGGTATACGCGCAATCATCATCATCGCCGACATCGTCCTATTTTTTGCACCGAATTACGACGAACTCGGCGGAGTTCTCCCTTCCAAATGAGGTAGACAGTCGGCGCTAATGGGAAAGGCCGCCTCAACTCGGCGCATATTTGGGGCATTCGGCGCGACGCCGGCCTCCCCTGATTTCTTCTCCTTCTTGGCTATTGTGGTCGGAGTATAGAAGCACGTTGCACGATGTGTATGCGCCTTGGCAGCAAGTCACAATGCGATATGATGCTCGCTGCAAGCGTGCGCATGGCTCGCTTCGGGTCACCTACTTCAAACAGAGAAACGGCAGAGACCCGCGACGTTGCCAAGACGCGGGGAGGAGAGTAGAAGAGCCGCTGCTTCAATTCGGGTGTTCGCGCGGCCGGCAAAGACGAAAATACCGCATTTTCTTTTGCTTCTTTGTTTCCGGACTAACAACTATACCTAATAGAATGTTTTTTATTTTTTTTTTGTAAACAGCAGGCCGATTACGCCATGCTCCTCAACGATTCGCCCCATCATTGAACAGTTTCGTATTTTTTTCTTGTTTTTTTAATGCGGGCCATAATCGAGAGCTTTCGCGTAAGCGCCCAAATCGCCATTTGGAATAACAATAAAATAAGAAATGAGAAAACCAGAAACAGGCGCAGCAATATAAAGCAAATATATATATATATATATATATATATAAAGCAGAAATCGTTTTTTTTTTATGTTTCACGCTCGCCACTCACGTTTTTTCTTTTTTCTTTTTTGAGAGAGAGAGAGAGGGGGGGGGTCGTTGTAGTTTAAGTGGGTTGCATTCCAGCCCCTGAAACTTGCGTTAAGAGGATTTTTATTTCTCGAGTACGGGGAGCAGATTGGTCATTGGCCCGAGACGTAATTAATTTCACGAGAGCCTTATTTCAACCTGGACAGGCGCGAAGAAAACAAGAATAAGAAATATTGAACAGACTTGCGTGCAACGAGAATCTTAGCAAGTAGTATTTCATGAAACAATAAAAAATGTATAATAATAATAATAAAAAAATAGCTAACACGCATAACCAAACCACGAAACTGGCGTGTGACAGAAAAGATGTACTAAACTAAAAGAGTTTTTTTTTTTTTTTTTTTTAAGGAAAACGAGGACATTGCATTGATTAAAATCGATACAAAAAAAAAAAATGACCAGAGCCACGCAAACAGGTGATTTGTTCGCCCCAGTCGAAAGACCCGGTTTTCATCGGAGCATAACAGCAGACTCAATGGCCGGTTAAATGGGCGAGTGTCAGCGACAAATCGGATCAAACGATCGAAGCGGCAGTCGGCGAAGAGAGACCGACTCAGAACAGCCGGCCAAACAGCATCCGAGGAGAATTCAACGATGCCGGGTTAGAGAAAGAAGGCCTCCTCGGCCTTTTCTAAAGCTATGCCATTCTTGCAAAGACCTAGCCGTCTTATCTTTTACAGAGGATTTAGAGGCGTCAGATGTCAGTCTTGTTTTCTCTACCCGCTTACTACCGAGTGAAAATAAAATGAAGAGCGAGTCCGAACACACACACAAAAAAAAGAGGGTAGCAACATGCAAACAGAGCGAGGGGAAAAAAAAGGAGGTTCGGAGAAAATAAGTTGGGGGGGGGGGGGGGGGGGGGCGCAAGAAATCTTGGTCCTTCCCACCAGGGGGAGGCCGGCCGGACTTTTTCGTCCCAATTCCGAAGGAGCAGCCCAATGCTTTCAGCGGCAGCCCTTCATTCGTGCGGGATGACGGAGTAAATCGGTCAGGAGTGGCACCAGAGCTTACCTTCCCGAGCACGACGCCAGCACAACAAAGGAAGAAGAAAGAAAGGCCCGGATAATGACCACGTACGTCACCCTAAATAGCGCCCCCGCTAGCTCCATCTAGATCTCGCTTCGTTCGGCACTCTTTCATTTTTTTCTTTTTTCTTCTTCGAGTGTGACAAGGTTCCTCGTGAACGCTCCCCCTGCTTTTCTAGGCAGTGATTGCGATGGAAATCATACTTCACAACGCCGTGGTCTTTTTTTTTTTTTCACTTATTTCTTACGTTGACAAGCAAAGTGAGACAATAAGTGACGGGGGTGACGGATGTCACGCGATAAGTTATCTCCGTACAACAAACTTCTTCGAAGGAATAACGAAGCCGAGACAAGAAATAGGAAAAGACAAACAGTGCATGATATCTCGAACAGTCCTTGTTCCCTCATGTTTTCGGTATTATTGCATTATACCAACTAGCCCGTCTCTCCACCTCCTTGGTATATTTTTCCCACGGAGCATAGGAACGGTAATAGCGTTCGGATAAAACGAGCGTGGCTCTAGCTCAGCTGATGCGCTCACACTGGTACAATTAGGCATATATGCGTTGGTCGAAAACGTTCCGCAATCGGAGCAAGGGGACACTCTGCTAGAACCAACAGGAACACAAACCCACTTTCGAAATTCGACGGAGGTTTTTCCGGATAAATCTCCTAATCCGTAGCGTCGGTCACCAGCCGATCAAAGGCTACATTCTGCCACAGTGGCGCCAGCTGTCTCGCTCGGAAAAGCACGAACACGAATGTATAGATAGCTCATCCTCGAGCTGATCCTAAGGTTGACCGGCGGTTAAAGTCTGTTTCACCTCACGATGGCTGCAGTGGACACATTTCACGCAGATATTGTGCATACGCTTATATTTTCTTCAAAGCCCCGAGACGGGGTGGAGTTACATGAAGCAACCGAAGTAGAGGAAACGGGTAAAGGACGACAGAAACCGACGTCTCAAACTCATCTACACAGCTCAAAGGGAGACGGCGAAGCCAGGTATATGTCTGGGGCGGCACCAGCTGTGTCCTAAATGTCCGCCCACGCAACCGGGGCCGACAACGAGCGCACCTCGAACGAGATGAGCCAGGGCCATTCGGAACGAGCGGTTGGACGTCCCGAGGGGCATCCTCGATCGAGCCAGCCGTCGCTCGAGGATGGGGGCCGACCTCCCACGCATTACGAGGAGGTGGAACGCCCAAATGGTCGACGACCCTGCAGCGAGATTCCTTCTTTATTCTGCGAATCGGGTATACACTCGCAACATGTCCCGTGCTCGCAAGTTCGTCGCCGACCGAGTTCGGAGAAGAGGCGAGGTGCACGACACACACGTCGAGGCGACGAGACTCGCTTTGTTCGCGCTTTGGAACCCACGTGAGCTTATTTGGCAACGCTCGCGCGCGAGTAGAAGCGCCGCTGCAGTCTGGTTCGCAGCTCTCCGTGGTTTCACGGAGTGCGTCGATTCGAGACGTTGTAAGGTACTTCCTTCCGCGAAAAAACGGCTTGGAAGACGAGCATTATGGTGCAGATTGACGGAAAACTTCCGCCAGGTTCTTTCGTCATTATACAAAACCTGGTGTTGTTCAACGTCGTGGTAAGTACGTGAAAAAAGGAGAGGCACCCGTGTGGAATGTAGAGGCGTTGAGAACTGACGCGGTCCTGTTTTTGACAGGTAGACGTAATCGATCGAGTGCCGATGCTTTAATTTCATTACAGCCTTAAAAAAGCATCACGTCACACGAGCCCCGTGCCTGTCTGTGTAGTAGTAGTTCTTTTCTTTCTTTCTCTGGCATCCTCTGTGCTGCAAAAAAAGTCACAAGCGTGTGTTTCACAATATTTATAAATACGGTGCAGTACGATAAAATTGATAAATGCGATACAATGCGATAAAGTACAATACGATACAATAAAAGTTCTATATTTTTTAAGAGCACACTGCCCTAGCGTTCGGCTAGTATGTCAGATTTAAGTTAAGAATGCGCCAGAAGTTCCTGCCCTTATTACCGCCAGCCAAAGTTCCTCCGCGCTGCGCGAACAGTATACGCTACCGAAGTGGACGTCGCGCTGCAGCTCACGTGATTCGTCATGGCTACCGCCTTTCCTGGTTAGTCTGCGCTGCGATTCGATGCCCGAGCTACGTGATGGTGTTTATAGATAGAGGCTACCGGCTCACTCGGAGAGGAATTCTTGCAAGATCCATACCGCGGAGATGTTACGGAGCATGGGAGAAAAAAAGAGAGTGGAGGATTGCAAAATACTGTATTATATTCAAAAAAAAAAAAAAGCGTGCCAAATACAATTTGTGACAGCTATGCTTTCAATTAAAATGCCTTTCGGCGTTCACGTGAAGCATTCCAGCTCAACCCCCCCCCCCCGCCCCCCCCTCCCCCCCCCCCCAAAAAAAAACAAACACGAATAACTGAATAAATAAAATGCCTCGTTTCCAGTACCTCCTGCATCTCAAACAAACAAGGACGGGTGCACACGAGCAATGGAAGCAGAGTTCTTCGCTATTCTGACAGCCAAAGTTGTAACTAAGATTGCTTCTAGCGCCCCCATTTAGCGAGCTAAATTTCCCCCCCCCCCCCCCCCTCAGCAAAAAAAAAAAAATAAAAGTTATACAGTTTATTCTAGTTTTGTTTTGTTTTTAGATGCAAAGGAAATTAAGGAGATGCCGTGGGAAAATGTAGTCAACGCTCTTGGCCGTTCCGCAACCCGAGGTTGTCACCTCGGAGCAGCAGCGACTGAGGCAATCGAGATTAATGGACACACCCAGGCCACCGGTCGATGGTTTTCGACGAGACGGAAGCCAGCGGCCAACGCCGCCCGCCGACTCTAAAAAGGGCCTTCGCAGTCAGTCACCCACGCCACTGCCCGTGACGTTAGCGAGTCTCGCGTGACCAGTGTCGCGTTCGCACGCTGAGTCATAGCTGGAAGCAGGCTGGTCGAGCGGCGCTGGCTCGCTCACTAGCGGTTGCCGCCGTCTTCCATCGGAGTTCGCCGTTGCGGAAAGGAAAAAAGCCGGGGAACCTCCGACTTCGCGGCTCGGTGCAGCGGGCGAACACTCGAAATAGACGTCGTCGTTTCGCCACACCGCCGCCACCTCCGAAAAGCGAAAATATGCGCCTGCGTCATGATATACGTCAGTCCCTCTGGCAACCACGTCTCCCACGAGCCAATATATATATATATATTCACAGGCTTTGAGTGTTGGCTTTACGCGCCGAACCAACAAGGGCGTCTGTCACGCTCCAGCGGCTTAGGGTTTTACAAATACTGCTTCGAATCGAACAGCGCGGCGTCATCCTCAGCTTTAGCACTGCAAGGAGAGCCGGTATGCTGTGGGACTCCCTTGCACTGTGAAGGCTATGAAAGACGCAGTACTAGTCGATTCTAACCGCTATTCGTACACCGCTACTGGGGATTCATTGCAACTACCTATTTTTTCTTTCTTTTTTACGTGCAATCAAAGGTAAGTGACACAACTCCTTCTTCGCAATAAGCCCCCGTCGTGGCCTGCACATGATGTCACCCAAAGAGCGCTCCAATGGCCTCCAGCGAAGAGGGGTAGAAGACGTCGCTATTCTCCTCCCAGAAGATGAACCCGTTAGTCAAAATTTCTACAAGAGCAGCTTCCCTCTCTCTCTCTCTCTTTCGTGATGGCCAAAAGTACGCGGTGCGACGTCAGTGCAAGCCATGCACTTCGGCCTGGTTTGAGAACCACGTGTAGGAAATTATTTCAACGGATCCCACGAATAAAAAGAACGAATTGTTCGAGGTTGCCATATTGTAGAAAATAGGTGAGATCATTATTGCTTGATTTCTCACTATTTGGGATCTGTACTTCTGTCATTAGCTCTAACAATACTTTGTACACTATATTTATTTAAAGCGATATTGGTCGTTCCAAATGATGGCGTGCAAAAAGTCTCCGAACGCTGCCCTCAATGGTTCTAGGTGGCACTGCATGTGCACTTAGCCACGTAGACACCACAAATAAACCACAATTAGTGGAAACGTTTTACTTTTTTTTTTTCTTCTTTTATTTTTTGTATCGTGAAATGCGTTGTCGATTTGGGACGCAATGGAGCACCGAGCTCTTAGATGATCGGTTGGGTCAGTGTACACACAACACACCATTGAACCCGCTTTTTTTGTTCTTTCTAGGTTACTCGTTAGCATCATTGCTGATAGGCTCTGCCCCCTCGCTGTTCATTTCCTTTGAGATCGAACACTACGATCGTACGAGCTCGACTCCAATATCTTCGGGGGAAACTTCAGGCACGTCGAGTCCGCGTGGGACAGCGCGGTTAAATAAGCAGCCAACGTCATCACTTCTTCACGAACCACGTTTCCCAGTGTTGTCTTCTTCGTTCTCGTGATCGTGTCATTAGCTCGAAAAGTCGATCGCCTCTCGTTACAAGGCGTTTTCACGGAGAAAGTAAATAAATTTAGACTAAGGGTTCGGACTCGAATCCCGTCTTCGGGACCGAAGAAGCGCTCCCATCGCGGACCAAATAATTGCGTCCCAGCCCCGTTACGACAGCGAAGTCGACGGAAGGAACTCGTTCGCTCAGCGCGGGTACGGGCGGCGCACCCGCGTCCGGATGACGACAGCCCCGTCGTCCCCCTTCGTTCCCTCCACGCTAATCTGCGGGGCGACGGATTTCCTCTTGCTTCACGGCACGCTCCGACGACGTCGTCGACGACAAACCAAGCCGTCAGCCGCGAGCAAAGTCAAACATGGGGCCCACACTCCACTCAGCCGTAAGCCGATCGACAGTGCGGCGAAAGCTACGTGCTCGTTGGACCAATCATACGTCGTTCGTTCGTCACGTGACCACGCTCGTTCCCGTACACACCGCGCGCGCGAAGCACTTGAGAGAATCGCCGCAATGCACAGAAAGATCTGGACGAATTACGAAACTAAAAATGTGTTAAGAGACCTAAAAAAATATATTTAAAAAAGTGCGTTGCGGCACTGCTTTCTTCCCCCCCCCCCCCCCCCCCCCCGCAAAGCACTTTTCTAAGGGCTTCGTACCCACGCGCTAAGAGCGGAGTCACGTGACGCAAGGAACGCGGTTGATTGGTCCGGCGATTGCGTCTAGCTTACGCCGTACTGTCAGCTCAGGGATGAACGGAGCAGAAACTAAAACAGATCCCGTTTTCCCACACGGCACGAGCCGACCGACGTTCTACACGGGCACGGCGCCAAAGGAGCGCTCTCTAACTTGCCGAAACGAAAGTTAGACACAGACACTACTACGTTGCACGATTTTCTTGCTTGATTTCGGACGCTCCCCCCCCCCCCCCCCCCCCCTCAAAAAAAAAAAAAAAAAAAAAAAAACACCTTCCCGTTTTTTTTTCTTCTCTTCTTAAAGTAACGACAGTGTTTTTTTGTATTGTTTTTTGCTTTGGACCATCGTGCAAGCCTGCACGGACGACGGACATCTTTGAGACCTCTCCTATCGCTGGAGAAGCTCCCGGTGACGACGGCTTCAATGACGCCGGCGGGTTTTCGGGACATCGCTGATGTACGGAGAGGTCGACGCATCGTCGGTTGTCAATCACGCGCTCATTGTATTCCGCTCTTTGAACCGCTGACCCACGAATTCGGTAACGGCTGATGTTTTTGCTTAGAGATTGAATTCCATTGCGCGGGCGATCGGTGGATGACATTAATTGAATTTCGTACTTGTATTTTCGTATTGTTTTTTTTTTTTTTCCGCTAGTGCAATTTTGTTTTTTATGCCAGCTCTTTCCCTTTTTCTGGTGTAGCGTTTAACGGACTCGCTAACCACGTCGGATGCCACGGGATTAGTGAAGAAATTAAATTCGCAGCTATGTGGACTCGAACAGTGTGCTACCGAAATGGTCACATGCAGTTTAAGAAGCCCAGGGCGTGGCTAATTATGTTCACGCTTCCAGATTGGCTCATCGGCGCTCTCATTGGCGAATGCTCGAACCTCATTGGTTGCAGAGCGATAATGATATGCTCTGGGTTCGTTCCCTGTTTCTTAATTCGTCAGTGACTACGACGACGAGTAGTATACGACAACTGACGCCTCCGATCTCTCAGTATTTATCGAAATCAATAATAATGTGCAGCAAAAGATTATCCTAGAGGTTCGGTAGCTAATATAATAATAATTTTAAAAAACAAATCAGAAACACATACGGTAGACCATTTAGTGGACACCTTCATTTTATTCGTAATATCTCGTGTGAATAGTAAGAAGCTAACATTAACATGACATGCTGTTATAGCCCTGTCAGACAGGCACGTCAAAGGCACGCATGAAATAAATTACTGGTATCGCTGTAGTGACACAAAATACGACCCCAGCCAAAATATTACGTCCGTGGGACGCCGCATTCTTAACTAATGCCGATAATAAAAATGCGACCCGCCGCGAGCCGCTGCTCCTTAGCGGGCGGCCAGCGAGTTGCCGATCGCTAAAGCAACATTGGGCCGTGACGTCAGTATCGTTCTCTTTTTTTCCTCCGGTCCGGGCGTTGCGCGGAGTGCGCTTCTTTGAGCCGCTACCACTGCTACTTCGGCTTGTGATTGGCGTGTTTAGCCGTTGCTTTTATCTGTAGCCCGTGTAGCTTCGCTATAGCCTTTTGTTTATTTGCTTGTGAGGACTCCAAGACTCGTTTTAGCGAGCAACTCGGTGCGCCCAAGACTGCCCAGCTGCTCCTCGAAAAGATGCCGAGTGCAACTTGTAGCGCTGTGGGCTGCTCAAACAACCCGCTGCGCAACACGGAGGTGCTTTTTCACAAGTTTCCAAAGGACCGGAAATTGGAGAAGGTGTGGGTGAACGCTGTTCGACGAGTGGACTTTGGACTTCGGCTTTTACGCGCCCGAGGAAAAAAGAACGAAAAAACAGACGTGTACAGCCCAGCACACGTGTGTTTGGGCGCCGCGGCCCGCGCCGGAAAGCCTCAAAGCTTCGTGTCTGGGACTGACCCGCAGCGCGAAAGCGAGAGGGCCCCCAGTACTGTACGTCACTGGCAGCGCGGCGTAGAGCAACGCCGCTCCATCACGGAGCCCCGATGACTATTTAGGTCTAGCGACGAGTACGGAAGACCGCACACACGGCGATAGCCGCCGAGTACGACACCGAAAGAGTTCACTCGTTTTCCAGTCACTAGCTTTTAGGTATACAAGCGACGAGTAACGGTATAGCGCACGCACGGTGGCGGCCGCCGAGTACGGCACCGTACGAGTTCACGGGTTTTCCAGTCGCGAGCTTTTGGGTATATGCACTAACTCTTGCTACATATGCTGGATAACTACCACGTATACAGAATTAAAACAAAATCAGCTTACCTCCTATCTTTAGACGGCTAGCGCAAGAGAGGTAGGTGCCGCTCGGCCTGTGTACTCGTTGAACGAGAACGATTCTGACGTCACGTTCACATAGCGGCTGATTTCCAGTGTTGCCGGGGCCTCGAGCGGCTAGTTTCGGTTTTGTTGGCCGCGCCCCAAACAAAACTTTGAGGCGTCGATATCTTTAAAACTACGCACAATAACGAGAAAAAAATTACACCTTGCAATTCAGGGACGCTGACTGCACTAAAAACAGTCATAATCCCAAAATCGAAAGTATGGACCGGAGTTGCCCTTTAAAGAATCGGCGAATCAGCTCGCGATCTCGCGCTTATCGGCGTGCGCTGGTTCGCCAACCCTTGAAAAGAGTTCGCTCTGGAGGCTTTTGACGTGCCCTTCGTCTGCCAGGGGTATAGTTCCTTCTGAGGGCCTTTAACGTGCCCGTCCGACAAGGGCATACGGTAGCTATGCCCATTGGAACTTGGGCGAATCTCAACGAATGTAAATCCGAATATCTTATTTTTATAAAAAAAATAATAATAATAATTGCCGTGCTCCGGTGTGTTTGTTTTTGTCTGAAACTTCTCTTTCGTGTTTTATGTGTGCGATGCGTGCCCGTGCAGAATACAAACCACTCGTAGAAAAGACTCAATGTTCGCGACTTGGAATATATAACGAAATACAATGCCACACGAATACATCGGCCGGTGCTAAAGGGGTATTCACACGAGGGATAAATCCCGGGGATTTCTCCCCGGCACGCGCATCCCACGACGAAAACGACAGGCTTTGCGATGTGCAAAAGCTTCGCGTTTTCATCTCGTGATGCGCGGGTGCCGGGGAAAAATCCCCGGGATTTCTCCCTCGTGTGAATACCCCTTAACGAACGAAGAGTACGACTCTCGCCAAAAATGAAATCACCTATAGTGCTTTTGTTTTAGGATCAAAAGAAACGCCTGTTTCGCGTGTCAAATCTCCTAGAAACGAACACAAACTAGTGGCCTACGCAAGACTAAAAAGAGCTTGCCACCGAGACTTATCGAGAGTCGAGTTTCGCTACCCTTAATGTGGAAACTACAGACCTCGTAAACTGATAGGCACGCGGGGAATGCTTCCGAGCCGTGTAATGTGGAAGCCAAACTGTCCTTTCTCTCTTTCTTGTTGTTGGGGTTTCCACGCTCTGGTTAGAAGAAATTCGGGTCTAGCTTAATGATCATCTGGCAGAGCAGTCCGACAAACGGCACTTGCATGCCGCGGAATTTGCAATAAATACCCGAGCAAAGGGTTCAAGGAGAACGCCCTGGAAAACGGTGTCCTTGGCGGGACAACAGTTCGTCCTTCAGGCTATACTTCAGTCGAGTAGCCCACCCCATTCGCTCGACCTCAATGTAATGGACAAAAGAAGCAAACGGCTTTCATCGCTCTTCTGCCCAGTTCGTTTTCGGAAATATAGGTTCGTTTGATCTAGAGTCAAGAGTATATCCTGAGTTGCGATGCAAACCTCTTGCCCAAGTATAAGGATGGTGTTGACTCGGATGAAATTACTTTTTCACTTCATATGTGGTCATTACTCGGTTAATAATCGCCAATATGTTACGTACGCAAGCTGTGGTAACGCAACTGAAAGCACGCAACTAATCCCCTACGCCTTATCGCTTGAACACGAATTCTTGTAGGACTAGGAAGTCTTCCTTCGCTAAATGCAACGAAATGGGGCTATTGACGAATGCCGTAAATGGCGCAAATATTGTCTGCTTTTCTCGATAACCGTTTTATTACTTTAAAGAACTTTTACTTTTAACATGCCCACTGTTTTGGGCCCACCGCTGCCAGTATGATCAAATAATAGTAATAATAATCATAGTCTGAGGTGTGACATTAAGCGATGCAAAACGTCAAACATATGTTTCGGCATCGTCATTCGCTGAGCTGCCTCCGTAAGTTGCGCTGATTGGCTCTCCGAGTGTTGTGCGAGAAAGCAGACGCACGGGCACTTTTTAGAGTGCCCGGTGCCTATGCGCTGCCTTGGCAGTGCTTGAATTACTGCAACTGTCTCAACTGAACTGTTTACACACGCATTTCAATTTGACCGAGGACCAATCGGTGGTTCCCGCGCCACATATATCTTTAACAAAAGAAGGATAATTTCACTTGCGCTAACCAGATCACCTGAGGTATTTAGTACGAAACGCGAAATAGAGAAAACAGTGGAGCGTAAGTCTTCACTAACATTTGCACTCCAAAGTAAATAGATATGTCGCAGTAGTGAAGCCAGGAACCTTGAACGTCAACTGCAAGCAACATTGTCTTCACATAACAGGTCCAACTTAAAACAAGAAATAATACTAATACTAATAATAAAACGGCCCTGCCTCTTATGGCCGAGCCATTCCCACAACTCCCGCACACAACTATTCGGGGACTGGCGAGGGATCGATCGCAAGGTGGCAAACGTACCTGACCCTCAAATGATTAGTTATCGGGACGTACGGACATACAAAGGGGAAGTAACGACACGCCGTCCTCTCTGGCATTGCTTCGGACGCCAACGGCACCCTCAGGACACAAACGCGCCACAAGTGCCCGCAATTATAGTGGGCAATTATCGGTCGAGTTGACGGCGTGACCCTGATTCCTAACGCCTCTCAACGAGCACCCCCTTTTTATGCGGCGGTGCGTATGTGACTCAGAAAAATAACCTGAAACATAAAAACAGGCTGCGTTCACTTAAAGCGTGCATTATATGCAACAAAAATTGACTAAAAAAATCGCTATAGTGAATGCGTTGTGGAACGTACAGTTATTGTGCATGCGTGTGCCGTGTGCAACCAATGCGGCGAAATTCGTCGTAGAAACTTCGTCATGAAAACTTCGCCGTAGAAAGTACAGTTAGTGCGCAGGCGGTGTGCATTCAACTTTGGTGCAGAAAATTTGTTATAGAAAATTCGTTGTAGATTATACAACTAGTGTGGTGGCGAGTTCGATCGTGCGCATTCGGCGTGGCAAAATACGTTCGTTGATAATTTATTAAACATATTCCTCGTAGAAAACACAGGTAGTGTGCAGGCGAGTGGTCATTTGATGTAGCAAAATTCGTAGTAGAAAGCAGATTTAGTCGCCAGAAGCAAGAAAACCGAGGCGAGCTGGTTATAGAAAATATCATTGCATAATAAACCATGAGACAAGGAGGAATATCCCTTATTTTATTACTTCTCTCGGGGTTTAAATTAGGACCATTAGCGTGCATTCGATTTATCGAACTTTGATGCCAACAATTCGCCATACAAAATTTGTCATGACAAATTCGTCGTAACAAACTGCGCGGGTTAGTATCGGCGGGCATGTCGAACGCAGCCCCACCAACGAGGGAAGCCCCTTTCCGTTTCGTGACTCGAGGAACGTCCCGAACATATATCGAGCTGACGGGTGACGCTTTTAGAACCAAGTTCAAGGGTAGATCGGGAGACCCCCCTCCGTTCACGGCGGTCGGGCCAAACTTCCTCGTGTCCGTCCCTCCCGGAGGGCAGCACGCGCATCTCGGCGTTCCCCAGGGAATCTCCCAAATCTCGGCGGAGGGAAATTTTCCTCGCGAGCCTCCGCCACGCGCTGACTTCCTCCAACGCCTAACGACAAACAAGGGCACACCTGTTCTGGGACCAGGAAAGAAAAAGAAGTGGAGAGGCGACAGGGCGTTGCGCCCCTCGCTGTGAACTTTCGGGTGTCATGCGACGATCTCCGCCGTGTATGCCCGCAGAGCGGCTTTTGCCAGTGGGCCACCTTTCGATTCATGGTCGACCTGAAACTGCCGTGGCGGCCGCCGCCCTGGCGAGAGACGCTAGGAAAGCGTCCCGCGATAGACCAGTTTTCCGAGGAAACATCCGCTAAGCGTTACGCTTAAAATATATGAGCCATACGGTTGTTTGATGGGCTCCCCAATGGACTCCAATTTTGTTAATGAGAACAAAATGAGGTATCGGAGAAAGCTATAAAATAACTAATCCATGAGTTCTTGGTTTTGAGCAAACATCCAACCCTGAGAAAAATCCAAACAGTGAAAAAATGTAGGAGGTTTTCCTCAATAAAAGTTTATTACAACCTTATCTTTAAATGAAAGTCGGAAGGAGTCGCATCGTTTATTTCGAAGCGACGTGACTTGAAGGCTGTTCCATAAAGAACGCACTGGAAACAGGCAATAGTGAGCGGTCGCATGCGAATAACTACACTTACATCTGGTCGTTGCTGCTACGCGATTCACTATACCTGGCCCACTGCACTATTTGAGTTATTTCTCCAGCATTAATTTAACTAAACATCATCGCGTTCCTAAAATATATCCCTTAGGGCCGGTTGCACCAACGTCGCTTACCTTAACCCAAAGCGGCTCTTTCCTAAGTCGGCTTAGCGCCCTAAACCGAGCTCGGGTAAGCACGGGTTTAAATTCCGGTTGCACCAACGTTAACCCGGCTTTACAGACGCGCCCCTAGCTAAACGCTGGATTTGCCTAGGGAATGTAGGGACAAACAGAGCGAACTAGGGAACGCTCAGAGGGACGAATACGATTGGCGGAGAGGAATCTCGTATGTAAACAAAAAAACCTGCTGTAGTAGCCGTCGTCGCCGTCTGCTTTTCGCTGTATTTCTTCGGTGAGTAACGAATTAAAGGTCTCCAAATTCAATCATTTTTTTCGCTTAACTTTCAAAAACAGGAGTCAACGCTTTAAATAAACACAAATGCTCTTTACATCTGTGATTGTGTGTTTATTATCGGTTGATAACAAAATATTTTGACAGTGACAGTAGTTTTCGTGCTCACATTTTGAGATAAAGGAGCCATCGGGGGCCCAAATCTCACCGAACGCGAGAAGGACGCTCTACTCGCTACATCGCTGAAGACAAAACATCATCGAGAATAAGTAGGCAGGTAAGATGACTACTAAAATCAAGTCATGCCTGAGACCGATGAAGTTCAAAACGGTGACGAACTCGCCACGGCAGCTGCGAAAATGCCCTGAAATCGTCGAATAGAAGTCGTCGAGTTGTCGTCGCCACGAATAGAAGTTGTCGTCGCAACGAATGAAATATATAAAGCAAAATATTCCTAAAAAGCGCGATCACCAGAAAAGTTACGGTTATGGAACGATACAGTTTTCTGAAGCCAAGATTCTACTCGCGAGACAAGGAAAATTCACTGAAGATTGTCTCGAAACTCAGAAAACAAAAGAAATTGACTTTTCGCTGTTTTATAACCTAAAAGCGCCGCAATCTGATGCAAACGGCAGAAGGGTCGACAATCAGCTGATCGCCGAGATCATGTACTGCCACTATTCAACGCGCTCATCGGATTGAAGGATATGCGTTGCAAGTAGAAATAAACAAGCTGGTAAATAACAATACGTTACAGTTACGCGAAAATCAGTAAGGTATACATACGAATAAGCTCGTTGACAGAATAACCAACGTGAAGACAGACGTGAGCCCCACAGCTCCGTACGTATCTCGGTTAGGGCTAACACGCACTGAGAGTGGAGATCCAGCTTGAAAACAGGGGTCGATAAACACTTCACGCGACAATATTTTGCATCCTTGTCACAATCGAAGGCCATTCTGTCGAGACTCTCACGCTGTCGTAGCCTAAAACACTTTGTACAACCAATTTCGTTCACCGCGTCGACCGCCACAAACCAGCCGCCATGTTTTAAAGCCAGGATTAAGAAACAACCAAAAGCAAAGCGCCCAATGTTGAGCGCTTACGATAAGCGTAGTTTAGTGCTAGGTTTAGCGATAAGCGATTTTGGTGCAACCGAACGAAACCGAAACTTAGCTTAGGTTCCCGGCTAAGCTCTGCTTTGCGCTAAGCAGCGTTGGTGCAACCGGCCCTTAGTAAGCATGCCCTACATTGAAGAGCAAGTTACCTTTGAGGATGGACTTGACGATGAAGATCACGTGGTTGCGCACTTGGGCTCCTCTTTTTTTGTGTGTGTGTGTACGTTAAGACTGTCCAACAATAATGCAGCGCTTAGGAGTACAGGGGGATGGTCGTAAAATACCGAGTGAATGGAATGCTATGCCTAAAAAAAAAAGCAAAAACGACGCTAGCGAATTTTCGTCGTTATCTGTACAAGATATATTTGATGCAACGTAGATATTCGAACGCAGCTACAGGGTCCCACAATTTGAATGCACTCCTGAAATCTCAAAACCTGCGCGGGATACCTTAAATCCGTTAATTCCATCTGGTGAGTTGGACTAATACACCCCTGTGGAGCACCCAGTGCCACTGCCAAGGGGCGACGACTCGTCGAGAAACAGAAGGAAAGGAGGACAGGAGAGGGGACGTCAGCACGCCGAGCTCTGATTGGACCGGTTAGAGGGGAGACCTGAAGCTACAGCTGCCTTCGTCTCTACTGCACTCGTCGAACGCATTAGAACGCGGAACGCTGGCGTCCGGCTCTCGCATTCGACGAGTGCACTGGAGACGAAGGGAGCTAGCTTGAGGTCTACCCACTAATCGGTCCAATCAGAGCTCGACGTTCTGACGTCACCGTGCGCCCTCGTCTCCTCCTCTCGTTCAGTTTCTCGGCGCGTATACGCAATCACCTCCTCACTCGCCGCGGCAGTTGCGAAGGAATCTGCAGTGTGGACGCAGCAGCCTCTCCCTGCGATCCATGAGTGTACGAAACTACGGGGTGGTGCATACCCTACGAGCCTCGGGAATTTTCGAATTTAGCTTCCGGTTGTAGTCCAGAGCTCCGACTGGTGCAGGTGCCGCGTGACAGCCTCAGCTTCGACGGGAAGCGAACTCCTTCCGAAAATCATGCGGCATCACGGAAGCTCGCCGAAAACAATCGATACAGCGCAGCTTAGGAGCGACGCACTCGGACAAAAAAAGCGGAATGGTAATTAGGTACGAGAATGCGAATGAGAGTGGATCGCATCGAATTGTGTAGAAAAAGAAGAAGAAAAAAAAACTAAAGTGTACTCGGGATTGCGTGCACCATGAGGACTGCGTCTTATGGTTCCAAACAGCAGAACGCAAATTCCCCTTCGTTTCATTTAAAGCCTTCAAAGAATAACGCCTCGAGCAGCAGCGAAGACAGTTCAGTTGTGTAACCTCCGCATTTTAAACAACAAAAAAAAAAAATGTCACGCGACAACTGTGATAAATGTTATGGGGTCGTGCGGGGGCCAAGGGAGAGGACGACGAGGACGGCACGAGACAGAGCTCGGGCAGCGAGCGCGAGGACGAACGGCTACGGAACTGTGAAAGGACAAGGCGCTGCCTCCACAATCGTCAATACTGTGAGACGCAAGGTACCTTTGTACTTTGCCTACGTGTGGTCTCCTTTGGGGCGTTCGAGGTGGGGCCTGATCGGGGCGTTGGCTAAACTGGTTGCCCCCCCACTCAGAAACAAGTTGGTACGCCACTGGTGACACGACTAATTCAAGCCGTTTAAGCGTCGCTAGAGTGAAAAGGTGTTGCTCACACAGCTATGGTCGCCAGGGAATACTCTATATTGGACCCACATCGCCAAGGGGGATCGGAGGCCGAGTGGGCTAGCGCACACGAGCTCGGCGGACGTGGAGCGAAAGCTCGCGCTGCAGAACCCAGGAATCCTGCGTTCAATCCCCACCCCTGGGCGCTTAGATCTGGATGAGCATCGTACCGGCGTGCGGTCGTGTATCACTACTGCGTGATGCACGTTAAAGACCCCAGGCTAGCGGTTGTACTGCACTGGCTAAATTGCTCATCTACAGCTGGGAGACAAGTCGCCCGTTGAGGCAGGTTAAGTTCAGGTCGTACGAAACAAGGTAATTTCCGTTGTTCCCTTATTTCTATACAAACAACGTTTTGAGTTTTTGTATTTAATAATGTCAGCACCCTTCCTACGGTAGATGCTTCCAAACCACGTGTCGTCGGGCCCAAGGCGTTGTCACTAATACTTTCGACCGTTCACTTTTACAAATGCGGCTAGGCGCAACTAACTGTCGAATAAGCTTAACGAGGCGGAAATGGGGGAATTTAAGTAGGGCGGTACAAAAATAGAAACGACGCGAACGGCGATCAGCGTTAATCTCGTCCTTCATGTGAGCCCTAACCGAGAGACCGCCGCCGGTGGAAAAGAGGTGCTTAGGTGAGAACATTAACTTTAAACTGCAGAAGCTCGCACGCGCCCGTTTTACACGACGATTAGAACGACGAGCCGTTAAGGAAGCTCCTAAGCTAAGTTTGATTGACAGGCAGGTGTCACGATCCGGGATGTAGAACAGTTATAAATGTAGAAAGTTACCTGTCAAACAATGGTGCCGTTCAGATTCTGAGTACGAACGTATTTGCCAACTCTGGGGCTCTCAGTCGTCAACAACGGAAATGGAAATGGAAATTCACTCGTTTTGAGAGGTCAGCCGACATGCAGATCCTGCAGTTGGCAAACTCGGATAGTCGCTGATTAAAAAGCGCGACAGGACAACGGACAGAGAAGGAGACACAGACACAGCGCTACTTACAACTGAACTTTATTTCCGCTGCTGCTCGGTATTTATTACCGGCTACAACACAAACAAGTTGGGAAACTATAAAATACACATCGCAAAAATCTTAAAAAACAACAACATAAAAAGCTAAAATTCCTGCATCACTCATCGGCACCCACCCGAAACTAATCATGTTTGGTCAAGAAACTGCAATTCTTTTTTTGATAACGATAAAGAGGGTGCGCTGACACATTGCAGCCCTAATCTAGCAATTTCTCGGGCCTCGAGTTGTTGTCCTGTCGCGCTTTTTAATCAGTATGAATCACCAACTTGCCCAACTTTCTACCCTCGGATAGTCGGGGAGGGGAGTTATTGATTTGCGAAGGTTTTCGGTTGACAGTGGTGGCGACTGGATGAATGAGTTAGGTCGACCTCCAGCCTACGCTGGAGGAAGCCATGCTAAGTCCACACGGCCGTCAAGCCCATTTTGTGTGCACTATACTCCATTTCATACTTAAAGTGCATAACGCCGTCAAGGCTGGTTGTATGAGCCTTGTGGCTTCACATCGCAGTTGATTTGCGCAAGCTCTCGCGTTAATAAGACGCAAGATGAATCCGCACGACCATGCCAGTACCTTTGACAGCGATGTACGCACACTAAGCGGATTCAAAGCACGATCAATAGAGAAAACCTATGAGCACGATCGCACAGCTAGACGCACAGCCTGCTTCACCTAAACCACTTTCCAAAACAATATGTTTGTTCTGCCGCCTGCATGAACGGTGTCGGTGAAACGAGCTGTAGACAAATCTTGGCGGACGCCTCATTTGTGTCCCCCGAGGAACGATGCGCGTCAGAGAGCAGCCTCTTGAACACCCGTCCCTGTTCCTATTGCTCGGCTTATGAGGCGATGAAACGCTCTTCGTACGGGGAAAACTGATCGGCGTGTTTCGGCGCGCATCTCTCATTGAGGAGCAGGAGGCCGCTTTCAACACACTCACCCGCGATCCTGGCTCCGCAGCGTCCGTCCGTCCGTCCTCCTCCGGACGCGGGGAGTCCGATCACCCAAGGTCAGAACCCCACGCCGCGGCGCCGACGTCAAATCCCGAGTCACTCTCGTCGAAGTCGAAGGTCGACGACCACCCGCGCATAGAGCTAGCGCGGACGTCACCACCAAAACCACTCACTCGACGAGGCGGTTCTTCGGGTCGAAAAAAAACAAAAAAGAACACGCAAAGCAGGGAGGTCTCACTGCACAGACGTCTCGCTGCGACGCGAAGATTTCCCAGCCAATGCACCGAACCCCGATGACAAAAGAATCCGCGAGGTAGCACACCACAGCGAAAATCTCCAGATGCGTTGTCGGACTCCGCGCAGAGAGAGAACCCGGCGAACCACCGCGAACGCCGGCCTCAGCTTCGTAAATGGAGGCGATCGGTCGACTCGCTCGGGAAGGCGGCTCGCCTCCTCTCCTGCCCCGGTCTCGCTGGAGAGAGAAGGGGAAGGAGAGATCACGTGACGCGCGGTCGATCCAGTGTTGCGCGGAGAAATCGTTTCACCGCTGAATTTGGCTCGTAGCGTTGTTGGGGCGACAACGCTGGCGCTGGGAACGTAGGGTGTTCGAATCTGATAACCCGAAGTCGTCCATTGGACTGGTACGCGTTTCTTTGTCTATTATGTGGTTGTTTCTAGCACGTTTTTAGGCAGGCTCGTCAAATCTATGCTGCCGCATCATAGGTCTTTTTCATGTGACGTGTTCACTGATACTACGAGGCACAGTTAGCGCGAACACAACTACCATAATTTCCGTATGGAAAAATATCAATATTTCTTGTCAATGTGAAATAACGTTGTTTTGGCCAATTTAATATCTTGTGATTTAGCGAGAGAAAAAAAAAAGTGTGAAGAGAAACCCTCTGAATTTTCTCTCGTTCTCTGTTTTTACCAATAAAATTATCCAACACACGCTGGACCGAAGCGCTTTTTCACATTTATTTGAAAGGAGCTTAGCTCCGTGCTGAGCCATACGGTACTTTTCTTTTTAATTCGTAACTTTCGAATGACGAGTTTCTACTTCAATATTTTCTGAAACCAATTATGCACCATCTAGACATATCTTCGAGCGGTGAAGCATGCGAAACGGATTTTTAAGATAATAGACCCTTTCCGAAATTCAGTCTGGCCACTTCAATAACTATCATCATCTAAAAGGTATATTATCTGTACATGTTAATGGCGGCCTTTCGGTGGCTGGTGAGGTAAGAATTTGTAGACAGGCAGCATGGGCTACGCATTTGAGGTTGTCATGTAAATCCTTGGAAATCTTAGAAAGCGGCTTCGGCACGCCCCGTACAGCTAGTGACAATATAATGTGGTGAATTTTGTCAGGAGCGTTACTGAACTAAGCTCCCCGTACAGAGTGGTAGTTTCTTCAAACCAACAAAACTGAAGAAAAAAAACTGTACAGCGGGGAAAAACACACGCGTTATTCTGAAGCGTGATGCAATCCTCCCAGGTCGATATTTTTTTTGTAAAATTTTATATCATCAGCGTACTGCAGAAATGAAGAGTTTGATATAAATCGAGAGACATCATTTACAAAAATATTAAAAAAGGAGGGGGCCCAAGACAGATCCCTGAGGCACTCCAGAGCTTGCCTTGTACAAGGACGAGATAGTATTGTTGACGCGGACGCAGGCTTGCCTATCAGACAAATAGCTTTTTAACAAATTGTATACCTAACCACATACTCCGTACTAGGAAAGCTTGTATAAGAGGATGTTGTGGTTGACTGCGTCGAATGCCTTACTCAGGTCGAAATAAAAAACGTCAAGCTGACCTCTATTACAAACTACTTCAGATACAGCAGACGTAAAAGATACGAGATTGGTAGATGTCGATCTGCCGGACATGAAGCCATGCTGATTAGGAATGACTATACTACGAAACTTGAAGGAGAGGAATTGATGGATTACCATTTCAAAAAGTTTGGAAAAAGGAGTAAGAAGAGAAATTGGTCTGTAATTAAGAACATCACCACTATTTCCAGATTTCAGGACCGGAACAACTACCAGTTTCCAGTCGTCAGGGAATATTCCTGGCGTCAAGGAGTTATTAAAAATTGTACACAGTGTAGGAGTAAGTAATTCATGATTACCCTTAACAATTGCAGCGGGTATCCCGTCATGACCTGCAGACAATGTGGGTCTTATTTTCTTAATGCATAGCCTAACACATTCCTCATCGACAACTGCAGAACCTAATGAGTCACCAAACCCGTCCGAGCAAGGCAATATAGTTGAGAAGCAGTTATTATTATTATTGTTATAGACTGACGCAAAGTGATCCGCAAACAACTCAGACATGCCCTTCGCACTGTCGCTATGCTGATTAAAGGGGCTATGCAACAATTTTTTTACTTTGCGCAAATACCGCTTAGAACGGATCCCTGACGTTAATGACCTATGAAACACGCCTTCGTTTTTCACCCGACGCATTAGAAGTCCCAGAAAAAAAATTAAAAAACAACGAGCAGCGTTCACGCCCTCAACTCGCAGCCAGAACAAGCGGCCACGTGATCTGGAGCCGATTATATGCCGCCAATGTTGATTATAGCCACGCGCTGGGGTTGGCAAAGCACAGGACACGCGCTGAGTTCCAGACATTGTTATGGCTCGGTTATTGTCGTCGTTGCAGCGATTGGACACGGGCCACTACTCGAATGCTTCTCGAGCTATCAATTATCACGAGCCTAAATCGAGTGCCCACGCAATGCTCGGGTCCAATCTATGAACCGCATTCAAATATCGTCATACGGGTGTACTGCGATCCCCGCGTTACGTCATCGAATTTTGCAAGGGAGAGATTGAATGAAAATGATCGCTTTTGTCCTTGAAATTACACCGCAACAAAGGAGTTTCTTGGCCAGTGGCATTGCATGCGAGTATCCTTGAGTCCCACTAGTGCCAGTAAGCTCGTGTAAAGTGAAAAACATTCCAATTGAATATCGTTGCACAGCTCCTTTAAACACGATATCGGACTCAATATTCTTCCCCAAGCGCGATTTAGCGTACCTCCAAAATTTCTTGGGATTTTCGCAGAGATCAAAATGTCGCCTATGGCACAGTCAGTGCCACGAGCGCGTGCAGAGGCACGCTGCTCACGCGCTCCAGAAAAAGAGCCAAAAAAAAAAGACGACGTTTACAACTTTCCGTAATGCCGAATTAGAGCGCAGCTCTTGAGGAGGAGGAGGGGAGGGTATGCCCCTTCTCTTTATCAGTACCCTCTCCTCCTCCCTCCCCATCTACTCCTCCCGTGCTCCTCGCCGCCTCCCCCTCTTCCTTCTCCTTCTCCCTCTTCCTCCTCCTTCTTTCTCCTCCTCCACCTCCTCCTCCCACCTTCTCCTCCCAATCCGCCTACATCTTCCTCCTCCTCCACCTCCCCTCCTCCCCTTCCTCCTCCTCCCTCCTCCTCCCTCCCGCGTGGTGTATTATTGGAAACGTCCCATGATGCAACGCGCGCGTCACCGCGGTGCATTATGGGAACTTTCCCATAATGCACCGCGCGGTTACGCCGACGGCGACGACGACGCGGACGCCGCTCAAGCCGGAAACCGGCGCCTAAGAACTGCGTCCTAGAATAAGCGTTCAAAACAAAATAGCCAGAGGTCATCACCCTAAAGGGCCTGTCACACTCAGGCAACACGATGGCAACAGCAACACAACAGGTTGTCCAACAGTCGGGCAACGTGTTGCTCGCTTCCTGTGTTGTCCGACAAACTTGTCACATCGCAGCAACAGCAGCGCAACATGGACGACAACGAAAATGTTTTTTTCTTTCGGAAGGACAGCTTTCGGCAACAAAAACAACCGCAACTTTTGTTGGACAACGCGTGTTGCCCTGATCGCCGGCTGAGCGAATTTCGGGCCGGCAACACGACGACACACATAGATTCGATGGCAGAGCTGGTTCTCTATTTATAGTCTTACTCAAATAAATGCTCGGAAAACGTTATTTAACAGTAATTAAGGCTGGCGTCCAGCTAAAATAATTTTATGAATGTTTTACTGCGTAATTACGGAAAGCGATTGTCGAAATGGTTACAGCTAAAGTCGTGAATGTTCAGACTGGTGTTGAAATTAACACTGCCGAGAGACCAGCTCACATTACTGCCAGTGAAATAAAATGGCATGCCTACTCACCCGCTGATGAAGTATAATAAAAATAACCAGGGAAGCTAAGATAAGATATCGAAGCATTAAAACGACCACTCTGATCATGATTGTTGACACTTGGAACTTGGAAAGAGTCGCTAGCAGATTTCTTTCAAAAATACCCAGGACGTTTTGGGGAATGAAGCGATCACATAGCAGGCGGTAGGCAAATAGATAGCGTTAAAAATATTTATTCCACCGATTGTTATGCAGGCCGATCGTGTCGGTCGCCATTTTTAAGCAGTCAGTTCAGCTCAACACCACGCTACATAGGACGCTTTGGGGTACTGCCAGTGCTAACTCAACTTTACAGTAGAAATAGGAATTGCATGAAAGAAAGAACCGGACAGAAACACTTCATATACGGTAAAGTAAATCTCACTTTCCTCAGTTATGGCTATCTGCTTTGCCAGCGAATGATGAGCATTTTGATAAAATAAAGGGTGGAAAATACTCCCCGTGTCGAGTTTTCTAATCACAGTCACCGGCTGATGTCGTCTCGTGGTAATGTCCGGCCCTTCGAACGCACTGGCACTTTGTAGAGTCACATTTCCAGCGACGCCGCGACGCACACGAACGAAGGTAAACATTCAAGATAGCGGAATGTTCCGCGTGTTGTCCCCTCGATCTACTCTATTCCCCGCCGTCAGCGCGGTGTGACAGGGTGGTCGGACAACAAACCGTCCAACACGGTTGCCGGGCGGCAGCAACATGTTGCCCGACTGTTGTTGTTGCCGCGATTTGATTTCCTTGTGTTGCCGGATAGAGTTGTCCAACTGTTGCCTCAGTGTGACAAGGCCTTAAGCAAAGCTGAAGGCACCCTAGGTCTAATTAGAGTAATTGCATATGCTCCGCTTGCGGAGCAGAGTATTGCAATGATGATTCCAGGGCGGCCATATTGGATCCAAACCTCACTGCGGGAAGCGGTCCGTCGCTTCTGCAGGAGCTCGGACACGCAGATGGCGTGGCTATGAGGCGGCGTATGCGGAGCAGAGACAATATAGTACGGCGACACGCCGCCCGTGCGCCGTCGTCCCGTCATTTGTCTCCTGTTTTTGTCTATGGCCACGGTTAGAGCCACTAAATGAGCTACGCTGAAAGTATCGGCACTCTGTTTCCCGACATTGTTGTGGGTGCCGCCATTTTGGTGCTTGTGCAGAGCAGACGCAACTGCGGACCGTCATGATTCAAAAGTGCGACTTCCTCGGCATTTGATTCGGTGTTAGGAAGGTCACGTAATATTGCTTTTATTTGTCGCGAACTCTTTAAGCATTTGTAGAGGTCGAAAAAGCGTTTCCTGTGATTTCAGATAAAGCTTCAGATAACTGGCAGCCATGACTTTAAGCCATAGTATGGGCAAGTGTCGTTACTTTGAAGCGTAGCTTATGTAGTGGCACAATACCAGGGTAGAACGTAGTAGCCGTCGAAAACGTCGTCCCTTCGCAAGCCGTAGCTGCGCGATGTTGTCTGGTCCAAATTGCCCGGAATGTGCTGGTTCCGTATCACTCCGCGAGCGCCGCAGTCACGAGCAACACGATCGTTCTGCGTGTCGTCTGCTTCCCAGACTTTGGAAACATGTTTTAAAACACCGCTCGCCTTCTAAAAGAACACGATTATATACTGTACCCAGCGGCTACACATAATGTTCAGTGGTCAAGAAACCTTCCAGTTCGTTCGATTTTTGTGTAGGATGAATATTTCGAAAATGTAAAGCCAGAAACCTGTTCCGCCCGAAACTCGGCGCCAGTAAGGTCGCTTTCCCTCATGATGTTTGGATCCAGCTCGGCGCAGGTGACCGCTTCTCCTTCAATACGAAGTTGGCGGGGCAAGGAAAAGGAACGCGATACTCTGGCTCTGCAAACAGAGCATATGGAGAAGTTCTCAGTCCTCTAGTCCCATGAGTTTCGTTTTTGGTATGCGGGACGAAAAAATAATGAAACATTTCAACCTGAAATACGCAAAAAAATATAGGTGAGGCGAAACAAGAATCTTTGACAATCCCGCACTTTGCGTGAACACCTTCCAGCGCCGTAGAGAGACCAAAACGATATTTTAACGCATACCAGACGTGACGACATTCAAGATGGCTGCGCCCTTGTGGAAAAGGTGTTCACAGTCACTCTAGGTCTACCTATAGCCACCGTATGTTGCCAGAGTATTGCATTCGAAAACGTCCGCTGCTACTTTAGTTTAACTTTGATCGGCCATTTTGAGGCCGAAACATATACGGTAAAAAGGGTTTCAGGGCTGCAAACCCCCGTCCCCCAAGTGGACGCGGGCGAATTACCACCCAAATTAAAACGCGCCCAGGCCGGAACGTGCTACCTTAAGTCACCGGTAAGACATAGTTGTATAAAAAACATGAATTGTGCCGCTAAACCTCGTAAACTTGTCGGCAACCTGGGGATTCCAAGCGGTTGGCCCAGGTTGCCCCTACGACAATCATGAGTGGTCATCTTGACCACGAGGGGGCCAAGGGCAACTGGCCACGCGAGCGGCGCTCCGCCGCTGATAAAGGGCCGTCGCAGCGTATGTGCGGGGGCTGTTGGAATCGCGCCGCAGGCGATAGCGGTCATTACATGTTTACGTGTTGTTGAACGGGTGTGCTCTGTCATTCCTCGAGACGGGTAGCAGCAAGGGAAATCCCACAACTATAACTTTATGAAAGCATCACTATCCTGTCATTCTGTACTAATCTCCAATAAACGTTCCTACAAAGAGAGGTTTTCTCGTCTGTATTTACGCAAAAAAACATACTTTCTAAACACTCATGGTGACCACAGTAAAAAAAAAAAAAAAATTGAGCCGTTATTTGGCGCCTCGAGCCTCTGAGTTTCGGTACTCTGGGAACATTCATTGACTCTAGGTCTACCCACAAATCATTGGAACCAGAGCTCGGCGTTCTGACGTTCCCGCGCTCCCTCGTCTCCTGGGGTCCGAAACTCGTCAAACCCAAAGTTGGAGTCGAAAGTTCGTGGAGCGCGCCGATTTGACGTCGGCGAAAAAGGCGCCAAATCATCGTCGTGATAGGCCAATCGTTGCGCTCCGTCAACTTCGGCCCCAAACTTTGTGTTTGACGAGTTCCTCAGTTTCTCGGCGCACATTCACCAACGGCAGTACGTCGTCTGGAACGCGTCTCCGACTGGTGTGCTTAGCGTCCTATCCCGCCCATGTAACGAAAGGGGTCCCGAAGTGCCAACAGATGACGTCACAAGCGCCCTCGTCTCCTGGGGTCCTAAACTCGTCAAACCCAAAGGTGGAGTCGAAAGTTCGTGGAGCGCGCCGATTTGACGTCGGCGAAAAAGTCATCGTCGTGATAGGCCAATCGTTGCGCTCCGTCAACTTCGGCCCCAAACTTTGTGTTTGACGAGTTCCTCAGTTTCTCGGCGCACATTCACCAACGGCAGTACGTCGTCTGGAACGCGTCTCCGACTGGTGTGCTTAGCGTCCTATCCCGCCCATGTAACGAAAGGGGTCCCGAAGTGCCAACAGATGACGTCACAAGCGCCCTTGTCTCCTGGGGTCCTAAACTCGTCAAACCCAAAGTTGGAGTCGAAAGTTCGTGGAGCGCGCCGATTTGACGTCGGCGAAAAAGTCATCGTCGTGATAGGCCAATCGTTGCGCTCCGTCAACTTCGGCCCCAAACTTTGTGTTTGACGAGTTCCTCAGTTTCTCGGCGCACATTCACCAACGGCAGTACGTCGTCTGGAACGCGTCTCCGACTGGTGTGCTTAGCGTCCTATCCCGCCCAAGTAACGAAAGGGGTCCCGAAGTGCCAACAGATGACGTCACAAGCGCCCTCGTCTCCTGGGGTCCTAAACTCGTCAAACCCAAAGTTGGAGTCGAAAGTTCGTGGAGCGCGCCGATTTGACGTCGGCGAAAAAGGCGCGAAGTCATCGTCGTGATAGGCCAATCGTTGCGCTCCGTCAACTTCGGCCCCAAACTTTGTGTTTGACGAGTTCCTCAGTTTCTCGGCGCACATTCACCAACGGCAGCACGTCGTCTGGAACGCGTCTCCGACTGGTGTGCTTAGCGTCCTATCCCACCCATGTAACGAAAGGGGTCCCGAAGTGCCAACAGATGACGTCACAAGCACGGGAGTGGCATGCTGTCGGTTGTCGCGATCCTAGAGATGCAGAGCGCAAGTTCGTCTGCATCATGCACAGGGCTTGCGATGATGTGCAGAACGCCGAGCTCCTATTGGCTGATTGAGAAAAATGGTGGGTAGACCCGAGGCATCTAGCATTGAGGTCTACCCACTATCCTTTCCAATCAAAGCCAATCACAGCTCGGCGTCGTTCTGACGTCACCGCGACTCCTGCAAAGGAAGCTGACGACTTGCACTCCACATTGGGCGTAGTTTTGGGGGCAAAAATGTAGAAACCACAGGGGTGATTATCTATGAATGCGATAGCATTTATCGTTGCACACACGGGCAGGTGTTCGGTCTCAACGACCAAGAACTGGAGCCCATTTATTTTATTTTTCGGCGGGGAACCTGAATGAACACCAATTCAAGTTCCCCGCAGAATTAAAGGGGAACCTGAATTTGTGCGTAGGTCGTGACGTCAATTTTTCCACTAAATTTAGCGGGGAACCTGTTTTCGCGACGCGAGTTTTTCCGCTAAATCTAGCGGGGAAACTGTTTCCGTTCTTGAGTGGTAGCTTAATCATGCATTAAAAAGCACAAGAGAACGCGAGTGTCGCCGTCGTCGCGGCGTCCCAACTGCATACCTCGGACACTTCCGTGGGCTGTCAAACTGGAGAGAGACCTGCAGGACAACGGGCGTCTGCCACATCCATCACCGCTGTTGTAACACCGCCATGATCCCGGCCGGCGACAGCATGACGTATCATGACGCTTCTATGATGTCATCACGCGTTCCAAGCACCGTAAGAAGCGCAGGGCGTGGCGAGTCCCGAGGACCTTATCATCGTTCGGCAGCCAATCAGATTGCAGTATTAGCAAACGAGAAAACCAAAATAACGAATACCGAATAAGCTTGAACATAATCGGCCACCGCCTGCGTTTCTTGCAATGTCAGGTACTACGCGGTGCGCAAATTCGTCTGCGTCTTGCGCACGGGTTGCGGTGACGTTAGAACGCCGATCTCTGATTGGCGCTGATTGGAAGGACAATGGTTACTTCAATGCTATAGCTGAATGGCTAACTGTAACTGCCTTGCGGTCTATCCGCTCTCCTTCCAATCAGAGCCAATCAGAGCGCGGCGTCCTGACGTCTCCGCAACCTCCTGCGCAGGAAGCAGACGAACTAAAAAGACCAGAGAGGGAAATGCCCTTTCTCCTCTCACCCAGGCGCGTCGTCTGCTGAGTAGACTGGCCGGTACCAAACATCCGGTTGGCGTGCAAACACGGTGTCAGATCGCTTCATTTCGGCAATATTAGGCGCAGATTCGTGGATGTAGATGTGCAACTAAATTTAAAATGTTATACCCGATAAAGAGACCAACCTCGCACAATTCTGCGGTCGCCTGCAGCGCAAATAAGAAAGAGAAGTGACTACAACCCTGTAAACAATGTGATTGGTTCATAATCTCCGGCGAAAAGGTAAATGCGGTTGCAGTAGGCTTTTAGCAAGATAGTGTTTTTACTGGTTTAGGCCTTTGGCAACTATCTGTGAGAAATCTAGATATATAAATAGGAAGGAGGGAAAAGGTACTTAGCAAATATAAATAAACCAAATGCGATTTTTTTTTTTTACGATCAACGAATTTGCATTTATTTTATTGCCTGTTAGCCTCGTATATGAAGACCTTTTAGGTTTCTTGCACGAGACCATAATGCAACTCTACCTCCGCTTCGTGAATCTCGCCGGAACCCGCCGGAATCCATGTTGGGGCATTCGTCGCTGTTTTGCTAAGTTTTCATGAAACGGGAAAAGCGCGAAAATAAACGAGGGACGAGTAGAAGACGCAACGACAGACACGGCACTGACCAGCAACTAAAGGTTTATTTGCGCACAAAACACGAAATAAAGAGGAAAAAACACACAAAACAACCCGTCAAAACGATTCCACGCTCACGCTTATCTGCGAGCAGACGCACTTTCCACAAGTCATGATAAAATTCTCCTCGTCACTCTTCAGGGCTAAGGACGGCGCACTGACGCACGCTTTCTCTCCTTTCACAGATATTTAAAAAAAGCTTCATCGATTCCCCTCACGGTTTTGTTTCTGTGGCGGGCTAAAATAGTTATATCATGGAAACATGGCTCACAGCCGCATCGGCTACAATGCATTGCGAGGTGGCCGGAGGGGGAGGAACGGAGGGAATGTTTTCTCGCCCTCACATTTTATACACCTGCCCGTCTGTCCTACGTAGACTCTGCCGCACGAAAGAGGGATCTGGTAGACAACCCCTGTGGCACACGTGGCATAGGGTGTGCGGTGGATGACGTAACAGGCCACTCCAGGGGAACCGCGTCTATTCATAGAGGTGCACAGTCGGGACATCTTACGGGACGCAGAGAAAACAACGGGCACATCAAACTTATTGGCGACGCGCTTAACATTGTGGGACGGCACAACAACTGGTCTCGACGCTGGTTTTGGCCGTACTTCAGAGCCAGCTGGGCCAATGAACTCCTTTAGCAGGGACTCAGCAATGCCCATAATGACCCTCAAAAGGAATCCTGCTGCGATCAGCCTTCAAGCGCAGGTTGTTAGGCTGATCACAGCAGGCTTCCTTTTGGGAGCCTGCTGTGTGTAAGGGCGAGGGAACATTCCCTTTGCCTCCGTTCCTTCCCTTCTGGCCACCTCGCAATTCATTGTAGCCGATGTGGCTGTGAGCCATGTTTCCATGATATAACTATTTTAGCCCGCCACAGAAACAAAACCGTGAGGGGAATTGATGAAGCTTTTTTTTAAATATCTGTGAAAGGAGAGGAAGCGTGCGTCAGTGCGCCGTCCTTAGCCCTGAAGAGTGACGAGGAGAATTTTATCATGACTTGTGGAAAGTGCGTCTGCTCGCAGATAAGCGTGAGCGTGGAATCGTTTTGACGGGCTGTTTGTGTGTTTTTCCTGTTTATTTCGTGCTTTGTGCACAAACAAACTTTCACCTGCCAGTCAGCGCCGTGTCTGTCGTTACCTCTTCTACTCGTCCCTCGTTTATTTTTGCGTTGTTCTTGTTTCATGATGTCAAACCAACTCGCCCAACTTTATGCGTCGTTGCTATGTTGAAAGTAATGAAAGCGCACAATAAAGACGAATACGAAGACGGAGAGGCAAACAGGACGAGCGCTGCTATCAACTGAATTTTTATTGGAAAAAATAGAAACAGCAAAATAAAATCAGCAAAAGCCACAAATACTACAAATGTGACTAGTCATAAATGACTCGGCCACCACACGTGTCAATAAAGTCCACTTCCTTTTTGTGAAGGAAAAGTGAGGGCTGACTGATACACTTATCAGGACATTCCTTCTTTATCATGTAAGCCTCCAGTACCTCCCTCGCCACCTTTTCTTTACCTCTCCCAACGATTGTAGTGCCATTAAAGTTGGGAATGCAATGGCAATCTCTGCAATGTATGTGTAAATGGGCTCCTGTTGTTGAACGCAGTGATAAAGCATGTTCACGCAGCCGTTCATTCAAATACCTTCCGGTCTGGCCTATGTAAACCTTGCCGCACCCCAATGGAATTTTATAGATCCCGCCCACCGCACATTCCACGTATTTGTTTACGTGCTTCACTGTGCATTGCCGCTTATCTTTGCCTTTTTCTTTTATCCTCGGACATAGTTGAGCCAGTTTACGTGGTGCTGAGAAGACCAGAGGTACCTCGAACCTTTCCGCCACTTTTTTTAAATTGTGTGACACCCTGTGTAAGTACGGCATCACGTGGGGTCTTGCTCTCTTTTTTTGCTTGTCCTTTTGGCTTTTGCCCCTGAACTTCTTCAGAAGTTTCTCAGCCACTGCGAGCATAAGGGAAGTTGGATACCCTGCGCTTCTAAGTCTCTTGACCTGACTACAGAAGCTGTCGTGCATGGCATGGTGGCACGACCTTCCAATTGCCGTCTCAAGACATGACGACGCAATGCTCCGTTTTACCAACTTCGAATGCGCCGAATCATAGGGGAGGATTCCCTTCTGGGTACGCGGTTTGTAACCCCAGCACACGTGTTCCCCTGTGAATTGCATTCGCAAATCCAGAAACTGTAGAAACTGCCCATCCTGGCGTTCAAGGGTGAACTTCAGGCCTCTAGATCCGTCTCTAAACACGCTCATCACATCTTCAACAACTTCACATACAGTAAGGTTTTCACAGTTTTGCGAAATCACTAAATAATCGTCTACGTACCTAAACAACTTGGTCACAGGTTTGCCTTTCAAGGCATTCTGAATGGCTCGGTCATACTTGGCCAAAAAAAAAATATCACAAAGCACTGGGCAGCACAAGAACCAATGCAGATACCAGCCCTCTGCACGTAATGGCGGCCCTCAAAAAGAATAAAAGTCGACTCTAAGTAAAATTTTAAAAGTTCCAGAAAACCGTCAACACTCACACCACAGGCGTTTTGGAAACCAACAACGCCGTTTCTCTCAATACATTCGCGTACAGCCTCAAACAATTCTTGGTGGGGGATAGAGTAATAAAGATCCTCTACGTCAATAGAAAACGCCACGGCATCCCCTGGAACATCCCTCCTAAGAAACTCCACCACTGATTGAGAATTTTTTACCAAAAAGGGGTCACTGATATCTAGAGCACTCAAGTGCTTCTGCAAATAGAGGCTAACCTGTTTTTGCCACGATCCCCTCTCCGTGACGATTGCTCGAAACGGCGTATCAGGCTTATGGGTTTTTGCCGAGAAAAAAACATCAAGATGCGCGATCTTGCATTTCTGTACGTTCTTTTCCAACGTTGCAAGCTCAAGACCATTGCAAAATTTGAGCGCAGCGCTTTTGACCTTTTTTGCGTTCAAGATGAGACAGCTTAAAGTTTTTCTGAATCGCGTTCCTAGACCTGATTTCCATCATGTCTATTGGAAGCGCCACGAACCCTCCCTCTTTGTCTGCCTGTAATAAGCTTAGGTTGTTGCTCTGGAAAAACGAAACGACTTTGTTTAGCCTGCCCCCATTATGTGTCTGGGCCTTCATCGAGGCACACCATAACAGGCAATCCACACCCTCCAAAGCGCATCTCTCCCGCTCTTCAGCTGGCGCCTTGTCAGAAACAGCCCGCACCTCGGCTAAAAGCTCATGCGGTTTGATGCGGGGTTCTACACTATACTTGGGTCCTTTTTCCAGTGTACTTGCGACATCTTTAGGAACGTGAACATCTCCCAGAATTGTCAGACCGCTTCGACTTGTGATTCCCGACCGAGTCTTTTTGGGAATCCCAAGTCTCAGGCGTTGCCACATGAATTCAGTCACCTGTGTCACCAGTTGAAGGGGGTCCCGATGCTTTCGTTGCCCGGTTGTTGGAACGTTGTTGCACAAGCACAGCACCCTAAGGTACTCATGAAGAAACCGCACTTCCCTCCAGCATTCTGATCTCAAAATCCTGCAGATACGCTGGGTGTGTCGGCTGGAAGCCTGCAGGCATCCGAAGAGGCTGCACACCTCAGGTGGTGCTTGGCCGCTCCTTATGCAGGATGAAAGGTACCGGGCACGGCACGTTGATGTGGCGATTAAGTTGACACAGACGATGGCTTGACTGCTGTTACCGTTGAAACATGTAAAAGAGCCTGCTGTATGAGAAATGAACTGAACTAATGTAGCGATGCAGGCGAGTTGGTTATGCATGTTGAAAGTAATGAAAGCGCACAATAAAGACGAATACGAAGACGGAGAGGCAAACAGGACGAGCGCTGAACAGCGCTCGTCCTGTTTGCCTCTCCGTCTTCGTATTTCAACATGCATAACCAACCAACTTTCAACATGCATAACCAACTCACCTGCATCGCTACATTAGTTCGTTGCTATGTTTTGTGTGATTTGGGGCCGTGTTCGCGCTGTAGTTTTTCCGCTCAATCGAGGTTAAAAATGGTCAGTTGCGCCGTAATAATTGTTCTAGTTGTAAAAGTCAGCAACAGAATAAACTGCGGCCAACAGTTTTCTTTTTTTTTAATTTTGGCAATTATTAGGAATTAGGACAAGGCGCCGCTCGAGCAAAGGTACGCCGGCGTCGTGAATGCTCCGACGGATACACCGGCACCATCTCGACAGAAAACAGGCTCGAGGTACACCTAAGCACTTCTTATGAGTTGTGAATGCGAAAACACGCATGTCTTTCTTCCGCTCTCTTATTTCGTCCGCGGCTTATTTGAGTCAACGGCAGATCGCGGGCTCTCTTCGCCGCTCTGACCTTGGACGCTTCGTGTTACCGGCGCGCTGACAGCGCGGACACGCAGCGCCATGGGGTGGCGGTCGTTAAAACTGACGCGCAGCGGCCAATGGGAGCCTCGTTCCTTGAAACTATGACACTCGCCAGCCAATGAGACCGAAGCCGAAATCCATCAGTTTCACTCCGCTTCTTTGGGATCGGGGAAACTAGGGGCCGATTAGCTACGCGTTTCGCGTGGTTTCAAAGCTGGGAGACGGCTTCGCTTGGAGAAAGGAATTAAGGTGCCGTTTGGCGCGGCCTCAAAGCTGATGACGTCAGCTCGCTCCATGGGACAGTTAATGCTTTCGCATTAAAAACATCGTACCAAGTAAAGGTCTGTGTACTGCGCTTCGTGCCATGTTAGGAACCTTTTTGAAATTGACTAGGACAAGTAAAGCAAACGAAATTACTTGAGCGGCAGCTCCAGTCTTCACCTGAGTAGCCAGTCAAAAAGTTGGAGAACCGGCTACAGTGCTGACAAGTTTTGGAATATATTCGCCTATGATTTCACATATAGGTAGCTGCACTAATTTTCTGGTCAGTCACCGCAAATGATTAGCAGACGACGGATTTTTTGTCGTCCGACGGCACTCTTGCGAGGCGTTCAAAGGCCGAGCGACGGCCGGAACTCTACGCGCTCGCGCAAGTGCTGTACGAGGATGTCAAACACAAGTCACGCTTATGCTGACCATTGGTGGCTCGCCACCAATTTGTTTTATCATCAAACGCGAGCAAGGCAAACGCCGGGGCTCTACGGCACCACTGGTGCTGCAATAAGACGCCAAATGCTTCCAACATGGCGCCAAGGCACTGATGGCAGACGACAATGTTGGTTTCGATTTCGAGGCTAACCGGAATTGACGTCAAGTGCAAGAAGCCTATAGGGCTTACATTGTCACGGATGTTTGTAGTGGTCTATTGAGTTTATATATAGTGGCCTATTGAGATAATGAGTGCGTAATTGACTTCAATGCACCACCGAAAACTCAACGACGCGGGTGCATCGGCACCGGCGTTTGTGCAAGGTTGTTAATTGTAAATTTGTAATTCATAAAAAAAATGTAAAACAGCTAACCTCGACGGGACGGCGCTTCCTGGGCTAACAAAATTCTATGCGAAGCGCAAGTTCGTCTGCTTGTCGCACAGGTGTTGCGATGATGTCAGAACACCGAGCTCTTATTGGCTAATTGAAAACAAAAATAATGGGTAGACCTCCTCAAGATATATAGTATTGAGGTCTATTCACTATCCTTCCAATCAAAGCCAATCAGAGCCCGGCGTCGTTTTGACGTACCTTCGTCCCCTGCGCATAGAAGCAGACGACTTCTCAGAATTAGATATGGCTGGGAATATGTAAAGAAAAAACCGCTCTGCGCTCTGCGTCTCTGACCCCTTAGTAAGAAAAAAAATTACGTTTGCGTGGCGCTTCACAAAGACGAAGAAGGCTTTTTTCGAACTCAGCAATGTACAATCAGGATTCTATTTTCGGCTGACGCAATATACGCAACAGTTAAGGGTAGTTCTGCCGATGAATGATATTGCTATTGAAGCAACCGAAAGAAGGTACGCTCGGTAATTGTTTACTTAAATAAGACAACCGAGCACAATACACTGCTCCTGGAGAAGCAATAAATGTTCTATAGAGACGGGAACCACTTCAAAGCGTCAGCAGCGAGTGAGCGTTAGATGTTCGCGCGGTACAGCCCACGGGTACTGCCCAAACATGAAGAACGGCCCGGTTTGTGGTCTGCTGTCGGGATCAAGCGCCTGCCTTCTCCCTCTTTTGCCCCACCCAATTCCTCGAAAGGCCCGGATGAAACAAAATGGCGCCGCCCTGAGAGCACCGTGTGGAATGGTATGCGCACGTGCTTATTTATATCCGAATTAGCTCACCTCCCCCTCCCTCGCACAGAAAAGAAGTAAATTAACCGGACAAGTACACGAAAAAGAAGCAAAACAATAAGATAAAAGAAAAACTTAGTAGGCTTAAGCAAGATGCGAATTACGTAACCTCACACAAACACCAAAAACATCCATTTTCGATAGCAGTCAAGAAGCCACAATGGCTGCTTCGGTTGGAGCCGCGTATGACTTCTCACGGCTGCTTCGTAGAAAGAATAAAAGAGACCGAGACACAGGCAGCAAGAGGGAGCGCCCGCAATGAGATTACCCGGTTGAGTGAAAGGCTCCAGAAAAGGAGGCCCATATTAAAGCAGCCCGTATCTGTCTTCATAAGAAGCGTGCACGTGCAAAGCCGAGCCTTGGCCAGAACCCCGTGAGCCATTTTTAACACACGGGCGCGGATATCCAACCCAGGGACGAACTGCGAAATAGTAATATATATATATACGTCTTCATTTTTCTTACACTTCACTTCATTCGTTTCATTTTGTATTCCCCCCTAAACATCCACATAGCGCTTGCCGTTTCCTCGAACACAGTAATATTTTCTTCGCGCCTCTTTTCTTATGCCAAAAAAAAGGAAGAAAAGGAAGAGGGCTGAGTATCGATTGGCGAAATCAGCGTTCTGCAGACTCGACGTAGCGCCCAGCAATGCGGCGTTGGCCCTGTGTATACGAGCACGACGTATTACGAGAAAAAGTCGCTATCAACGTCGAGGGATTTTGAAGCCCTTACATTTGGTGGCATCTATCCTACATTTCGTGTAATAAGAATGTATATATAGTATAAATATATATATTTTCTCTTTTTTAACCGTGCTACGATGACATCCGAAAATCCCCGACTATACTCCGTTTACCAGTAAGCTGGCAGTTCGGTAAAAGACGCGCTCGTCTTTTACCGAACTGTCAACTTAGGGGAAAAACGAATTAGATCATTTGTTAATGGTGTTCGGCTCCAGTGCCTTTATTTAATTTTATTATATTTTTTTCTCGGTACCACGCGCCGCGTAGGCGGTGACATAGCTTTTGCATTACTGCCTAAAACATGATGGCAAAAAGATGGGCTGACCCAACCGCCTTCTGAATCAGCCTTTGCATTTCTTTATTTTTTGGAACCTCGTTGACCATGGCTGTGGGCCCATTCGCCCCTAAGCTGACGGTGCGGTGGGAGCTACGTTTTCGCCGGACCAATCAGCCGCTTGCCTTCCATCACCTGACGGGACATTAGGGAGTTGTTGTAGTCCCTGAAGAAGGGGAACAAAGGGGGCAAAGGACAAACAGAAACCCGTTTGCTCTACTGACGTCTAACTCCCGGTTAGCTCAGTCGGTAGAGCGCTCCACTGGAAACAGAGAGGTCACGGGATTGATAGTGATACCATGGACCTGGCGGATTTTTTCGGTCGCGCACCAGTCACCTAGCTGTGTTTGGAGATTTCTGTTTGTCCTTTGTCCCTCTGGTTCCCCTTCTCCAGGGAGTATTATTGTCATTCTTGTCCAGCTCGCTTGCAACTTTGCATTAATTGCATTATAATCACTTGTAGTAGCCCGTTTCCGCAGCCCGCTAAGCACCCGGATAGCGCTCCGTAATCCACCACAAGACCTTAAACTATATGCAGACAAGGCTGGCGGCGCGCATGCCCAGCTGCGGCATTTTCTTCACGGACACCGTAGCGGAGGAGAAAAACTGGGGAATTGTAGTAGACTGTTTCCGCAGCCCGCTAAGCACCCGGATAGCGCACCGTAATCCTCCACAAGACCTTGAAGTAGGCAGACAAGGCTGGCGGCGAGCATGCGAAGCTGCGGCGTTTTCTTCACGGATACCGTAGCGGAGGAGAAAAACGCTCTACTACAATTCCCCACTATCTACTACAACTCCCTATTGTCAGCTTGAGGGTTAACGGAGTATGCATTGGTGTATCTAAAAATACCGAGTATTTAAAATTGTGAGGCATACAAGACTGTCCAAAACATCTAAAAATTTAAAAAAAATTAAAGCCGTTTACAACTCCCTGTAATGCCGAATCGGAGCGCAGCTCTTGAGGAGGAAGAGGGAAGGGTACTCAGGGGAGGGTATACCCCTCCTCATCCTCCTCCTTCTTCTCCTCCCCTCATCTTTCAATCTCCTCCGGGGGAAGTCAGGTGACCTCGGGGAGGGGGGGGGGGGGGGGT
Source organism: Ixodes persulcatus (assembly GCA_013358835.2). Classification (NCBI taxonomy): domain Eukaryota; kingdom Metazoa; phylum Arthropoda; class Arachnida; order Ixodida; family Ixodidae; genus Ixodes; species Ixodes persulcatus. Next base: position 550,020 of record JABSTQ010010428.1, read on the forward strand.
CACGTGACCACGGGGGTCACGTGACCTCAAAGGTCGGGAGGGGGGGGCTCGCGTGGTGCATGTCCCAACATGCACCGCGCGGTTACGCCGACGGCGACGCCGCTCAAGCCGGGAACGGGCGCCTAAAGGCTGAACTCCATGGAACGAATTATGTGACGAATAACTGGCGAACGCCGCCCGACGGCACGTTCGTTTTGCGCGCGACGTAGCAGCCACTGTGTTGATTCCACGCGCAGAGCAAAAGCCGCCGGCCAAAATTCGTCGGTTATTCGCAGCATATTCGTCCCATGGAGTTCAGCCTTTAGAGCTGCGCTCTAAAAAATGAAAGCCGCTTACAACTCCCTGTAACGCCGAATTGGAGTGCAGCTCTTGAGGAGGACAAGGGAAGAGTACTGGGGGAGGGGTCACGTGACCTGGGGTCACGTGACGATGACGATGCCGGTGACGTCATCAGTGACGATGACGATGGCGATGCGGATGCCGATGACGTCATCAATGACGTCACTGATGACGTCATCAGTGATGATGACGATGACGATGCGAATGCCGATGACGTCATCGGTGACGTCACTGATGACGTCATCAGTGATGATGACGATGACGATGCGGATGCCGATGACGTCATCAGTGACGTCACTGAATGAAGATGGCGATGCCTCGTGGGGGGGTCACGTGACCTCAGAGAAGGGGGGGGGGTGGTCACGTGACTTCGGGGGGCCACGTGACCCCCGCTTCCCGAGGTCACTGAAGGTACCCGAGGTCCTCCCGAGGTCCTCCCGAGGTCCTCCCGAAGGAACCCGAGGTCCTCCCAAAAGAACCCGAGGTCCTCCCGAGGTCCTTCCAAAGGAACCCGAGGTCCTCCCGAGGTCCTCCCGAAGGAACCCGAGGTCCTCCCGAGGTCCTCCCGAAGGACTTCGGGTTCCTTGGGGAGGACCTCGGGAGGACCTCGGGTTCCTTCGGGAAAATTTACCCATAATGCACCGCGCGGTTACGCCGACGGCGACGCCGACGGCGACGGCGACGGCGACGGCGACGCCGCTCAAGCCGGAAATGGGCACCTAAGAGCTGCGCCCTAAAAAAAAGAAAGACGTTTACAGCACCCTGTAACACCGAATTAGAGCGCAGCTCTTGAGGAGGAGGGAAGGGTACTGAGGGGAGGGTATACTCCTCCTCCCTCCTCCTCACGTCCTCATCCTCCCTGCTACTTCTCCTCCCCTCCTCCCTCCCCTTCCTCCTCCTCCTCCACCTCCTCCTCCTCCCCTCATCCTTCAAGCTCCTCTTCTCCTCCCCTTTTCCCGTCTCCTCTCCCCTCCGCCTCCCTCCTCCTCACTTTCCCCTCCTCCTCCTCCATCCCTCTCTTCGTCCTCCTCCCCTTCCCCTCCCCTCCTCCTCCCCTCCCCCTCGTCCTCCCTCCTCCTCCTCCCCGCGCGTTGCATTATGGGAAATGTCCCATAACGCACCGCGCGGTTACGCAGACGGCGACGGCGACGCCGACGCCGACGCCGCTGAAGTCGGGAACGGGCGCCTAGGAGCCGGGCTCTTAAAAAAGTCGAGAGAGACACAGAAAAAAGGGGGAGGGGGACTTGTGTGCGTCATAGCCTTCCAAGAATTAACTGTCTTGGAGCAACCAAATTGTTCGAATAGCGGCCACCACAAATAAAAGAATGCAAAAGGGTGATCCCAACAAAAAAGAGTACCAGACCACAACGTTGCAATTGTATACGATGGGCGGGATCCATCAGCTCGCGGCGGAGTCGATCTCAGCAGAACAGCCTTGCCTCGAGCAATGGGCTCGCCACGGACGCCGCAGCCTACGAGTCGGCACCACGCGAGACGAGGAAATCCTTTTTACGCCGCTGCAGCGCGGGGAATGCCGCCGCCGTTGCGCGGGAGGGGGAGGAACCGCCTTTGCAAAGTGGTACGTTCTTCTTCTTGAGGCCGCAGCCACAACATGAAAACAAAGAGGACAACAAACAACAGACGGGGAGAAAGAAAGCGGCGATGGTCGTCGACGGGTTGCGGCGACTATGGCGCGCGCGCGCCATGCAGCCCCGGATAAAATACGGCGTCGTCGCTGAAGGGTGGTTTCGGTGGGGGAGGACACTTTGTCTCCAGCCGTCGTGTGTCTTAAGGAAAAAAAAATGGGTGGAAAAAATGTGGAACGCTTATTTTGGCGTGTCTTGCTTTTAGGTTCGTCGCTGCTTTTCGTGCGCTCTAAACGCCGTTATTCCCGGGAGGAGGAGGATTGAAACGAGCAAGAAGTGATATTAAATATCCCACGAGTGCTGGGCCGAAATATCTGAGATTGTATAGTTCCCCGAGCGGAGATATCTACTCTCAGATGAGGACGCTTGCGGAGTATCGCAATTTAGGTTGATGCTCCGTATAGCCTCGGTTTATTGAATATGCCCGCGGGTAAACAGTTTCGAAGACACGAGAGGTGCCAATAAAACGGCGAGAATGTGAGTGCACTGGCCTTTATGTGCAGCGTTGAAAGGATGAAAGGGCCGCCTTTTAATCCATATTACGAGATAAACCAGTTGCGACTGCTATGAAAGTCCCTTTCTCGTCATATACTTGTACTACACAGATGAAACAAAATTGCGATTCCCATTAATAATGTGTTAGCATCAGTACACACATGCCAGGGAAAAGCTGACGGCGTCCGTCTGTGGACAAAACATTGGAAAGGGAAGCGCGTTGCGTAGAGAGGAGGAGAGTAGGGAATGTATTAGAATGTTAAGTTGGGCTAGTTGGTTGTTCATAACTGGAAAGAGTAGGGAAGGGCAAAGGGCGAGAGGGACGCAACGTCACGGGGTGGAAGCCAATGCGCACGCGGATGCATGGGGAGTGTCTGAACTTGCAGGTGAGTGGAGCACGTATGCCTTGGTTTGTGCTGTAAAAGGGGGTGTGAACCAAGTACTAGCGCTGGTCCAAGTAGGCGGCAAAAGAAGACGGATTGTGCACGAAGGAGACGGGATACACAACATACAATGTGTCCTCCAAAAAGGACACGCAGCAACGTCACAAAACACTCTTCCAAAAGAGATTTCCAGAAGAAACACCCAAGTCGGAAAACTTTGAGGGAAGATCCATTGGTGGATCCTTAGGGAATGCGTTAGCATGGCCCTTGGGAAACGCCACATACGTCCCCCTCTGGGAGACGCTAACACTGACCCCGTAAGAAAGCCAAAAAGAGGCAGCAAGAAATAGAGGAAGCAAAAGAGAAAGCTAAAAAAAGAAAGCCAAAAGGAAAAGTGAAAGGGTCATTGTTCGTGTTTCCCAAAGGGGGACCTGTGTGGCGTTTCCCAAGTGTCATATGCTAACGCGTTCCCAAAGTTCGGCGTCACACTGTTTCTACATCACACAAAAGACAGCCTGCATACAGATTCGAACGCGAGTTACCACCAGATCAGTGCTTCGAATGTCTCGTGGCAGTGAGTTCATGGAGGAAACTTGGCACGCTGCATTCGAACCACGGATATTGCGCTGTCTCGTGTTTGCTGACTGTCTTTTGTATGATGTATACGAGTTGTGTGACCCCGCCACCAATGGATCATTCTTTAATTTTTAATTGGGTACAACAAGATCGAGAGCTAGAAATCGAGTAACGTATCATGGGCTCTTCACGTAAAGTGATGTCAAAAATATGTTGAATAAAAAACATTAAAAAAAAAACATTATGCATTCCGCCTGGTTAGTCGGACAGTTGCGAACTCCATCGCACTTGGCGAATAGCAGCGTGCCTGATATGTTCACAGCGCGATTCAGCACGAACGCGGCGTCGGCGCTTTCGCACATTTCACCGTGGCATAGCGAGCATCAAATTTCATCGCTTATATCGGTTTCCGGAATGAGCACTTTCCACCAAACCGATAGTTCTGAGGACAGCGTTTCAATTCGAAGAAATTCAGAACAGGAAAAAACGGCGATTGCAATTGTTCACGTTAGCTTTCGCGCCCTATAGATACTCAGACGTACATCTATAACACTCAGTGAAACCTAACCGGAGCACGAGAGTGAGATTTAAGGCGAAAACTCTGAAGCATGCTAGCACTCTGGCGTATGTACGTGAACTGAAGTTGTATCCCAGACGTCGCACACCAGACAGAACATTAACGCAAAAGCTAATGCGCAATTCAATAAATAAAGGCCTAAATATGCCAATAGTTCAGCCATAATTATATGGACGCGCGCGGAGTGGCAGCAATGGAAACCCGTTCTTCTACAAGCGGTAAGAATGATCTACCAGTTACACGGACCACTGTTTAATGCGTGCCTGAATGATTAAAAAAAAACACCAGAAGAAACTAAAGGACACAAGGAACACGTGTGAATTCCCTAATCACAAAGAGAAAAAGAAAAAAAAAAAAACGAAGTTCAGTCAAGTAGAGTTTTGTAGGCAAGAAACGTGTTGCCGCCGTAGGCCACCGTATTGCCCACGCACAGCATGCCAATGGCGAGACTGAAATGCCAATCCTCGCCGTAGCGAAACTCGGAGGCCAGGAACCCTGTGGTCGCCAGGAGGTAGGCGAAGAGCGCGAACACGTTGAGCAGTCTGTAGGTGACGCTGCAGCCATGCATAGGCCCGTCCAGCAGGGCGCACAGCAGGAGAACGCAGGAGACAAGGAGGAACGTGAACGCCGTCATGGCCATGAGGACGGCGTCGAGACGGAAGGTGTACGACATGTCCTGGCTGTCGTAGTTGAACTTCATCAGGCTGATGACGATCACGAGCCCCACCAGGATCTGGAACATCTTGAGGACGCCCGACGGGGTGCGGACATAGCCCGTGTAGTAGGCCATTCTGGCTAGGGCTGGCTGCTACCAGAACTGCTGAGCAGGCTCGGCCATCTTTGTTGATTCGCCTTCAGTGTTTCCAGTAGCCCAGCTGTACTACACCGCGTGGGCTTCAGTTCGCTTTCGTCGTCTTTTTTTAGTTGAAATGGGCGTTTAGCTTACCTTCCAAAGGGATAGCGTTGGTGCAGCTCGGAGTACGTGAAGGGCAAGCTTGCGCTGCGGAATCCAAGATTCTGTTGGTATACTACACCGGTGACTGGTGCACCGGCGAGTGTGAACCGTTGATGACCCAACATTAGCGATGGCACCACACTACATTTTTGTTTCTTTTAAAGCAGATATACCAGTTTTCATGTTAACAGACAAGCTTTTCATTGCACTGATACCTTAGAGCGCAGCTCTTAGGCGCCCGTTTCCGGCTTGAGCGGCGTCGAAGTCGGCGTCGCCGTCGCCATCGCCGTCGGCGTAACCGCGGCGACGTTATGGCATGGTGACGTTTCGGCGCCGTGTCGAAACGTCCTCGAGGGGTCATGTGATGTCACGGGGGTCACGTGGCCTCAGAGGGTCACGTGACTCCCCTGAGGTCACGTGACCCCCCTGAGGTCATGAGGGTCACGTGACCTCACGGTTACGCCCACGGCGACGGCGACGCCGACGCCGCTCGGGGGGAGGAGTAGCAGGCAGGATGAGGAGGTGAGGAGGAGGGAGGTGGGGTATACCCTTTCCTCATACCCTTCCCTCCTCCTCCTCAAGAGCTGCGCTCTAATTCGGCGTTACAAGGAGTTGTAAACGGCTTTCATTTTTTTATTATCAATTTGACAACTTTGTATGGAAATGCAGGTTTTATAACTGTTAATAAACTAGAAAACAATGCCTGTTACAGCATTACTCAGTACTTAGCATGTAGTGACTTGAAGCAGTTCTGACATGGACACGCTTTATTGGGATGTTTTAAAACTTCTTCTGCCGCGGCTTCTTCTTTTGCTTTTTTCGTTCTTTGAATTGATTGTTTGTATTATGTTGCTGTGATGTTCACTGCGCGACAAGGCACAAATAGAATAACAGCGCTTTTTCGTCCTCCGCTCAGTGTTTAGGAGCACCACATTTTCGCACTAAAGTTGCTTCCCCGAGGGAGGCCTTAATAAAAATCAAGTAATTTTGATGTTAATCTTTTAATTATAATAAAAAGAAGAAAAACCTGCGGTTTCTTTTTCGTTCTAAGAGTATCGTGCTCCGTACGTGTCGCATAGTTTAAATTCACAACAAAACTGCGCGAGATAAAAACCGACGGGACTCATATAATGACAGTCAATCGTATATCCCTTAAATACGTACACGTGTCACGCACAACCTGAGTACACAGAGTATCGATTTAGGTAAATAATATTAAAAAAAAACATAACCCACAAAACACAACCGACGGTAAGTACACTTCAATGCACGGCAACTCCTCGCGTCATGTGATCTAGCGCTATACCCGGAGTTTGTCCCGAAACAACAAAGGACGGTGGCATCTTCCACGCCCTGACAGTAACCGCAATGGACGCGAAACGATTGCAGAAAGGTCACTGAACTCGAACCTGGACAAGTCCAAAAGCACAAAACACAACAAACGACCGACGTCCATCCCTTCACCGAAGAAATAAAAAAAGAAAAAAGTGAACCCAGCCTATTTTAGTGCACATATAAATAAAAAAGACAAGACGCGTATCGTCCCTATTCCGACGTGCCCGTAATATCTGTAATGTAGGAATGTACTATATATAAGAAAAAAAAAGAAGAAAGGCCTTGTCCAATGTCAAGGGGAGAAGCGAAGGTTGGGAGAAAAAAAAAGGGGGGGGGGGGGAGGGGGGTCGTCCGTGGTGTCCAGCCGGCAACACTGCAATTTCATGGACGATGGCTTTCTTTCAAGCACGAATCGACAGTGGCGAAAAAGTAGAGGAACCAAACAAATGTCGCGACTTCCGAAACAAAGTGATATCCCCGAATATATTTTTTTTTATAAATTGTTTTTTTCTCTGTAGATTGCACGTTTACTTTTTATTTGTTTCTCGTTATTTCGGGGACTCTGCGGCGGCTACTTTAAAGTCTCTGGGAGTTCCTCCGGCTCGAAATCCGCCAATCAGACGATGCCCGGAACCCAAACGTTCCTCGGAGACTTCCCCTCTGAGCGAGTGAGCTGTCTACCAATGTGTTCCTGCACCTGGAAATACAGAACATATACACATCAAGTGACCCAACTTTACGCCTCCGCATAGAAGAGGGAAGAAACAAACAAAAAAATAAAAAAGCGATCTCTGTGTGGATATTTTCTCTTATTGATGAAAGTCATCTGTAGCAGGGACCTTTTCTGAAATGGACATTGTGCCAATCCCCATGCCGCGATTGGTCTATACTCGCTACACTGCAGCATCAAGCTATCAATGGTCTAGGGTTGTTTTATGGCCCTTCGAAGTAGCTGCTTGATGTAAGCAATGAGGAGCTTGGATAAGATGGTTCCCGTGCGTACTTCGAACGGTGTGTTTTTTTTTGTATTCGTTGATATATTTTATTTTTCATTATGGGGACGTGTCTCAGCTGCCTTCACTGTAATTCTCGTGAAGTCAAGAAACACTATACTGTAACTGAGATAATAATTAGAAAAAAACACTATACTGTAACTGAGATAATATTAGAAAAATAATCCCAACCCTGTTTTACATTAACGTAGTACTAAGACCAAGGCTATAGGTCCACCGCAAAGCCCGAAGCATCAAAGTAATATCCCGAAACCTCTGGCTACTACCTCTGAACTAAAATAAAATATTAATTTCTACGGAACTAACGGCGCGCCTTGGATCAATAAAGTCGCAGCCCCACTATACTCGTATGTCATACAAAAGGAACGGAGTTTCCGTGTAGACATGTCGACAGAATTATCTGCGTGCACTCCTCCTTCAAAGCATGTTCACTTCATGCACATGCGTGCTTCAAACATGTCGGAAGACAGTCTTTTCATGTGACCAATATGACGGGACCATCATACAAGAAAGCAAAACGTCTTAGACAATGTCTGCAGTTTGTGTTTTGTATCATGTATTAGCGGTCGTATCCCATCAGTCGTACGGAAGACAAATTCCTCAAAAACTGTCTAATATACTGTCGAGAACGGTTATAACGAAGTCGGTTATAACGAAATAGCGGCTACAGCGAAGCGATCACTATTTCCCATTCCATTTTGCACTTCGTTATAACCGAACTCGGTTATAACGAAATAGCGGATGTAGTGAAGTGACTTCCGATTCCCGTTGACTTCGTTATAACTGCGGTCTCGACAGTACCTGTAACTGCAATGCAGCACCTATACGCATCGATAGAGAGTGCTAACTATATCACTCTCCTCTCCGTCTCCTGCATGATTTTTATATTAGACGTCCCTGCAGCAAATTGAAAACAGGCTTTCGCGTACCGTGTCCCTCGAGGATCGGCCGTTATTAGCGGAACAGCGTGGTCACCGTGCTACCCGGAGAGGGAAACAACGTCGGCGGCAGCCAAGCACGTAGTCGGAAAACACGGGTCCGTCGCGGACGAAACACTGTGCGTGCGGAAACTGCTTGCTTTGTTTACTGTCTGGCGGGAAACGTTGTGTCACGCATAGCGGCCATCACGTTTGCGGCCTAATCACACAGAAGGGCGCCACTGGTCACTCACGTTATCAAAATACGCTTCTTATATCTTTCTTTTTTAACAGCAGGTCGTGTCGCGACGGTCCCAACATATCACCACGACGTTAACGTCCGGAGTAAAGACACATTAAGTGCAGCGAGCGGAATCAACAAAGGAAACGAGCTCGGAGGTTCAGGTCATGTGTCACTCGTAGCTCCGACCAATCGGAATGGAATCAAGCTGCTCGGTTTGCGGGCACATGTGCGCATGTCTACCGCACACATCTCCGGTCGTACGACGACAGGAATGAGCGTTTCGCACGATGTGCCTGTTCTTGTAGATAGACAGCGCTGCTTTTCGAGTTTTGCAGGACGCGTCTTTGCAACAAAAGGGGTGCTGCACAAGAAGGCAAAATTTATATCAAATAATTATCCTCACACCAGTGCAGGCATCGCGTCATCAAATATCGATGTATATTGTTCGCCATACTACGATTTGTCAAGCTGCGTCAGCCTTCGTTCGCCCTTGTGCTCGCCTCGCCGTTCGTGTCCGTTCATCCATGTCTTTCCGTGTCGTTTTGCGTCTGCCCTACCCCTGCCCGTTTGCACGTTCCCTATAGATCTGTGCCTGGTCTCGTATCCCCGCGGCTGTATAGTATCATCGGTGTATCTTTATTTTTGCTTTTATAAATGCTTGTTTTCCTTACTAAACATGAAAAGAAGTGTGAATCCAAAGTATACAGTCACAGCAGCAGCTGCGGCTCCTTGTCAGACCCTAATGCATCCTCATGCATCTTGCACTTATGTATCTTCCACCTTACATGGAGGAACCATCGCTGTTGTCTGCTCGGAGAGTGACGCACTCATCTATAGCTGCAAAACCATCTTCATAGATGATGTCCCGGACTACTATTATCGCTGTAAAATAAATTTTTCGCAATAGTTGAAAAAAGTGGCAACTATAAACGCGTAGCACGAACGTTACCCGGGTGTGGCTTCATAGAATCGGAGAGCAAATTATTTACCCGAATGTGGACTCGCAAAGGGAATAAATGGTATCGATTTCGAGCGGTCACGCGCATAAGTTGACACAAACTATCCTTCAAAGCAGAAAGTTATTTGTTCCTGAATGCACGTAGCAGAAACGTGCGTATAGTTACAGTAGAAAGCTACACGTTCGTAAGCAACCAAAATCCCCCCCCCCCCCTTAAAAAAAAAAAAAAAGAAAGAAAGAAAAGAGAAAAGAAAAATGTCCGCAGTTCGCAAGAGGAATCCATTGACCGCACCGACCGCAACGCCCCCTCGCTGACAAAGAAAACGTTCCGGGACAAACGACGAAATCTGGCGCCGTAATTCGAGCAATAAGCTGACGCATGTCAATGTATTGAACAGGGGCGCTTATTACCGCCTCGACAGCGCGGAGCACGCGGCCGTACCGCTAACAAGAAATAAAACGCGGGTCGCATGAAAAGACGTCGCCGGCGCTTGGCGGGAGCTTGGCAGGGAACCACAATGACCGAAGCGCAGCCTCATTATCGGATTGAAGAAGGCCGCAATTGCGAAATGTGAAAACAGGGACCAAGACGCATACACAAAAGATTGAGCAATCAAAAGGCTCGCTCGTACGGGCTCACGCATTCCTTCTCTCCACGCGGCTCAAGCGGCGGACAATGGCGGGCAGCTGACGGCGCTGGAAGCAAATCTGCCGGGCTGCGCACATTCCGCCCCACAGGTAAGGCTAGCTGCCCTCGGCGGAAATAGCAAAAAATACGAAATAAAGAGAAAGAGAGAGGAAGAAAAAAGAAAACAGTATACGTGTTGGTTAGAATTACAATAAAGGTTACATGTGAAGGTGCGATTGTAACCGGAATTTGTCGAATACATCTGTGAGATTGACTGTCGATATATGGAGTTTTACTTGTATATCAACTATTAAAAGGAGAAGCTTAAAGGGGCCCTGCAATGACTTTTTTACTGGTTTTTATTTTGCACCGAACCTGAGCGCACTGAGCGTAGTAACTTAATGAAACTGTTCTTTTCTCAAATTTCGCTTTATTTTAAAAGTTATAGGCAAATTAGAATTACAAAAACAAGCAAAAAATAACCTCCTTCATGACGTCGTAGGTCCTGGCTTGAGTGGCCGTGAACTAGAGGAAGGGTAGTGGGCTCATCGACCTTTCACGGCTGCCGCACTCAGTCAGTCAGTCAGTCAGTCAGGTGAACCAAGACCCTTTTGAATCAGGGCGGGTACTCTGGAAGAATACCTCTGGTTCAGTAGTAAAATAAAATAAAGTGTTCACTTAGTGGAGATTCACTTCGGAGTCCACGGCCGTTGAGTTTACGTTTTCGTGTTGCGGCAAAGTCTCTCCCACATCACCAGGCGGCGCCCCGTGTCTTCCGTTTCCCTCTGCGCGCCGTCGTCTGGGTCGTCTGCGTCCGTGAGTCCCAGCGCACGTTCCAGGCTATCGGTTGGAGAGTTTTTCCTGGTGTGTTCGAGACTTCTGCATCGGTTGACGACGTGCTCGATTGTCTCGTTTTCTTCTCCGCAAAGTCGACAGGTTGGGTCTTCACCGTACAGCTCGCACTTCCGGCTCTGGGTCAGGAGGCAACCCGTTCGTGCCTGAAAAAGCAGGGCGCTGGCTCTGTCTCCCCTATATCGGTGGTACGGAGCCGGCTCACTCTTGTGTCTTCGGTAGAGCTCGAGGCTCTGTTTCCTCTGGATCGCCCTCTGCCACTGCTGGATTCCGGCCTGTGTTACCTCTTTGCGAATTGTTCTGGCCCATTCTCTCTCCGTGGTCGCCTGTTGCCTGTTGGTATCCCCACTGTACTTGGTGTCTATGTCTTTTAGCTTCTTTATCCAATTTGTTCTGGTTCCCTTGTATCTAATGTGATAATACATTCTTCGCGCATAGTTCTTTTCCGGAAGGAATTTCAGTCTTCCCATGTACTGCAGCTTGGATCTGGCCTCTCTGTTCTGGTGTGTGGACCAACCCATCTCACCTGTAACTGCTGTGTTAGCCGTGCAGCTGCTTCCTCCCAGCAGCCACCTCCCCAGCTCGTACTGGTGTCGGTCCAGACCTTTGATCCCGGCCGCGCTGTATGTGAGTGCGTCATTGGCGTAGGTAACAGCCGGGACTGCTAGTGTTTTCCAGAGAATTCTGCCCACCGAATACTTGTTGTATGAATGTCTGGCAAGATGCCACACTGCCCCCTTCAACTGGTTTGATTTTGCTAAAATGTTCCTTTCATGTTGAGCCAGATAGTCCTTATCACTAGTTATGGTTACACCAAGGTACTTGTAGCTGGTTGTTTTTTTGACTACGTGGTTTTGCAAATAAAAGTTCTGGTCGCCTTCTGTGTTAAAGCTCAGCCACTGTGTTTTTTCGGCGTTGAATTTAAAGTTGTCTCTCGATGCCTCCTCCGTACAGATGTTCATCAGTTGTTGCATGTCTGCTGCCGTTTCCGCCATGAGTACCACGTCGTCCGCAAAGGCCAGGCATGGGATGCGTGTGTAATCTTCGTCTCCATCCTTGGTGATCGTGCTGAGGCGCAGCCCGGCTCCCTCCTCCTCCAGTCGCCTGAGGAGGTCGTTGATATATATATTGAACAGTGTTGGTGACAGGGGGCACCCCTGCCTCAGTCCAATAGTGATCGGCACTGGTCTTGAATTGTATTCTCCTAGAGTGTAGCAGGCCTCACATTCCCTGTATAGTCCCCTCAGGAGTTTCACGCTGTTCTCATCAATCCCACTTTTTCTAATTTTTGTCCAGAGAGTCTGATGTGGTACGGCGTCGTAAGCTTTTTCCAGATCCAAAAATGCCAGGTACAGCTTGGAGTTTTGTGTGTTTTTTAATTCTATTGCCTGGGTTAAAGTGAATAGGTTGTCGCTTGTTCTTCTGTTTTGCCGGAATCCATTCTGAGCTTGTACTAACATGTCATTTTTTTCACAGATATTTTGCAGTCTATGGTTAATTATACTCGTGAACAACTTGCAGACATTACTTATGATTGATATTGGTCTGTAGGCTCCCAGGTCTTTTGGGCTTGTCTGTTTTCCTTTGTATATTAGCTTTACTTTTGCTTGTTTCCAGTTTTCTGGGATTTCCTTCGACTCAAGTATTGTATTAAAGCATGTCCTGAGGCTGTCCTGTGCTTCTTTTTTTAGTGCCTTGATGAACTCGTTGGGGATATCATCTGCTCCTGTTGCCTTTCGGTTTCTCAGCCTTTTTATTTGCTTCTTCATTTCCATGCTCGTTATGGGGTCCATTATGGAGCACTCTTGTCTTTTTTTACTCTCAGTGGTTTTGGATCCACTGTTTGCCTCCTCTGGAATTCGCTTTAGGACTTGTTGTTGTTGTGTAAAATATTCGGTTAGCCAGTCTTCTGCCTCTTTCTTGTCCTCTAGGTCTTTGCCATTTTTTTGTAGTATTGGTGCCTGGTCCGTTTTTCTACTCGATTGGGTCTGCATCGAAGCAATTAGTTTCCAAAATTTTTCGCTAGCCTTTCTCCCTTCTTTTAGTATGTCTTCTTCCGTCTTCCTGCTGAACTGCTCTATTTTTGCAGCTACTAGTGCTTTGACTTGTGCTTTTTGTTCTTCAAAGCATTCCCACAGGTATTCAACCTGTGCTGGAGGATAGCCTTTACGCTGTGCCCACCTGTGCTGTTTGTTGATCTCTTGCCTCCTCTTGATTGCATCCTTTACTTCCTTGTCAAACCATGGTTTTCGGTTTTGTCGCCTTCCTTTCCTGGTTTTCCCTATATGTATGTCTGCAGTTTTGCCGATTAAACTGATAAGTTCTTCATATGTGTTCTCTGCTTGAATTCTTTTCTCCAGTTCTGATGCAAATTCTTCTATCTTCTCTTCTGCTCCTAGCTTCCAGTGGCTTTCCTGACTGTGCATCTTTGTTTCCTTTTTTTGTCTTTGATTTTTGGTGTTAAGTTTTATCAGGATTCTGTTGTGGTCACTGCCACAGCTGTTTACCTTGCTCTCATCGATGTGCATGGAGTCAATTTTTATGTTCATTCTGCTTGCATTGTTACTTATGAGCACATAGTCGATTGCCGTCTGCTGATCCTGCGGCTCCATGTTGCTCTTCCCTCACACACTGGCTCCAGGTTGACTATCCTTAGGTCATGTTTCTTGACGAGTTTTCTCAGTCCTGCTGCTCCGCTTTCTCGACCATCCAGCTCCAGTATATGGCAGTTGAAGTCTCCCACAATCAAGATCGGCTCATTTTCAAAAGTTGTGCAGATATCCTTTGAGATGCACTCGTAAATGGAAGTATTCCACGCCTGGTCTTCTTTTGCCGTAGCCATGTAGACTGTGCATATGTTTAGTTTTCTATTTCCTTTTAATGTTACAGATATCCATGTATGTTCCCTGCAATTTTTTTCCTGATGTGTCTCGTTGCATTCAATCTTTTTATGTAGTATCATGAAGCCTACTCCTCCTCCCTTTTTTTCCCTGCTTGCCCTGTTACTGCCTCTCCATTCCCATTCATTGTTTAGCTGGGGCCTCTCTTGTTCTCGCAGGTGGGTCTCGGTTACTGCATATATTTGAATTTCTTCCTTTTCTGCATTGTGTTGAATTTCCTCCCATTTTAGTCGACTTCCCCCTTGCATGTTGAGTACCCCAATTTTGACTGCCTCCGATTGTTTTCTCCTTTTACTTCGTCTTGTCCCGGCTCGCCTCCTCTTCAGTACCTGGTTCTTGGGTGTGCCAACTTCCTGTATTGAGGGCTCTCCCATTTGGTCCACAATGGTGTTCCCTGGTCTTGTTCCCACCTCTGACTCCCGTGGCATGTGCAACTCCTGCCCTGGCTGTCCCAGGGGGCTGCATGGTCTGATCTCAGACCCATCCCTATGGCTTGCCATCCTGGCCTTCTGTATGGCGACTTCAAATGTCCCTTTTTTCCCCATTGGGCCTGCTCTCTTCCCTGAGGTGCGTTGTTGGGAGTGCTCCCGGCCCTTCCCACCTGCCACTTTCTGGTCCTTGTCTCTGTCGGGTCTCGTTTGCCTCTGGCTAAAAAAGCCCGTGTGCGCTCCGTGTCGACGGCTCGAGAGGGCGCCACTAAAGCATGTTTTGGTTAGGCTGTGTGAAGTGGGCGGCCAGGGCGGCTCGCATTGCATTTGCTGAGCGATTAAAGACTAATTCGACATAACAGTACTTCATTGGCCACAAACGACAGCAAACACGGGTAAAGATCAGTTCAGAACGGGAGCCACTTCGCACTGCCATACCGCCTAATGGCCAAATCGCCGACCAAGCCCGCGCCGAAGGCCTTCGGAACGCTCGGAAGCGGTCGGATACTCGAGCCGGTATACGATCGCAGCGCCGCCGCGTACACCCGGGATTTTTCTACGCTCGCCGTCCGTCGGGGCCTCATCCCACTAGCCCTTTCTAGTATGCGCCGTTTTTCCCGCCGCTTGGTGGTGGGTACGTCGACGAATCATTTCTTGTTTCCGTACTTTACAAACTGCATTTGTTTCTTTTCTGATCTAAAATACTTAACAAAAACTAGTTTCATACATAATTGAAACGCTTCGCAACACGTATATTTTGTATCTCGACTAAAAAAAAGCTTTTAGCGGCTCTGACCAGTAGTAAGCCCAGGACCAAAGACGTCACATTTCGCGCGCTTTCGGCAACGTGGGTCGCCCTCGTAGGCGGAGGAGGTTTCCGCGTCGTCCGGTTAAAATATGACGCACTGATATTTAGTTACTCTTTCCATGCCCGCTGGCTTTCCCGAACCCCAAGAGGCGTGGAAACCGCAAAAAAGGCAGACGCTTAAATATGATTGCAGGGCCCCTTTAAGCCGTACGCTCAACTGACTTTTGTTTTAACTACGGCGGGAACACATGTGTGAAGAGTCTTGCGGAAATCGCACGACTTTCAAGATATTAAAAAATATAGTTCCACACCATGTTTAAAAAAAAAATGCGAACCACGGGCTGGTATTTATCGCGCAGAGTTCTTAAATACGTTTATAATGAAACGAGCGACGTCGCAGGGGCGAAATTGCAAAATAAAATCGCACCATGCGAGTCAGGCGCATGAACCTGCGTGATTTAACAAATTTATATTTCTATTCAATTCTTTCTTAGCTGCGCCAGTGCATCAAAAACGATCCATCTTGAAAGGAAGGTGCATGCAATACCTACGATATACACTAATCCTTTTTATCGGATCGACAATATCTTTATTTTTTTTTTTCATCTGCATTTTTGTTTAGTATGCAGGCGATCGGCAGATTTAAATGTGGAATCCCAGCGAAAACGTCATACTATATCCTAGGCCGCGTTTTGGAAAGACGGATGATTCGAAGCTTGTCATCCAACAAGGGCGCAAGCGATTTTACGAGCCTCAGCAAAATGACGTCTTCAAGTTTGTGCTGAGAGGCTTCGGTTAACCAAGGTGACGGGGGCAGTTATTGCTGAGTTAGCGCGGCAAAGGCATGCTTAATCCAACTTAGAAAATGGCGTGCTTGCATTGACCACTCTGTCACTAACGTGTTAAGAAATTCGTGGCGTGGCGTGTCCCGATGCATCTAATTATCTCTCAGCAGCCAATGAGACTGCAGCATTATGGCCCGCACAAACTCCGAAGAACCAATCGCGAAGCAAAAAGCGTGAATTAACATAATAGGCCCCACCCCGCCTTTCTTAAAGCTGTTGCTGACTGTGGTGACTCCACTTCTCTCTGGAAATCGGGGGCGGGCGACTTTCTTGGTCTTCTTGCTTTACAACAGACTATAGTACTCTCCGTGTATCGTTCAATCTAAATGGAAATTGATTAACTTGTAATCTTAATTATCATACTTTAAAAGCAAAAAGTGTAACTCAGTGAAGCGGTGCACGACAAAAATAGGGTAACATATTGTCCCCAATTAAAAAAAGTGTATTTTATTCTAACAAAAAATGGCTATGGCTATAAAACTATAACTAGTGTGATCATATCCGTAGTTCACTTTAAGTGAACCACGAAAAGTCTATAAGAAAGAATAGCTGCGAAAGTTGGACAGTGAAGGAAACGAAACAAGCTTCGGCCATTAAAAATATACTCCATTAAAATTTATGAAGAGTCCGCTACTTGAAATTGATGGGACACTAAGGAATTCCCCTCTTCATTTTTGTTTTATTATTTCTTAACAGGAACCGGAAATGAGCGACGGAAGAAAGCGGAAGTTGGATGAGAGAAGAAGTGAAAGAGAGATTGCTCCCTGAGAGAAGCGAAATTCGGCCGAGCAGCGTCTTCAACGCGACCCTTTTCCCTTCGGTCTGTTTGCTTGCACCCGTTGCCCCGTACGTGGCAGCTGACTCCGACTAACGAGCGAGTCATGTCTGTGTAGGTTGCCCTGGCGTAAGCGAGTCGTCCGCTTTCAATTATTTCCCTGTCTAGCCTTCGGTCGAACGAGGCCCCCTTATCGTTTTACAAAAGAGCGGATACTTTCCGCAGGAATTCCACTCGCATGTACCAGAAATCCTGAAAGCGATCTTTGTCGCATTCATCTCAGAAGACA
The DNA here is from genome assembly GCA_013358835.2 of Ixodes persulcatus. Taxonomy (NCBI): domain Eukaryota; kingdom Metazoa; phylum Arthropoda; class Arachnida; order Ixodida; family Ixodidae; genus Ixodes; species Ixodes persulcatus. The sequence continues at coordinate 566,983 of JABSTQ010010428.1, forward strand.
CCTGCGGAGCGTTTAAAGGCATACGTCAGAAATCGACGCATTGCAAAATGTGTTGTTTGCCTATAGCTGGTTGGACCTCGTTAGATGATGCTTAGGCTGGACCGTCGTTTATAAGCCACGTGATGCCATCAGACATCTCATGTTCTCTCTCCAGAGAGGATAACAATGTGCTGATTATGCCACTAAACTTAAAGTTAGATTTCTACCCGTTGAGAACTGTTATCACTCAATAAGATCTAGCACCTGGTAATCTCTTAAAAGTTTCCTAGGTTGATTTATTTTCTTCTTTTTAAGTAAGGAGTTTTGGCGTATTGGTACTTTCCATATCCGACGCGGCACGCTACCCCCGTTCTGTCCAAATAATTGCAGGACAACAAAATGAACATCAAACTTGCCACACAAAGGCAGCCAACAAATTGCCACTGCAATGGCCTCGCCAACAAGAGCATATTGAGGAGCTAGCTCAATCTCGAAGAGGTGGCTTTATGTTAACAATATTTATTATAACAAATTTGCGAATACTCGAGCATTGTTTTTTGATGCCTGATAAAACACGCAGAAGATATACGAACACTGTCCTTCCCCTTTTTTATGTTTTGGTGTTACACCTAGAAACCAATTTGTCAAAAACGGCTCGCAAAAATCAACATTCTGAAAAAAAATAAATTACATTCTTTGACGGGAGACAAGATGTGGCAATCGCGCAAACAACACCGTGGTGCACGAAAGAAAAAAAAAAAAAAAAAAACAATAAAAAAAATAAGTTGAATGTTGCGAAATTAACCCCAGGGGCGACACGAGATGCCGGGTGAACACAAGTGACGAAATTAAACTCGCCTTTTAAAAAGCAAAAATCGCGCGCCATAGAAAGGCGGGAAACGAAAGTGCCCGAGGCATATGAAATTCCGCCTTTTTTTCTCATGCACGCGCACGAAGACGAAAGGTTTCGTAATAGGCAAGCGGATATTTTCGTTAGACTTCTATTGTCATGCCAAAAGCGCATACTAAGAAGAAAAAAAAAGCACCGTTAAAAGTTGAGAGGGTTTGACGTCCCTAACAATAACATATAACAAAATATCTATGAGCATTAGTATTCCACCTCTTCGCGTATCTGTCTCCAAATTTACGATCAAAACCATTCGAGCTTCGCAAAAGATGTTTAATTTTTATATCGCACGTATCGATATTCCTCTGAATTTCAAAGAGGGGGAGACTTTACGAATAATTTATTTTCTAATGCGAGCTATATGTTTGTTGTTCTTTTTAGTTGGAAGCGTGAACAGCGATGTTGGTTCCTCTTTGTTATCTCTAGGATTTGTACGCGAAGGGAGTACGTCAGAGTCCTGGGACGTGGAAGCGCACAGTGCCGACACTTATCGAGAAAACTCGAGATTCTTGAAACGGTAATGGAAGAGTGGAGACATATCCTTGGCGTTTCTGTTTGTCGATCGCAGCACGTTTCCTTCGAGATTTCGGTTACTTTTCAACCTCACTAGTGCAGCACTCTATGAACGAAACACCTATCATCGCTCTTCACTTGGTACTGTGGAAAAAATCTCTAAATGCGTACCAATTTAAAATATATTAACGTGAAACGTTCTTTGACTAGTTGCTCTGGATTTTGTGAAGCCGCATTCCTTGAAGCCGTATTTTGTGAAGCCGTGGCCTGCGACGTCACATGACTTCAGTTTCCCCGCTAGATTTAGCAGGGCAATTGACGTCACGTGACCTCAACACCAATTGAGTTTACCCGCCAAGCTTAGTGAGAAAAATGACGTCACATGACCTCGTGTCACGTGACCTATACAGAAATTCAGTTTCCACGATAGATTGTTGAAAATTGACGTCTCGTGAGATCAACGCCGATTCAGTTTCCCCGCTAAATTTAGCGGGGAAATTATCGTCACGTGATCCGATGTCATATGATGCTAGGATGGCTCGCGTATGCAGCACAATTAAATTGCCTAGCAACTTGCCTTACAACCTTTCGTAACACGTTAACCTTCTCATAAAATATATCTAAAATTCTGGAGTTAAACAAAAGTAACCCAACTTGGGATAGATTTCAGACTCTTACTAGACCTCTGTATGATTAGTGTGAACGCACTTTTACACAAGGTGCCTCTTTGTTTCTGTGTGTTCACAGGGGGTGCTAATAATGACTCACGCAGGTTGGCGGCAAACACCACATTTTGCACTCCGTTTTATATCGTACATGAGCAGCTTCTATACCACGCCGTTTTCACTGGCCGTATGTTTGGTCGCATGAGAAGAGACTATAAATCGGATATCCCGTGTTAACGCCCACTTTACACAGTGGCGTTTGACTACGTTTCATGTTGCAGGTGCCAATGCCGAGAGATGCACAACCCCCCCCCCCCCCCCCCCCCCCCTTCTCCAGCTTACAATGGTCATCAAGTGACGCAGTCACTGGCTGCCATAGTAACTGCAGCTTGTTTCTTGACTGAAGCCATCTCATTCTTGTCGAAAGCTGCTGTGTTTATAGTTATTCACATTCGCTGTTTCCACGCTTCACAGTGAGACAAAATGTACTATATACTGGAAGTTTTATTTTAAAGGGATTGTCAGGCTATTTTTTTTTTCATTCAGAAAACAATTAAATTATATTGTCATAGCTTTTTAGGAATATCATCCACGCAATATCCGAATTTGTAATCCTCCGCCACACGAGTAATTCAATTTTAAACAGGGCTTAACTGCTCAGATTCCACCTGCAAATCACAGAGCGTTTTCAATGGCAACAGCGGAAGCCCTGACGCGACGTCAGGGAAAGAGAGCCAGCTCAGCTCTTGATTGCTTCCAGTAATATAACTTCATTCTAAGGAAGACACGATTCACGGTATTGAGAGGAGCTCAATTCTTCGACGATGAACTTTGTGCGCATAATCAGCCATGTTGATCAAAACCGGGAATAAGTCAACGCCCGCGACTCTTACGTGACCATGCCTGATGTGAGGTCACGACACGACCACATACTTGCGAAATTCGACGTGCAGTTTCGAATTGATGTTCATAACTGATTTAACGAATATTGGGGCGTCTTTTGACAAAATATATATCACATATCACTATATTTAGGCCCTCTGTACGTGACAAACGCCAAAACTGAGTAACTTTCAAATATCGCCGGATTTGTTAAAACAAAATTAAAAAAAGCCGTGAACTTTACATTAAAGTTGTTGCAGGTGAGTTATACGACTAGGGGGACATAATATAGGGGTCTAATCATCAAAATAAGTCGGTTAATTAACTAAAGTTTGTCGATTACCTTTTTTATTTTGTGAAAATAAGCGTATGGTTTTAATTTAAACTTGAGGAGGTTCAACCAGACTTGTTCAACTACTCTACTCAAGTTACTCTAATTGAACTACTTTTCTGAGTAGTTTAGTAACTTTGAATTACATTTTTATTTTGGTAATTAGTAGTTTACTTTAATTACCTTTTTTGAGTAACTTCTACTCAAGTTACAAATTACTTTCGAATTTTAGTGGTTGTTTTGCCTATCAACCAACATTTACACAAAGGAGATAAGATGTTGGAAGGTCAGCTGATAGCTGCAAAGAGGGGGAAGCATGTGGCGTAAGAAGGGGGGGAGGGAAGAAAATGGTTTGGAGAGTCCGAAACCCCTCTAAAATTTTCACAAACTTCCCTCCTTCCCCCCCACCACACACACACACACACTGCAACAACACTGCTACGAGGCGCGGGGAGCGAACAGACACGGCGCAAGAGAGGCCGAGTAACTGTGGGATTAGCGCCGAAGACTGGCGTTTCTGTGTGTCAACGACAGCGGAGTTGGCTGCACTAGCAGCGGCATTAGATGCGCTTCACAAGCTCAATCCTATTCTCTCAGACTCTCGAAGTGCGTTGTCCAATTTGGAAGCTTCAGACCAGGCTCCTTTTCTGGCCCAATGTGTGGCCGACAAGGCCCGAAAACTTTGCATGCGAGGGTGGCAGTTGGCTTTTCAATGGATTCCGTCACATATGGGTATCCCCGGCAACGAACGCGCCGATGCCCTTGCTTCAAAGGCACACAAGGAAGAAGAACCCAGTCTTTTCATCCCACGTTATTGTGAAGCGCGCAGACTGTGCAAATTAATTACCAGAACGCGTCACCCCCATACAGAAGTTGCAAGCGGGAATCCTCCTTCATCGCTCTCTGAGTCAAAACTAACCAGATCAGATTCCACGCTACTTCATCGCCTTCGTGCAAACTGCGCCTACACATCAACGACACTTCACAAGATCTCCAGGTTTAGTACACCAAACTGTGCCAGATGCAATGTCCCAGAGGACCTCGACCACGTCCTCCTAAATTGTTCTCACTACGATCAAGCTCGACGGTCCTTTTTTACCACCATCCTAGCTGCCAGCACAACTGTGACTCAAAAGAACGAAATCTTTTTTCAAACCGGAGGTTGACGAAGAAGGGAACTTGTTTATAAATCTCTTCTTGAGTACCTCCAAGCCACTGGACTTGTAACGCGCCTCTAGCTCACCGGCCCGCCACTTAGAGCAGCCACGCCTTCTTGTCTCAACTGTCATCGACTAATTTGTGATCTCTATACCAGAAGACAGTTCTGCAGTGTCCCCGTTCCCTCAAGAAAGTAGCCTCCAAATTTGACCCTACTCATCCAGAGATTGGTGACCAAGTCACCCCAAGCCTTCTTCTTTTCTTTTTTCACCCTCTTTCCCCGCCTGTGCGAGTCTTGCCCCTGCCCAAGGAGGCTAACATTACGTTCAGGCATCCCCTCTTTCCGTGTGTAACAACACTCAACAACAACAACAACAACAACAACAAGCCGCTTCTCCCTAACGTAGAAACTCTCGTCCACTATAGGAGGTGCACACATTGCATCCTCACTTAAAGGAGGCAACAAAAGCACCTGCTCTGAAACTCATCTGGTGCTCCCGTAGTGCTCTACTCGAAGAATCGCGTGCTAAAGGGCAACGCAAAGATTAACTTTTTGCGTTGCCTTTCCTCCCAAAACTCAGAATATGCAGATCTTCAAAAATTCGAAGATCGTTCGAGAAACCTGTAGCAATTCCCCAGACGTTTTTATATAAAAAATAATAAACAAACAGTGTTGGGAACTACTCTATGTACATGGTACTTAAAGTACTACTGTTTCGAAAAATTGTACTTTACTTGAAGTAAACTTTCTGAACATGTACTTGTATTTTCTAAGGAAAGGAAAACTCCCGACTTCAATGTACGTTCCCCGAATTTAAAACAAAAAATGGCGGTATCGTCGTGTGAAAACGCGCTCTTTCGAGACGACATCTGGTCAATTCTTTGAGTGAAGTAATGGTGGCTGTAAGACCGATGAAAATAAGTGCCTTATAAGTTGATTGTGGCAAGTAGCTCGTCAGCGAGAGTAAAACAACTACTTTGCGGCGACTTGACCCTATACAATATTTGCTGCCATTTCCGTAAAAAACTGATGCACCTCCGATTACCCCTGGAGCAATGCATACCAGTTAAAAAAAAACCTGTAAAGAGGAATGAAAGGGCATCATGAAAGATTGTGTGAAAAGTGCTTGTACTTTACCTTGAAATATATTGCATTTATATACGTTACTTCAAACACATTGCACTTGGTCTACTTACTACTTTACTTGAAGTACATAACCTCTCATTTACTTTGTACTCTACTGCAAGTACTTTTTAGACGTACTTTACGCAACACTGTAAACGAGCAAACACTGTCTAAAAAATAAAGCTCAGACAGTGCTAAACCTCGAAGTAGAAATGACACATTCGCAGTACATCACTGAGCAGAAAACAAAAAAAAAGTACAAAATAATTAGGCACGCAGAAGCCAAACCAGCTATTAAAGCATTTCTGTTAAAAATATCAAGCGAATTCACATTTGGCTAGCACAATTTCGCTAACGGATCAAAACCTCTGTACTTTTTACCATAAAAAAACATATAAAAGTAACTTCAAAAGTAATTCGCTACTTTCTTACGGTAATTAGTAATTTTCTCAATTACTTTCTATTTGAGTAATTTCTACTCTACTCGAATTACTTTTGACGTGAATACTCAGTAACTTAACTTATTTACTTTTTTTATTAACTTGTACATGTCTGGGTTCAACAAAAACCACTAAAATTAGTAAAACATAGAAAGATTTGGGGCGGCGTGGGAATCGCGGCGGTGCGCTAAAGTAAGCGCAACGGGCACAATGCTGGCGGTACGGAAACCTGGGTGAAAAGAGAGGGAAAAAACCGCGCGATGGTCCGTTTTTTTTTCCCATCACTACACTTGGGCCTGTTGCCCGAGCGGTGACCAGAATTAGAACGCACCGCACCGAGCTTTTCACGCGGTCCGAGTCTTGCTAAAATTGACTGATCTACTCGTTTTCGATGACGCTCATCAAGTTTTACAGCGAAGCTGTTTACGGCTAGGGAGGGTTCCGTGGAGTCTCTGTGTGCGTTAACAAAAACTCAGAGACTGCTCGCACCGCCCTTTCTTTGTCGTCGTTCCAAGCGCTTGCGTGCCTAGTCTCCTTTCCTTCCGCCGGGTAGCGGCCCCGTCGCGCGTGTCTAGTTTCCTCCGGCTCCTCGGGGGGGAGGGGGGGGGGGGGGATAGTCCTCGACATGTGTGTGCGTAGATTTCGTCACGATGACAACCGATCAAAACAACAAATCTGTTCGTACCTTTGTTGAAAATTCTGTGTCACGTCTGTGTCACGTCTGTGTCGTGTGCTAAACAGCTTCGCTGGTCATCCACCTTGACAGAGTGGAATGGCTCATGATTTTCTGATTGGAATCATAATTTTATCTTCAGTAGTTAAGAAGTTTATTACCGCACCCTAGTAAATTAACCGACTTATCGTGACGATTCGTCGGCTATATTATGACCCCCTAGCCATACAACTCACCTACACAGACCGGACTAGTGTGCCTTCTTTTTCTTTTTCTTTTAGGCAAATCTGTAAAGCCTAGAAATAAAAAAACGCTGTGTAGTAACTGACAGTATAAGAAAGTTTTATTATGCATTAAATGCGTTATAGGGTGATTTCATCTCAATCGTGCAAGCCTAAATGATGGGTCCTCAAAGAATTCTGAAATTAAAATATATGTTGGTGGAACATGTGTGACTAGAACAAAAGTTCAAATTAGAATTACGGAACATTTTTTTTTTGTTCTTGAATTTCGGGCTTCAATAGGGAAGAAGATAGGTCTTGCGATTTTTGTAGTTTTCACGAGTGACACAATTTCCAGTCTCACAACATTTAGAGTGTTTTTCTTTTTCACAACAATGATAACTCTTTTTACTGATCAAAGACTTCGTATAGAAGGGTAAAAGTTCTCTGGAAGTGTGTTTTTATTTTATATTATAAAAAAATATCTCTTGAATCTTACACCTTTGAAAATAATGGGCAAAATTTGAATCAAGCTAGCTTTCAATGTACAATTATTTAAGGAATAATAAACACATCAAACGAGCTCAGTCGAATTTTCGTGTGATGTGTTTTCTTCTTTTGATTCTGGGAAACAGGTTGATTGTATAGAGTTAGACTTTAGTAAGACTTTTGATACCGTGCCACACCCTTTATTGCTTTTAAAACTCTCACATTTAGGTTTGCCTGATTCTGTCTTTGGTTGGATAGCAGACCATCTAACCGGTCGCTTCCTAAACGTAGTCATTAATGGCTCAGAATCTTACTTTGTTTCGTAACGTCGGGTGTTCCCCAAGGATCCGTGCTTAGCCTGCTTCTGTTTTTAACCTATATAAATGATATAGGCTACGTAACTACCTCCAAAATAAGAATATATGCAGATGATTGTGTGTTATACTGGGATATATATAACCAGGGCGATACTGCCCCTTTACAAACTGATCTTGATCAAATGTCTCACATTGTGCAACAAATGGAAAATGAAACTGAACTTTGTGAAGTGTAATTGTATCCGCTTTAGCAAAAAACGTATAAATATAAAGACTACTTACTATCTAGATGCAAATCAGATTACCTTGGTGAAGAATGTGAACTATTTAGGTATTATTTTTTGTCTAACCTAACGTGGAGTAGTCATGTAGAATTTATAACAATTAAAGAAAGACGAGTACTTAAGTTTATAAAGAGAAACTTTAAACACGCACCTCGTAACGTCAAAGAAATACTATACATTTCTAAAGTGCATTCCCTCTTAGAATATGCGGCTGTAGTATTGGATTCCAACACTAAAACCTTAATTAATAAACTTGAGGACATCCAAAATTGCTCTGTCCGTTTTGTTACTAACTCTTATGATTTTGATATCAGTGTCACAGCATTAAAAAAATCATTGCCATGGGACTCGCTCGAACTTCGCCGGAAGTTATCAAAATACTCTCTTCTGAATGAAGTGGTTCGTCAACGTACGGGCATTGATTGTAACATCTACCTACAACCCCCTACTTTTACTTCCCATAAGGTTAAACCACACGACACAAAAAAAAAAAACAAATACGAGAAATAGTATGCCGCACATCTGTTTTTCAATAGTAATTTTTCCCACGAACAATAAATCAGTGGCATAGACTCCCCGAAGCTGTGGTTTCGGCTTCGGATGAAACTTTTGATTGTCTTTTAAGTAGTTACTTATACAAAAACGAACCATGACTGATGCATTGTTTTGCATTGTGCTGTTATGTTAGCAGCTTATAGTAGATACGTTTATGTTGTGCTAAGGTTTTTTGTGATTGCGTATTGTATCACTTGTAGCTGATGTCCACATGTATTGATATTTTTGCATTTCCATTTGTGTATTTGTTGTATTTATACGTAAGTTACCCCCCTACAATAATGCCCCTAGGACGAAATGACGATAATGAAGAAATAAAATTAATAAATAAAGCTTTTATCTTAGCCTATTTAAAATTATAATTTGTTGTTACTGTAATTATGGTTCATATAGGAGAAACAACACTGTAAATCTGAAAAGATAAGATACAAATACAAAAATGAACGTCATTTATATATATATATATATATATATATATATATATATTATTATATTATTATTACATAGCTCATGAGATGCCTAGAGAGAGAAGAGGTAGAGGATTGCCAGCGCGCTCGCAGCAAGGGATTTAATCCTCTGTCTACCACCATTACCCACCTATAAATAAATCATCATCTTTTTCGACCAAATGGCCTTGGTGTTACAAGCCATGGATGTTTTGAACGCTTAATTTGTGCTCAATATTAAAGTGCATTCTCTCTCTCTCATCTTTTTCACCGTAACATTCTTTGGTGGAGGTGCGGGGTACGTCATCATTCGGTCATCGTCATCATCGCTCCGGACCTTGGTTGCAGCAGTCCTCCGCCACAGCCGATTGAGCTCCAGACCATAGCCCCGCCGCACAGCCCCCGCCCCGCGAACTAACTGAAATGCCGAAGTGAGTGAAACAGAGGTCCAACAAATGTGAGCTACGAGTATTTTTTATGAAGAGCGCCGTGAACAAGATGAACTATGAACGAAATCAAGATAGAAACACGAGTTTATGGTCCCCTGCCCTGTCCCAAGCCCCGTCTGTGTTGATAGCGGTCAAATTAATTCCCCAGCCCGGATCGTGACGTCGTGGGGCTGTGGCTGGCACAGAGATCGGCAATGTTGTGGAAAGAGGCTGCAGGATCAAGAACATCTTCATTCTACGCGGCCGGCAGCAGTCATACGGGTCTTCAGCCTCGTCTCCTGTGTGTGTATGTGTGTGTTTTCAGTTTACTCTCGTCTTTCCTTCATTCATCGGCCGGGTCGTCCTCTTTAAAGGGGCTATGCAACAATTTTTTTACTTTGCGCAAATACCGCTTAGAACGGATCCCTGACGTTAATGACCTATGAAACACGCCTTAGTTTTTCACCCGACGCATTAGAAGTCCCAGAAAAAAATTAAAAAAACAACGAGCAGCGTTCACGCCCTCAACTCGCAGCCAGAACAAGCGGCCACGTGATTTGGAGCCGATTATATGCCGCCAATGTTGATCATAGCCACGCGCTGGGGTTGGCAAAGCACAGGACACGCGCTGAGTTCCAGACATTGTTATGGCTCGGCTATTGTCGTCGTTGCAGCGATTGGACACGGGCCACTACTCGAATGCTTCTCGAGCTATCAATTATCACGAGCCTAAATCGAGTGCCCACGCAATGCTCGGGTCCAATCTATGAACCGCATTCAAATATCGTCATACGGGTGTACTGCGATCCCCGCGTTACGTCATCGAATTTTGCAAGGGAGAGATTGAATGAAAATGATCGCTTTTGTCCTTGAAATTACACCGCAACAAAGGAGTTTCTTGGCCAGTGGCATTGCATGCGAGTATCCTTGAGTCCCACTAGTGCCAGTAAGCTCGTGTAAAGTGAAAAACATTCCAATTGAATATCGTTGCACAGCTCCTTTAAAGGGATACTGAACTGAAATTTCGAGCTCACAAAACGGAGCTGGATAGATGGGCGGGACGCTGCAGAACCCAAAAACATCACTCCTACAGCGATATCTCCAACGGATCGCCGTATTTTTGGAAAAGAAGTTTGCGATTGAACACGGCCGAAGAGGCCGACGAGACAAGGCACGTCACGATTCCCATTCCCTCTCCGCCTCGCTTCGTCCCGTCGAGCTGGTGAACCGAAGCGAGGAGGAGAGAAGAGGAGGCCGCTTCCCCTCATTCTCAAATTCTCCCGGAGGACAGTGACGTCAGAGACCTCGCTTCATCGCGCCCTTCTTTTCCAAAAGTACGGCCATCCGTTTGAGATATCGATGTATGAGTGATGTTTTGGAGTTCGGAGCATCCCGTTCAATGCTTCTACGGCCTTATTTTGCGAAATCCATATTTCGGTTCAGTATCCCTTTAAAGGAGGGGGTAATGTGACGAAGAAGAGCGCAACACTGGGGCAGTGGCGTGCCTGACCATCACGTGCCACGCTCAGCGCGCACGGCCCGGCTTCCATAAAATCCTTTTTATCTCATTGAGTAGACGCATCACCGTCATTTTCTGCCGGCCGCACATCTTCGTAGTTACAGGCTCACTGGAGTCAACTTTAGTTCCGGCTGACGGAATGCCACTCAACGTTCACAAGGGCACCATTGTTCTCCTCGTCTTTCTCTTCGTCTCCCTTTAACACTCTCCCCATCCCCCTTAAAAGAGTTAGCACAGTACAAAAAGCAAGTTATCGGGACTTTGGTTCCCACGGTTCACGTTTCCTGAAAAGAAGGAAGAACACTTGTGCGTGGGATGTACATTTTCAGGTGATGCACATGCGCTGAAAATGTCCTGGTCTTCCGTGAAGTTCCCCAATCTCGTACTTCATAGGTTAGGGGTCCAATTTTCTTAGTGACTTCACAGGGACCCCTATACCTAGGAAGAAGCTTTTGTGCTCGACCTTTCTTTCGCTGTTCCCTCCGAACCAGGACCAAGTCACCCGGAGATAGACATGGTGTCGAGCCAGGAGCGCTGTATCGAGATGCTGCACGCTGTTGGGAATGTAATATAGCCATTCTTGCTCGTTCTCGTGCGTCATCCAGGCGGTGCTGAAAGTTATTGTCAGCAAAATCGTCTCCCCTATTCTGCCACGTTACAGATGATGAGCATTCCAGAGGAAGCACCGCCGTTCTACCATGAACAAGTTGAAATGGTGTATAAGTGGTGCTTGACTGCTTCATGGTATTCATCGCGAACGCGGCATAAGGAACAAAAGTGTCCCAATCAGTGTGCTTGACATTTACGTACGAGTAAAGAATTCCAGCAATTGTTCTGTTAGCTCGCTCCACCAACCCGTTCGTCTGCGGTCGGTAGGGAGCTGCTTTAGCATGAGTTATGCCTTGAGATGCTAGCTCTTCTGAAAACATGGCAGTGGTAAAAGCGGTACCTCGATCAGTGATGATCATCCGTGACACTCCGTGTCGCAGGAGAAGCTGGGTTCTAAGGAACCGCATCACTTCTTTGGTTGAGGTGCTGGCCACGGGGCATAACTCTACCCATTTGGTAAGGTGATCTACCGCCACTAGGATGAAGCGGTTGCCGTCCGATGTACGTGGAAAAGGTCCGAGGTGGTCGATTCCCCACACCTCGAATGGAGCCTCCGGTGGTGGTATGGGATGAAGTTCACATGGCTTGGTTGTATTTGGTGACTTGCGTTTCTGACATTGTGAGCAGGAGGCTACGTAGCTTGTCACGTCCTTTCGAAGCCCGGACCACCAGTACCTTTCTAAAATCTTCTGCAAAGTTTTGTCACGGCCTAGATGCCCCGCCGTAGGGTCGTCGTGGCAAAGATGCAGTACCGCTCTGCGTAGCGAAGGTGGGACAACTGGCACCCAATGTTTAGTGCTGGAACTGCGATGGCAAAGTAACCCGGCACGAATCTGGTACGCTTTACGTAGGCGATTAGTCGTGGGCGATACGTCAGTCGTTTGGAATTCGAGACATGATGTCGTGGATTTCACAGTCTTGTTCCTGGCCTGCGTTCAAATTAAATGTAGGCGCACAAAAGCAAGCATCGTGGTCAGGAGAATCCGGTATGTCTTTCATCGGATGACGAGATAAAAAGTCTGCATCTTGGTGTTCTTTGCCACTCCGATGAACAATTGTGAAGTTATGCTCTTGAAGTAAAATTGACCAACGAGCCAGTTTGGCTGTCAGATCTTTCTTGCTTTGGAGCCATGTCAAGGCTGAGTTATCGGTCACAACCGTGAAGTGTCGTCCGTAGAGATATGGCCGGAAGTGTTGCACTGACCAGACTAGTGCAAGACACTCAAGTTCTGAAGAATGATAACGCTGTTCTGCGTCCGTCAGATGGGGACTTGCGTATGAAACAACACGTTGCGTGTCGTCGTCATCTTGTTGCAACAGAACAGCACCGAGTCCCTCTCCACTGGCATCTGTGTGAAGGTAGGTCGCCTTAGCAGGGTCATAGTGGGCGAGAATCGGGGCACTCAACAAGGCACTTTTCAGGTCTTCAAAGGAAGCTTGTTCCTCTGCTGTCCATCGCCAGGGTACATTCTTGCGCAGCAGGCGGGTCAGTGGAGCCGCACGGCGCGCATAGTCAGAAATGAATCGGCGAAAGTATGATGCGAATCCCTGGAAACTTTTTACCTCCTCTAAGGATGTTGGAACAGGATACTCTGCGAAGGCTTGAAGCTTGACAGGATTTGGTGTATTCCCTCTTTTCGATACAACGTGTCCAAGGTAGGTTACTTCTTTATACCCAAAGTAACACTTTTCTGGTTTCAAGCGCATATTGGCAGAAGAGAGCGCATCCAATACTGATGTAAGTCTTTGGAGATGTTCATCGAATGTGCTTCCATACACAATTACATCATCTAGGTACACGAGTGCCATGGTCCACTTCAAGTGGCCTAGCAGCCTGTCCATTTGTCTCTGAAATGTTGCAGGTGCATTACACAGCCCACACATCCTGTTTAGTAAGGCTGTTGATTTTTCTGTAGTCAACACAAAACCGGATAGTACCATCTTTTTTTCGGACGAGCACCACTGGAGAGGACCATGGGCTTGATGAAGGAACGACCATCCCTTGTTGAATCATGTCTTTAACTTGCGTTTGAATAACACTCCGTTCGGATGGAGCAAACCTACGCTGTGACTGGTGAATAGGTCGACTGTCCCCAGTTTCGATGGAATGCTCGACTAAAGACGTGCAGCCGAGTTCATTTGGAGAAAGTGCGATGCAGCTACGATGGCGTTGAAGGAGCTGTCGAACCGCTGCCATCTGTTCAGCGTCAAGGTCAGGATTAACATTAAATTTTTCCCATGGAAGACTGGGTATGTTGGCCTGTGAGTTGAATTCAAGTGCGACTGTATTCACCTACACTTCAGGGCAGGAGGGCTTTGCTGTTCCGACTTGTTCCCCCGGTTTTAGCGTGAGGTCGTTCAATCCAATATTTACAGCCAAGATGACGAAGTTTCCCCGCAGAGAAGATGCCAAAGTATGGGGAGAAACAAACTCGAGCCCAGGTTTAGCATGAAGGAGAGGTTCGTAAATGACGTCGCCACTGAAGCTCTGGTCGGGCGTATTCACTGGAACCCACGCAGCAGAGCTCGGGGGTATGGTGACCATTTTGCATACGTAGACATTGCCTGTAACGGGTGTGATACTTGCTGTGCCAGTGCAAAATAAAGCTGGAAGCACTTTCTGGACGTGGTTTAGCGAATCTCTCAGAAGTGCAGTTGTGCCATTCCATACGTTGAAGATAATTCGAGCGGCACCAAGATGTAGCTTGTGCCTTGATAAGAACTTACTGTGATCGATTTTCGATGTTGCGATTGTGTTGTCTCTGGAATGCGGAAAGTCATTATTAAGAAAGTTATTTTTACGGCACCGCTCGTACCCAAGCACTACCGGGCAAACAGAGTTCTCGGGCACTACGAACTCCACTGGTGATGTACTCTCAACTGTTTTCACTTGCAAAGTGAGAATACCCAGGGTGTGAATAGCCGTACCGTTCACAGTGAACAATCCAAGTGACGTCGGACGAAGACGTGCGTCTGCTGGAACCAAGGACGATGCCAGAACGTTCACTGCTGCTCCAGTGTCAAGAAGAGCATCTTGGTACCAAATACATTCCATCCAAACAGTAAATTTTGGAACCGGCAATTGGTTGCTCGCAACTGACGTCAGAGGAAGGTTTAGGGGAGTTACTGAAGAAAGCACCGTACTCGCTCCACCCTTAACCTTGGAAGCTTGATCAGTGGCCTCAGAACAGGTTGGTTGTTGTGGAGGATTGTAATTCTTTCTATCATGCTGCCTTTTTGTCGACGAAGATAAGGTAGAAAGTGGTGATAATGGCTCTTGTAGAAGCCCAGCCCTCTGAACGAACTCTGTTGCCCTTTTTGTGGTTGCCGCTTTTAGCGCTTGATCCAGGGCGTCTTTGACGTTTGTAGGCCGTGAAAGACGTACAAATACTTGAACTTCTGGATCAGCTATTGCGTCTACAAAAGCGGAGGTGCCAATCTTATCCTTTGCGTTTGTTGGGGCTCCAGGATATGCCTTGACAATCAAGCGCTGGATGTCGACAGACCGCTCCTGAAGGGTTTCGTGAGAGCGCTGACGGCGTAGACTTAACTCCGAGCTGTGCACTTGCTGGAGATGTCTATACTTCGTTTCACCTTATGTTGTACCGCAGCGAAGGCTAGAAGCGCGAGCCCATAGCGTTGGCAGCTGCTTTTAAAGGGATACTGAACCAAAGAAGTTAGTGCCCATAATAAGTGGCGCACGTTCTTTCCACGAGCCAGCAGCCGCCGGTGTGCGCGAGCACACGCAACGAAAATGACGTCAAAGATCTCCATTCGCGCTTAAGAGGACAGTGAAATGCATGGGCTACGGGCCAAAGGAGAATAAAGACAGGCTTTTCATCTCTACAAGTGAAAGCTACGTGCTTCTTAGACCAATTAATCGCATACCTTTTACACCAGACACCACTGTATAGATGAAAAACTTGTCTTTATTCTCCTTTGGCCCGAAGCCCATAAATTCACTGTCATCTTAACCGCGAATGGGGGTCTTTGACGTCATTTGTTTTGCGTGTGCTTGCGCACACCGGTGGCTGCTGGCTCGTGGAAAGAACGTGCGCCACTTATTATGGACACTAAATTCCTTGGTTCAGTATCCCTTTAAGTCACGAGAGCTTGTGCCGCCGGGATGTGCCCCAGAGCAAGGAGCTCGCGCTTGTAGCCTTTCCTGCGCTACATCATAAGGTGAAACAAAGTATATCTCCAAAACGTCGTTCAAGTACCTCACGTAGGGCCGGGAATGATAGGTGGATACCATCGAATTGGTAAAGCACGTCTAGAGCTGGTCATTGCAACTGGGAGACGAGCGCGTGAACTTTGTCGTCTTCCGTCCAGCCGTTGGCTTGTGCAAAAAAATGACCGCATCTCCACGTGGTGAATGATGTTGATTGGGGCGAAGCTCGGGTGGTGCTGATGATACTGATTTTGGTCATAGGTATTGCTGCTTGCTGTCGGCGTTGACGCTTTGCCGCCGCTTCCTGAGCTCTCAACTCCGGGTCCGCTTGGCGTTTTTGACGCTGTGCAGCAGCTTCTCGCGCCCTGGTCTCCGGAGCAGCTTGCTGTCTACGTAGACGCTGAGGCGCTGCATGCCGAGCTTTTCGGTCCTTTTCATTCATGGCAGTAGGAGAATGTGTGGTTTTCTTCTTTTTTTTTTTTTTTTTTTTTTAAGCAGACATGGGATGGCATCTCAGAACCCCCTACTCTTTTTTTTCTTCTTTTTCTTTTTTCATAATTTTTTAAAACTTTTTTTCCAATTTTGTTTTGCCCTACATGAGCACGTGAGCATGTGCTAACGTGATCGTGAGCACGTGATCTCACGAGCAGAAGCACGAGCACCCGACGCCGGCCTACGGCGGACGGACATACGGACATGCTAGCCCCTAAGGAGCTTCGCCCCTAAAACTTCAGTCTGGTATAGATAAAGGTGAACTGGTACGTTGCCGTCGAAGGGCTTTAACTTCATTGACGGATTAGTCCTTACACGGGTACCTCGGTTCACATTCGTCAAGGGGCTAACTGTTGAAACGATCTCACCTCTATCCAGAGCCGTTGAACAGGTGTTGAAGTCATCTACAGAAATAACCAAAGCGGCACTTTGTGGCCCATTGATGTCACTTGGAAAAACATTCAAGCCGGTTTGAAGGCGTTGTAGCGGCGTTGGAACGCCCATGGAGAAGCCATTTTTATCTGCTCGCTGCGAAGTATTGCCGGAGTGGGACGTAACGTGCAGTGGATTCGCCATCGAAGTTTAGAAGTGATCCCAGCGCTGCCACCAAAATGTTACAGGCTCACTGGAGTCAACTTGAGTTCCGGCTGACGGAATGCCACTCAACGTTCACAGGGGCACCATTGTTCTCCTAGTCTTTCTCTTCGTCTCCCTCTAACAATATATATATATATATATATAGAATAAAGACAGGCTCTTCATCTCTACAAGTGAAATCTACGTGCTTGTTAGACCAATTAATCGCTTACCTTTTACACCAGACACCACTGTGTAGATGAAAAACTTGTCTTTATTCTCCCTTGGTCCGAAGCCCATACATTTCACTGTCCCCTTAAAGGGGCCATGAAACGAATTTTGGGCTGGGATAAATGATTTTAAATTGGGACTTTACTAATCGCATATCGTTTAGTTGGCCAAAAGAAAGAGAGTAGGAAGTCAACAGCCAGCTTTTCGGTACGAACATTTGAAAATATAGCGGACTATTTTGTATCTTCTTTCCTTCGAAAGCTCTCCGCCTTTTGACTATGATACATCCGCGGTTCCCAAAGCGCGTCAGCGGTGCCAACCTGACGTCAGCCGAGCCCAGATCACGCATTGGACACGAGAACTGCGTCACTCGGACGTATGCTCTCGTCAACAATAAATCCGTCGACGAATATTCGGATTCGCGTTCGTGGCCAATGAGTGCCCCGACAGAACTTATCCTCACTGGGGAATGACAAGTTCTATGGTGTTGAGGATTAAAGCTAAGGAGTTGAGGATTAAAGCTAAGGAGGAAGAAGTTGGAAAATCGTTTCATGACCCCTTTAAGCGCAGACCATTTTCGTCATTTTCGTTGCGTGTGCTCGCGCACACCGGCGGCTGCTGGCTCGTGGAAAGAACGTGCGCCACTTATTATGGATACTAAATTCTTTGGTTCAGTATCCCTTTAACCGATTAGACCATCCCGGCCACTGGTTCCGGCGGACTCAATTTTTGACCAGCTCGCTGTGTACTATTAGTTTCGAATTCGCTTAACTGGGTAGACGACAACCGTTGCTGATTTAAGGCCCGCGCTAGTTCCGAATAGCAACAGTGACGTGGCACGTCATCTCAGCTTTGCAAATGTCGGAAAGGGCCCGTCTTCCAAGATATCTAGGGAACCACTCCTCCCCATAGGGACAGGCTGCACCGTATATATAATGGGAATGAGTGAAGATTGACCAGTGCAGCCGTAGTAATATTGTGAATGAAGAGGGAGAAGGTGATTATTGAATTTATTGCATTAAAGTAAGAGAAAGGGAAAGGGAAAGAGAGCTGGCGAAAAATTGGGCCAGGAGCGGGGATTGAACCCGCAACCTTCGCCTGTCCGGGGCGACGCCTTAACCGATTAGACCATCCCGGCCACTGGTTCCGGCGGACTCAATTTTTGACCAGCTCTCTGTGTACTATTAGTTTCGAATTCGCTTAACTGGGTAGACGACAACCGTTGCTGATTTAAGGCCCGCGCTAGTTCCGAATTGCGGCAGTGACGTGGCACGTCATCTCAGCTTTGCAAATGTCGGAAAGGGCCCGTCTTCCAAGATATCTAGGGAACCATTCCTCCCCATAGGGACAGGCTGCCCCATATATATAATGGGAATGAGTGAAGATTGACAAGTGCAGCCGTAGTAATATTGTGAATGAAGAGGGGAGAAGGTGATTATTGAATTTATTGCATTAAAGTTAGAGAAAGGGAACTTTAATGCTTAACTTTAATGCAATAAATTCAATAATCACCTTCTCCCCTCTTGATTCACAATATATATATATATATATATATATATATATATATATAAGTCAGAGATCCGTACTTGCGGAGTTGCTATGCTAGGAGTTTATTGTAATAGAGCACTTGTGCAATCTGTGTGCAGACTGTCTCTTGTATGGTGTATATAAGCAGTGTGACCCCGGCCTTAGCCGTTTTACGGCATATCTATATTTTGCACCCTAAAACGTTTTTCAAGCACCTCCTAAAAGTTTGTTTTTTTTTTGTGAAAAAACTAGAACAGGTGCTTTTAAACTTTTTTTTATGCGAAAAAAGTTTTTCATCGCCCAGTTGCCTCCCTGGTGCACCAGGTGGTGAGTGCTTGAAGCGAAATCGCTCTTCGAGAGCTGAAAGAGTTTTTGAGGCGTCAAAAAAACTTTTCAGAACGTGTTTTTTTTTCATTTTATTTTTTAAATTATGTTTTAGCTTGCAGGAAATTAGACCGTCGTTCTTCCGCGAGCGGTAGAATGCTTTCATTGAAAGAACCAAATGGTGCCTGTTCACTGCTCGCTCTGCGCATAGTTCTGGAAGAAAGCATTCCGGTATTTGCAAAACTTGTCCACATCTTCGACGGGCGGCTAGTCGTTTCAAAAATAAGTTTCAACTGTACGAGATGGCGAAGAGACAAGAGGTGACCAAAATTATTCTTTCAGCTACGGTGCAGAGCAAAAGTGCGTGTGATGGCGTGCGGGAGTCCCCAAGTACCAAGCCTCCTTGCGCAACCTCAGGTCGTTAGGATTTGGAAACCATATGAGGTGGTGATGATTTTGCTCTATAGAGTGGCCCCGAAAGTGCTTGGAATTGTACTCCTCAAAAGTGAAGCAGCATCCTTCGCCCAAAACCGTGAAAGAAAGAAAAGGAATCGAAAATGTTTGATTCTTGTGAGAAACAACAAATCCTGCGACTTGTGACTGAAGGCTCAAATAGAAACGAGTCTTTCAGGGTGTCGATAAAAAAAATAGCGAATCCTCAAAAGTAATGCTAACCTCACCTAAAATCACTTTTTCTTTTATCACCATAAGCGAATTACTGTGACCTAAAGATGCTATGTAATGTTCTGCATTTCCCCAGTATATATATATATATATATATATATATATATATATATATATATATATATATATATATATATATATATGACGCTGATCTTTGTATTTTTTATTTATTATAATTAAATATGAGGCATGACTGGTATGTCATGATAATTTTAAAAAGTTCGTGCACGTGTCCAGTTTACTTATAATTAGGGTTCCGTGTTCTCGGTGTTTATTTTTTTTCCTCGAATTTGGGGGTATTTCTTTCGGGGTTTATTATTTGCCACAGGTTTGGTTTTTGTTTTTTTTGTGTGTAAATTGGTTAAGTTAAAGCCAATTTACACCAAAAACACCGAATCTGTAGGGAAAAGTAAACCCCTAGAAAATACCCATAAATTCGCAAAAAAGAAAACCCCGAAAACACGGTACCCTACTTATAATATCTTAAAATTCACAACTTTTCTTCAAATAAACTTATTGAAATGTTTTTTTTATTTTAACAAGCATAACAATTAAGTTTAATAAAAGCTTTTGTCAGGCAATGAAGGGGCGAAAGAAATTATTTTCAGAAACCGAGCGGGCTGAGTGGGAAATTTTGCTTCTTTCATGCGGCCGCATTTTCACGTATACTGGCGAGGCTCGCTGAAAACGTCTTTATTTTCTTTTTATTTGAAGCAATAATAAAAATACAAGTAAACTGGGGAAATGCAGAACATTACATAGCATCTTTAGGTCACAGTAATTCGCTTATGGTGATAAAAGAAAAAGTGATTTTAGGTGAGGTTAGCATTACTTTTGAGGATTCGCTATTTTTTTTATCGACACCCTGAAAGACTCGTTTCTATTTGAGCCTTCAGTCACAAGTCGCAGGATTTGTTGTTTCTCACAAGACTCAAACATTTTCGATTCCTTTTCTTTCTTTCACGGTTTTGGGCGAAGGATGCTGCTTCACTTTTGAGGAGTACAATTCCAAGCACTTTCGGGGCCACTCTATAGAGCAAAATCATCACCACCTCATATGGTTTCCAAATCCTAACGACCTGAGGTTGCGCAAGGAGGCTTGGTACTTGGGGACTCCCGCACGCCATCACACGCACTTTTGCTCTGCACCGTAGCTGAAAGAATAATTTTGGTCACCTCTTGTCTCTTCGCCATCTCGTACAGTTGAAACTTATTTTTGAAACGACTAGCCGCCCGTCGAAGATGTGGACAAGTTTTGCAAATACCGGAATGCTTTCTTCCAGAACTATGCGCAGAGCGAGCAGTGAACAGGCACCATTTGGTTCTTTCAATGAAAGCATTCTACCGCTCGCGGAAGAACGACGGTCTAATTTCCTGCAAGCTAAAACATAATTTAAAAAATAAAATGAAAGAAAACACGTTCTGAAAAGTTTTTTTGACGCCTCAAAAACTCTTTGAGCTCTCAAAGAGCGGTTTCGCTTCAAGCACTCACCACCTGGTGCACCAGGGTGGCAACTGGGCGATGAAAAACTTTTTCGCATAAAAAAAAAGTTTAAAAGCACCTGTTCTAGTTTTTTCACAAAAAAAAAACAAACAAACTTTTAGGAGGTGCTTGAAAAACGTTTTAGGGTGCAAAATATAGATATGCCGTAAAACGGCTAAGGCCAGGGTCACACTGCTTATATACACCATACAAAAGACAGTCTGCACACAGATTGCACAAGTGCTCTATTATCGGACGGAAAACTTTTCAAACGTCCTATATATGTTTTTTTAATCTCACATGACAACGCTTAAACATTATTTAAGACAGTTTCGATTTTTGTAGATTACTGAACGTGCGGATGGGTAGCATATATACGACAGCCATACAGATGTCTTCTTTTCAAAATTTAAGGTAACGCGGGGTTGTTGACTTGTATATACAAACACTAATACAGAAATATAAAGGTAGAACTTATCACAATAATAAATCATTTCATAATATGATATCCCTTGTCCCAAATCCTGTATTGTATCATGACCATAGCCTCGTCAATACTCACAAAGCCTGGCAGTTCGATGACGGAGCCATAGATGTGTCCGGTCGCAGATTTGGAACGCGAGGATCTGGCATCACAGAGCATTTCTCGGGGAGCCTGTAGTCAGCACACAGCTTGTGCAGCGGCGAGGACCCGAAACATGGTTTTCAAACCCGATGAGAGAAGAAGCGGTAGCGCATGGGACGTGAGAAGCACGAGCGGACATTCCATCGCTCGGGACAAGTGTGTTTCACCGTCTCGCCGCAGCGGGGCGCCCGTTACATGACACTTGCCTTCCACTTTACCTTTTCACTTTCGGCGGCCGCGTCTCGTGGCGATCTGCCAGGCTTTGTCAGTATAGAGGAGGCTATGATCATACACGTTGTTCAAAGTATGGAAGAGCACCACATTCGAGAACTCTTGCAAGTGCTTCGGCACGTTGTACCATCCACCCTGATTCATTAAACAAGATATTCACATAGAAAATTTGTCATTATTGTGAAAACCCTCGATTTTAGAAATTACTTTTATTTTATGATATATATGTATATCTCACTGTTGCGTTCCATTTGTCATTTTCTTGTCGTTATATATGTTTGACTCGTGTGTGTGCTGACGATACTGTCAAACAGTAACGTGTCAAGCTACGTTTTGTAGCTTTTTGTCCTGTCTTCTCTCCATAAAATGGAGTAAATAAAACTGAATGGAATTGAATTAAATAGTATACTATAAATACAATGAAGGGCATAAGTATTACCGAACTGTGTGTGGACTTGAAACCAATAAAACTATGATCATGTAACAAAAATAGCTGATATTTAAGTAAAAAGGGAAATGACAGAGATATGCGTCGTTGAATAAAGGTACAAGTACGTCTTAATTTCAAACGCACTGTTTAATATGATGAAACCATACATGTCAAAGAAATTGAAGTGTATATTCAAGTACACACAAGCAACTTTTCATACCAAAAATTTTTGTTTAACGTTGAATTTTGGACTTTTTGTTTTTGTCTCAATTTAACAGTGTTGTTTCTTCTGTATAAACTATAACTAAAATAACAATATTATAATTTTAAATAGGCTTAGACACAAGCTTTCATTTCTAGATTGATTCAAACTTGACCCATTATTGTCGTAAGTGCAAGATTCAAGAATTTTTATTTCATAAGATAAAATAAAAACACACTTCTAGAGAACCTTAAAGGGGCACTCAAGTGCTTTTTGGAGAAGCTTGTTTTTGGAAGCATATTGTTTGTTGGGCTTCAGTCAATAAAAATGACCAGTTCTAAATGGCAAGGCGCCCTAGTAAACTCACAGCAATAGGAATACACAGGCACTATATTCTCTTGCGGGATCCATCCCCTGTCCCCACCACCTCCATAGAATTCGACCAATAGAAATAGTGAATCGCGAAAAGATTGCAAAAGTTATTATTATTGCTCTTTTTAGTCACACGCACATTATATTTTGACAACCACGCCAAATCTTGGGATTTAGGTGACGTAATACAGCTAATATTGTTTGAAAACGAGCGAACTATGTTTTCTCCTTGCCTTGTTACGCGGGAGTGATATGCCCGCGCGGCGACGCGGTTGACGCGGCTGCGTCGCTCCGGCTCGTCAAGTTGAACTCCGTAGTCTACCGGTTGTCTTCCCGAGGCTCCCACTCCATCCCGTTCTTGAAGCAAGGTTCGCGAAGACGCAAATGGTTACGTTGCACCGGGCAAGAAAACGACACCGAGGACCTCCTCCACAATCCTCGTTTCTGTACGGACAACTTCGAGGCATTCGCCAGCGGTGACCGTAGTTGTGGACACCATCAGTCTGCTGTACCGGCGCTTCTGCTTCCCGTCGCCGACAGGACCGAGCGAGGAACCCGCGAAAAAGTCCTCCGGTTAGTGTTTTGGTGATTTTTGTGAGTTTCATGAACGTCGCATTTGGCAGCAGTCTGCGTGACATACGTGTTCGAAACTGAGGGTATTTTGTTGAAGAGAGAACCGCGTTTTTCGACCCGCGTAAATAAACTACGCATCGTAGAAAGCTGAATATTGCCGAGATGCTAGTGGTGGCGACAGAATGCGAAAGTTTGCGAGCATCGTTACCTGAATCAAAGGGATACTAATACTTTATTTGTACTCTGTGGGGGAGGATTACCCACGCGTACAGGGTCACAAGAGGCAATGCTGCACATACCGGAAAGGAGCCGATGTCCACCTCAGCCTAATAACGTCGCGATCTTTTTTTTCTTCTAGGACCTAGGTTTTCTCTCTTTTACCACAGACTCTGGTAATTTTGAACATGATAAGCATCCACTAGCTCGCCTGCACACTCATTGTCGTCGTGTTCTGCGGTGCAGTTTATTTACTTGGACCAGAATGCACGGCTCTGTTTTCTCGAACAGCTGCCACATCTCGCAAGCCACCGGCAGGAATTCTTTTTCTCCCGGCCTCCAGGTTCGAGCTTCATAACTGAGAACACGCTTCGTTCGTGAGCTTGGAGCGTGTATGCGCAGCCAAAGCACGGCGGAACGAGTGAATGTGGAAACCGGTCATCCAAATGAGACGCCCTGTGATGTGCCTGTGCTTGTCGTGCCGGTTTCCACGAGTGGCTCGCGGCCAGTGCGCGAGCCATATGGGACGAGCGCAGCGCTCGTCCCGTGTAATTCTTCTACGTCCTCGTCTGTTTTTGCTGTTCCCTACGATGAATTCCCACCAACTTGCCCAACTCTCCATTCTTCTAAGTGTTAGAAACTATCGATCGCCCAAATTGCATCATTCAGGCATTGTGAAAAACATTTTAGTATAAAAGTGCTCTTTGCAGGCCCTAGTCTCAGCAGCTGGACTGCTGCATCCTGCAAGGCAGAAAGGATCCTGAGGGACTGCACTGCCGAGATGAATCTCCCTGGTTGTGGAGGAGCCAGTACCGTTGTATACTTTCGACTCTGCCGTCCCCTATTGCAGCAGCGAGGTGACATACAACTGCATATTTCCTGCTCCCAGCAGCATGCCAGACTCTGATGCGACATACTCTCCATCCCACTCTGCCAAAGGTTTCGAGAGGTAAGCTATGCGTATGTGTGCCTAGAACTTACAAGTTTGTCTGATCTTTGCACGCCTTGTGCATTTGTTTACCCTCCCTCTGCATGCATCCACATGCTTGTGCCCCCTTTAATTTTGCCCAGTGACAGTGCTTGCTTGCTTCGTCATCGTGTGTTCCTCGTACTTTTTATGCTATCCGTTGCTTGTGTGCCCATCCTTGTGTTCCGATGTGCCACAGACAACTATTGAAATACATGCTCTCCGCATATTTTTTTTTTTATGACCCTCACGTGTAATACTGCATTGACTTTTCTTTTCATGTGCTGCCACAGAGATCCTGAAGAGGCTATACCTTGGCAAAGCAGCTCTCCTGCTGGTCTCTAATAAATGGGGCTCTCATTGAGGAGGCACACTGGAACTGTATAAACCAAACCTGGGCAACTGTGCATGACAACACAAACATTTAACACAATTTCAGTACCATTCAGACTTACAAAGCTAAACATATTTTCCAGTCTACACTACAGTTTCCCCTCCCATCTGCAACATTGTCTCTTCTCAATTATTCACTGGTTCAACTAAGATACAATCTATTGTGATAACCTATCTATTATGCCTGGCTAACCTTTCAGGAAACAAATGAAAATAGTTTTAGCCAAAGCCAAATGATTATGCACAGGTTTGTTCGGACAGTTGAACTTTTGCCAAGCACCAAAGAGCATGCTGGAAGTGCATTTACAAACGGCATCCGCAAGACTAAGTGTTACAGATGCCAAGGCATGCACACTCAGCATTTGCCTATGTCCCCACCATTCTCCTTTGTGCCTTGGCAAAAAAGTTTCATTTTAACCTCTGAAAGGAATGTCAGTTACTCATTTACTGGGTAACTCGTATGTGCATTGAAGGAGCAAGAGCAAGCCTTGTTCCTAAACCGTGTAGTGTACGAGCCATCCCATCCAATGTGGCTCTGCAAACAAAGCCCTTGACTAAGATTTACATGCAACATAATCTGTCGGCACATCTAGTCGTGATGGACCGAATCTGTCGAACTTCAGATTCAGATATGCCAAACTGTTAAAAAAGTTTGGCGAAAATTCGTTAAAAATTTGGCAAATGTTTGTGCACGCGCGAGATGCGACGGAGCCATGGATTGCAAACGGACACCGTGCGGTTACCATCGGGCAGTGTAGTACTACCAGCGGTTACAGCAAGGTGTGGAGTATACGACATGGTAACTGTGTGTTTGTCAGCCTTTGTGAGTGTGGTTCTCTTCAATAAATTTTTGCCTCAAGAATAACAATAATTTGCGATAAGCTGCAAGCCACATAAGAATGTAATTAAAAGAAAAAAAATTGCCAGAGCAGCATTATGCAGCAGACAACGTGGCGCAGTGGAGAACGATCGTTCAGAAGCAGTTACATGCATTGATGGTCTCTCGCGCTGTTCAGAAAACGCACACAAAAATTGTTGCACCGTTTACGTGACCCGCTCCGGGTGCTTGGCCGCGCCCAAAAAGTTTATGTCCGCTGCGTAAAAAAATTGTCTGCTTCAAATGCCATTGCCTTGGAAATTGCCTTTTCAAAATTTTTACATGCATCCATAATTATGAAAACTTTGATAGAGTGTTTAGTGCTTTACGAACCTCACGACAGACTAGTTTCGAAAAGTGTGAACTCTGTTTATTTTTAAATCAACATTGCTGCATCGATCTCCATGTGTTCTCCCATAAATCGGGCGCCTCCTGGAACCGCGAGGACCACGTGACTCGTGCCGAGCTGCTCTGTCGGCCATGTTGTCAATAAAACACACGGATTCAAAGGATTGTGTTGTTCTCCTCTTAGGAGCTATATAGTGCTGCGATCGCTACTACCCAACCTCGGTGTCGTACCACTTCTGCAAAACGTCACTGTAAAATTGCCAGTAAACTTGCAAAAATGACACCTATACAATTATCTTGCAGAATATTACCTTATTTAGTAATAACTGTGTCAATATGCATTTTTGAAAAGAAACCTCAACCTTTTTTGCCTGAAATACAAAATATCAACTTTTAGGTTTGGCAACAAAATATTGTTACTGAATGTTTAAAAAAGATCGGCGAAATTCGGCTTAGTGAGATCCTAAGATTCGGCACCGAATTTTTGATTCAGCAAAAGTTTGGCCCCTCACTAGCATCTAGTCTCGCTGTTTCAAGATAATCTGCAATTCACAAAATTCATTGAGTCACCCAAAACAAAGCATCTTAAAAAAATGTGCTTCCTCTAGCAGTGTCCCTAGTGGTTCAGGTGCACTCTGGGAGCAGGAGACTCAACGGGTAGTTTCAGTTTCACTGGGTCGTGCATCTGTTGTGCTATTGTCTCCGCACCACCATTGCTCAAGTTGTTGTGGATGCTCCACACTTGCGCACGATGCAGTAAGTACCCTTTGCTTCTCGTTGCTACATATCGGTTGCAGTGAATAACGAAACAATTTGGATTTTTTCTGACACGGGGGACGAGCAAAAACGCCATAACGGTGAAGTCAAGTGAATGCAGATCGACGAATGCTGAACGCCGTGCCAGCTCACCACATGCATTTGTTAGCAACCTTGAGAACAGCCACTGAGACTAGTACTCTGTTTCTATAACACCCTTGTTTCCGCGGCCAATTTTTACTCAGCAACGTAGCAAAGGGCGCAAGTTTGCGCTTGAACGTTCTTGTACAACGAGCTTCGTCATGTATTGTGTTAGCCCAATTGCAAATAGCGATTGGTGAAGCAAGGGTGTTATAAAATGAGTGCTAGTCTCACTGGATGTTTTCGAGGTGGCAAACAAATGCATGCAGCAAGCTGGCACGGCATTCGGCGTACGTCGCTCTACGTTCACTTCAGTTCACCGTTGGAACGTTCTCGCTCGAAACCCGTGCCAGCAAAATTAATTGTTTCATTACTCGCTGTGTCAGATTTGTAGCGACGAGAAGAAAAGGGCACTTAGTGCATCGTTGACAAGTGTGGAACAATCCACGACGATGTGAGCAATGGCAATGTGGAGACAATAGCAGACGACAGATTCACAACCTGGCGAAACCGAAACTACTTATTGACAGTCTCGTGCTCCCAGAGTGCACCTGAACCGCTAGGGGCGCTGCTATTTTACTTATTGCCCAGTGGCTCCAATAGCTCGTAGCGTCCGCTGCAGTCAGTTGTAAGGTGAAACGGAGTATGGAAATATTTGCACAAAAGCGCCGCGAAGATGGCAGCCAACAAAACCCCCCAAGTGTTTTTGGTGAAAAGTTATGCAAATGGATTACAACTTTGAATTGGGCAATAGTAAGTTTTCACTTGGCTCTAACGGCTAACAATACATTTGTGTGAAGACCGACCATTGGACAATGCATTGTTTACTTTTGTGGTGAGAAAAAACATGGTTCTATACCCAGTATTACAAAAACACTTTTATTCAGTCGCAGCGATCAGGGCACAGGAACCCGGAAAATGTGTCGCTGGCGAACAGTCCCTAATCGTTCTCACCATGCAGGAGGGCAGTGGTCGCCTCTTGCTCTGCCCCAGTCGCAGTCACGACCACAGCACCACTGCCTATGGGCAGCGTACCAGAAGCGCCTGAAACATCATCCATTGATTGAATGTAAGAAAAAAACACCACTTTAATTAACCACAGTAACTGAAGCAATGACCACACTGATCAGATGTAAGAAGCAATACTCTATACTCTCAAGTGTACACGTCTTGTGTTCGTTTCCCTGGGAAACCAATAATATATTATGCTGCTTTTATGTTTCCTTTCGCTGTGCATGTGATGCATCTGCCAACGGACAGCTAGTCGGTACAACAGACTAAACACTGCGGAGAAGTGAGCTTGTACTGTATGCCAAGCACAGCAGAAATGTCGAGACAACCTTGCTCCGGAAGTATGATCCACCATGAGCTCTGCAAGAAAGCCGAATATGGTAAGGATGGCGAGAAGGCGATCCCATATTTTTTACGAAAGAAGCTTCTGTAAAGGGAACAATTCAACCAATTTCGTGAAGTGATCAGGAACGACAGGAAGATACTGATTACTGTACGGATTATGAGGGAACGATCCCATACGGGTCGCAGGCAACAATCTGCCAAGGAGAGTGGCTTACGATTGGTTGCATAAATCCTGGTAGGTGACCTTCGTGTGGCTTTGACTTCTGACATCCTGGACAAGTGTGGGCATACTTCAGTATATCCTGCCCGATTCCTTGATCAAGGCTCGACATGGCATAACTTATTGCAAGTCATACTGCTGCTGCTCTGACCTGATGAGGCTGAATCGTGGAAGTGACTGATGAACGGCGTTCAAAGTTTCACAATCCTGAAAGGTGAGCCATGGGCAGCATCGTCTGCTTGAGAAATGTAGCTGAGAAAAAGTCCATTCTCTCTCAGCAAGTGTGAGTCGTACCTATCGTTGCTCTCGGTGCGGCCTACCCTTTGTTCTGCAAGCTTCTCGCACACCCGTAGATGGAGTTTCCCCTCCCACTGTGCCTTGCAAAGTTCTCTGATCACCAACGTCCCCCATTCTGACTGATGTGTCGGCCACAATGCCAGTTATTCCCACCAGTGCATGTTCGTCCTGGGTGGGAAGGACCTGTAAAGGCGCACACGAGAGCACATCTGCCGCAACAAAACTCACTTCTTGTATGTAGGGGCTTAGTGGTATGCCTGTAATGTCGGAGCTCACTGTAAGAGACCTCCGACTGGATTCCGCAAATTATTTGGCCAGGAAAACACTTGATTCGTCTGGATCTGAAAGTATGTGCCATTGAAATACATGTTAAATTTTTTTAGGGCAAAAATAATGGCGACACTCCTTTTCCATTGCGTAATAGTAGTGTTTGGCCGCTGTCGGCATGCGGCTGGTGAAGGCAACTGGCCGAAGAACACCGTTGTGTTCCTGAAGCAGAACTGCACCAAGGCCAGAGTCGCTGGCATCAGTCTGAACAACAAACAGTTTAAAGAGGCCCGGAAACTAACGAAGCGAAGTCGAGAGCCGAGGGAGAGCGTCTTGTTGATTTCGTCTCCAATGCCAATTTTCTCCTTTGCACAAAAGCAAATGCAAAGGGTTAGCTATCTTGGCACAGTGTGGGACAAGTTGGCAATAACATCCAATCGATCCTAGAAAGCATTGCAAGCTCTTGACGTCCTGCGGCTGCGGGCAATCGGTTATCGCACACATCTTGTTTCGATTGGGGTGAAAAACCCAGGTTAACAACGGCAAAGCCAAGAAGGTTCATGTTCTTTTCAGGATGAACTGTTAAGTTGGCAGATTGCATCTGCTCGAGGACAATCCTAAGATGTTCGAGGTATTTCTTGAAAGATTGGGGAAAATGACGTCATTCATATACGCCATCACAAACTTGCTCTTTGTATCATCGACACCAACGTCCATTCGATGTTGAAAGGTATCGAGCAAATTTGATAGGCTCGAACACTCCCTTGTGATAGGTGAAAGCGGTTGTCGAAACCTCCTCTGGGTCTATCTCGATTATCCTTGACTGCAGTCAAGCGTTGTGAACACTTTCGTGTTGTCGATCGCGTACATGATCGATTCGATCAAGGGAAAGTGGTATGAATCTCTCACCGTTGCAGCGTTGAGGCTGCGACGGGAGAAGCCCAACAACTCTAGGAGCTGCAAACAGCTTCGGTGTCAATCCACTCCTGTAGTGCTGCATTCAGGAGAGCTCGTACATGGATGATGAGGGGCTTTGGGTTGCACCGCAGTTGGTCGAGCATCGCCAGTCTCGGTTCGATGCAGCAGCACGTCAGTCTTTCCCGGAACTTCTGTGTAGTACATCGGTGGAAATGGCTGCAAGATGCTCTCTAGCTGTTGTTTTTGTTTCCTGGACGCTGGACGCACCTGCAGGAAAGGCTGGAGCAGGCCTTGTTGTACAGAGAGCCGGGAGAGTTGCGCCGGTAATGCAATCCTCTCGCCTGGTGAAGGGGGTCACATCCAGCTGAATGTCCATCCAGCCAATAGCCGCCAACATCAATGTCGAGCAAAACTTCTTCGCCTGCAATAAAATCTCCACCAAAAGGTAATTAGCACGTTCAATCCTGGCAGATAAAGAAAATGCTAGCGTGCCTCTTCGTCGAATAGGATGCCCAGCCTTGCAGCGCACTGCAGAAGTCTATTTTAGGAACAAAGCGGTTCTTTTTTTGTTTTGCCCAGCTCAAAAAAGTCTCCCATAAGCAAACTTTCTGCTCCATTATCAAGAAGGGCAGCAAAGGGAACAGCAAGTAGACAAAGTGTAATGTGAGGCTCGATGCATTTATCTGTAGGTCGTATGCGACAGAGACGAGAGAAGTGCTGGCGACTCGCTGAGCCCGAGTCGCCAGCACTTCTTCCGATCCGGCGGCAGCAAGATCTCCAAGTTAAGCGTCGCGGGCCCTGTTGGTTTCCCTGGTTCCTCTGGCCCCAGCACCACCAGTGCAGACATTGGCTGCGAGAATGGTCACGCTGTCCGTAGTTGTAGCAGGAACTGGGCTGCCAACACTCTTCTACCGCTCTATTTCCCATGTTACCCCACTCTCTCCAACACTGGCCGCTGCCTCTCAACTCCACTGGTTCATTTCCTCATTGCCAGCCACCTCTCGTCCCAAGCTGGGGCATTTGTTGGCCGTTCAATGATCTCGAAGATGGTTAGGCAGCCGGCCTTTGCCGGGGGGGGGGGGGGGGGGGGGGGGACTGCAGCCGGTCGCTTGAGAAGGTCTGCAGCACCTGCGGCAAAATTTCGCTCTGGTGCGGGCCCCCAGGGGGAGGGGGGGCAATCCCAGCTGCCTGGGGCTTCCCTGGATTAGGAAATTAGATTCTTGACGACCCAGCTTGTTGTGAAAACATTGGACCTCCCGACGACAGTCAAGGGGGTTCAGGGCGAGGGGCAAGTAGGCGAGGTTGGCACAGACCCTTTCAGGAAGGTGTCGAGTCGGAGTTGCTCGTTCTTGGTCGACCCATGTGGAGAGTACCCACGCACAGGACGGCTCGGAGGCTTCTGCAGCTGGGGGCGGGAGGCCTGTAGTCCACGCAAGCCGCGATAGTTTCCTACACGAGGTCTTCAATGGTGTCGTAGTTGGACCCATGAAGATACATGTTGTAACAGGGGTGACTGACGAACAATGCGAGTAACCCTCTCGGACTCGAGAGCAGCTTACACTGCTCGGTTGAGCAATTCCTGCATGACCCTAATATACTACACAAGGCCGTCTTCAGGGTTCTGTGTACGACACTCGATTTCCCGCTGGACTCGTACCCTGGTGCCGGGAACTCTTCTCGGAAGCTGCGGCGCGACGCCTCAAGAGATGGAAATAGAATGACTAATACCCGTGCCACATGGGCAACTCGAATGCCATTTACAAATCACGCGTGGAACGCCACATGCTCGGAGTGTCGCGCGCTGATTGTCCGATCGTTCAAATGTCATTCGTTGTAAATGGCAGTCGAGTTGCCCGTGTGGCACGGGTATAAGGCTATACGCACGACATCGTGGACCTTGACCGGAAGTGGCTATACGCACGACGCGGAGAGCTCACGGTGGACAGAGCGTGTATCACTGGGAGCTCGTTAACTTAACCCCCCCCCCCCTTCCCCCCAATTGCGTTCACGTCCCCTTGCTGCAACAGTATGCGGCTGCGGATTACAAAACTACCGTATTTACTCGAGTACTAGCCGCAGTGTTTACGAAGAAAACCCGAGGGTTCGATTTTCCGCGGAGCACGCAGTTTGCCAATCACCGCGATCGACAGCATGATTCCAGCTGTTTACAAGACAGAGATAATGTTTTCGTGCAAAGATACCATCTGTGAAGATTGCATTTGTATGGAGAATCGTGTTCTCCACCTGGTTATTCGCTGTTATTTATGCGCAATGCAATGATTGGCTGTATATGTGTTCTGCGGGAAAGTAGATGGAAGGGCCTTGTTCATAAATAATGCAGCTATAACTCGAGTAAATACAGTATTTGCCATTTGGCCCCCCTCCCCCCTTTTTGCGGCGTCCAGCCGGCAACCAAAACTCCGCTGTCCCCCATGCACCTCCGGAAAGGGAGGGATTATACCATTTAGTTGAGCGATGTTTCGTCGAAAACATTCATTCTTTTCACTTTTAATCATAGAAAAGAAATGTAAATATTGCCAAATGCCTCAACAAAACAAAATGTTTCAGAAAAAAGAAAAAAAGGTAAACCCACAAGGGGCGTTGTTACTACTTTGCTACTTTACTTTACTTTACATGTTACCACTATGCTACTTTACAGCTTCGGAAATTTAGTTTTATACGAGAACCAAAACGTTTCGCGCCGTGCGTATAGCCCTTTCTGGTCGAGGTGCAGTCAATTAGAATCTGCAGCACCCACCATCGCCTCGCGCTCGCCGGCAAAGCAAGGGGGAAGATCCGCTTCAGCACGTAGGCATCCGAGGCGCTACGCGTCCGAGGCGCTGGACGCTCTTGCGTAGACGCCCAGCACCGCCACGAAGTCGGCGACGGACTTGCGGTCGTCGAGCCCCTCGGGCTCGCGTTGCCGCTGGCCGCCGGTCCCGCCCGTGACGGCTGCTAAATGCTCCGTCACCAACTCGAGGGCGGTAGACATACGGTCATTGAGGGCCAGGATCTCAACCGACGACGGACCGCAGCCCAACTCCGTGTCGCTGGAGGAGTCCTCATCCTCGGCTCGCAGCTTGGGAGGCATGGGCAAGAAAACGAAAACGCACGGCAAACAAGACAAAAATAAACAGAGACGTGAAGCGAACATTAAAAAAAAAAAAAAACAATTGATCGCTAAGTGTTTTCTATTGAAAGGTATCCCGTGCGGACGTGCGGCAAGAAAAACGGGCGCCGATGATTGGAACGGTGTCGACGCCGATCGCAAGTTTCACGATCGGTAAATCGTACTCACTTGTTCCTTGTCGCCCCGCATTTTCTTCTGCCCATAGTGGCGTCTATTGTGTAAAGCGAGTCGTAGCACACCCGTGCTGAGGCACAGCGAGTCGAAATCCAAGTGACTCGTCACGCAGCGCGCCGGCCCTGCTGCTTGCGTACGGCGGCAGGGCACACCCGGCGGCAGACAACTTGACGGCGATCTCCATCGGCATGCAGCAACCGCATTGGCACCTTAAAACAGAAAACCGGCATCAACTATACATGTGAGTTTTACAATAAAGAGCGTATCACCTATCAGTCTGTGTTGCGGAGCCGCTCGGTTCCGTCGCCGAGTGCGTTCTTCTCTTTTGTATCCGGAGTCCGGTGTCGATGCCGAAGACGCTTCGCTGGCTTCGCAGCGCCGTGGAATGCCGTCGTCTACGTTTGCGGCGCGTTTGAGGCGTCGGCGTCGCGCATAGAAGCGGCGTCGTACGGGATGAACCTGATATCTGCCGTCCACCGAACAATTTCCATACGACGACACCACATTCGATGAACGTTTTAAAATGAGTCCGTCGAATACGCACACATTCGAAAATATCAGTCCGCCGAATACTCGCACATTTCAATATCAGTCCGCCGAGTACGCGCGCATTTCAAAATCAGTGCGCCGGGACTCGTGATTGGCTGGCGCACGCCCTTCCCTGCTGCCTTCCCGTCCGACAGCGCCCCTGACGGCGTGCGCCTAGGCGCAGAACAGCGATCTTTGATTGAATTTTTAATAGGAAAATCGGCCGCCCTTGAAAGTAATTTTAGGATTTTTAGGATGCTTAGAGCCCGTGGATTGCGTTATGACAATAAATAGACGATCTCAAAATCCACTTGAGTGCCCCTTTAATCCTTCTATACGAAGTCTTAAATCAGTAAAAAAAAATCTATCATTGTTGTGAAAAAAAAAAAGAATGTAAACGTTGCGATACTCCAAAATGACGCATTTTGGAGTATCGCAACCTTCAGATTCTTTATTTTTCGGGAAAACAGCAAAAATCTTCAGACTTACCTTCTGCCAGTGTTGTACACGTTCCTCAAAAAGAGAAACGAAAGCTCGTTCCTCGTTCCTTCTGATTTTTGGAACGCGTTCCCGTTACAAGTTTCATCTGAGAGAAAGGAACTTGTTCCCGTTACAGCCTAAAAAATGGAACGTATCGTTACATTTACGTTACAATTGTATTTTACTGATTGCCATATTTTGGTTAGATCGAGCAAAGATTTTTTTTATCTGTTTCATAAAGTTGGAACTTACGAATTTATATGTCGTGATGGAAAGGCACCAGGAGAAGAAAACAAGCGGAATCAAGGTTTTATTTGTTGATATATTCAAGTTTAAACTTCAGGTGGCCTAGCACCCTGTCCATTAGTCTCTGAAATGTTGCAGGTGCATTACACAGCCCACACATCCTGTTTAGTAAGGCTGTTGATTTTTCTGTAGTCAACACAAAACCGGATAGTACCATCTTTTTTTCGGACGAGCACCACTGGAGAGGACCATGGGCTTGATGAAGGAACGACCATCCCTTGTTGAATCATGTCTTTAACTTGCGTTTGAATAACACTCCGTTCGGATGGAGCAAACCTACGCTGTGACTGGTGAATAGGTCGACTGTCCCCAGTTTTGATGGAATGCTCGACTAAAGACGTGCAGCCGAGTTCAATTGGAGAAAGTGCGATGCAGCTACGATGGCGTTGAAGGAGCTGTCGAACCGCTGCCATCTGTTCAGCGTCAAGGTCAGGATCAGACTTGTACCGTACGCCTTACAAGTAATGAAATTATTGTAATCGATTACTTTTTGGAGTAATTTTGTAATCAGTTGATTACTTTTATTACGCAGTAATCACAAGAGTAATCTGATTACTTTTTGAAGTAATAAAATTACTTGTAACCGTTACTATTTCTCCACGGAGCCCCCCCCCCCCCCCCCCCCCCCCCCCTCCCCGGGCACACGCCTTTTTTCTTTTTTTTTTTT
This sequence comes from Ixodes persulcatus, assembly GCA_013358835.2. Classification (NCBI taxonomy): domain Eukaryota; kingdom Metazoa; phylum Arthropoda; class Arachnida; order Ixodida; family Ixodidae; genus Ixodes; species Ixodes persulcatus. The sequence continues at coordinate 602,487 of JABSTQ010010428.1, forward strand.
TAAATGACAAAAATAAAATTTGCTTTTTTTTCGAACGGAAAAAAGAAAGATTTTTGCGGAGCTCTAGGAAACGAGGTCAATCCCTTTCTATGTACAGTTTCTGTGGAATGTCCGTTTTTTTGTTTTTTTTTTTGAGCTGGGACTGGGAGTGGGAAGCCCCAGGCAAGCCACAGTCCGTGACAAAAGCCATTCAGGGCGAAGTTTGAGGGAGCAGAATGTAGCTTTTTAAGTCCTTGGTTCAAACCAGTGTTGTACACGTTCCTCAAAAAGAGGAACGAAAGCTCGTTCTTCGTTCCTTCTGATTTTTGGAACGCGTTCCCGTTACAAGTTCCATCTGAGAGAAAGGAACTCGTTCCCGTTACAGCCTAAAAAATGGAAGGTATCGTTACATTTACGTTACAATTGTATTTTACTGATTACCATATTTGGTTAGATCGAGCAAAGATTTTTTTTATCTGTTTCATCAAGTTGGAACTTACGAGTTTATATGTCGTGATGGAAAGGCACCAGGAGAAGAAAACAAGCGGAATCAAGGTTTTATTTGTTGATATATTCAAGTTTAAAAATCTCAGCTTTTAACCATTTTCATGTTTGCGGGGAACAATTCAGACGAGCCAAATGTACTGTTACCCCACATTGCACGAGCGTTCTACAACGAACCTCACACGTTTCAATCTAACAAAGTTCCTTGTTCGAACTTTACAACAGTTTCTCCTCGATGTTGCTGTCCGCAAGACGAACAAGTAAAGAAAGCTTTGGCCTTTTGGAAAGTGAGTCTTGTAAACTACAAGTCCTTCTTCGTGAAGGTTAAATTCGTTGTTCAGTTTGAAGGTGGGGGACAAGGAGAGAAGGAATAAAGGTTAAATTTCGTGTATCTTTTAAGTGACCAATGTTCGGGATACAAGGGTGCGTTCAATGTCTGGTAACCTGTGATTTTGTTGTAACTGTAGGTATCTTTATGGAAGTTCAGAAATAGCTTTAGTCGGCCTTAGATTTCTGGTTGTATGAGGATTCGTGAAAGCAAAGAAAGTAGCTGAGCTTGAAACGGCCCTCTTTTTGTGTCTTTTCCTGCGACTATAAGTTTTGCTTTTTGTACCGCAGTCTCGGGCACTCAAACAAGAATCAATGTCCACAAGCTCTCGTGCACCCGACTGTTACAAAGCGAGGACCACACAGAATAAACCCTAAAATAACTAGCCAAAACGGTAACGAGTTAAAAACAATATGTTTGTAAAGATATAGCTCTTATACTTTTATAATTTCTCTCTTAGAAATAAAATAAAAATTACCCCACTGAACGAAAAAAAGGAACGCCGCTACTCTTTCCGTTCCAGTAAAAATGTAACGAGTTCCCGTTCCAGTTCCACCGATGTAAAATGGAACGGCGGCGTTCCTTCGTTCCTATTAAAAGGAACGCGTTCCAGGAACGCCGTTCCTTGGAACGCCGTTCCGTACAACACTGCCTTCTGCCCTTTCGAAACTCAAAACTCAAGAACAAAACATTTTCCGTATTTATTATTTGCAGTTTTGTTCTAGTCAAACATCTTCCACACACACACACACGCACGCACGCACACACACACACGCACATACACACACACACACACAGTTTTTTAGTTTTTTTAACAGTTTTCTGGGGACCCATCATTTCTTCTTGCATGATTTGAGATGAAATCACCTTATAGGGAGAGAATTAGTGAATCACGTGACGTATATTTTCCCTCTAAATTTAGAGGGTAAACTGAATGATCGCATAGGTCACGTGATGTCAAGTCAGGTGACGTCGATTTCCCTCGCTTAATTTAGCGGGGAAACTGAATTGGTGTCCAGGTCACATGACGTGAATTTTTCCGAAAAACTTAATGGGCAACTGAATTGGTGAATGGATCACGTGACGTCAATTTCCCGCAAAATTTAGCGGGGAAACTGAACTGAAGTTTTGTCCACAACACGTTAATTTTCCCGCTAAATTGAGCGGGGAAACTGAGTTGACGTATAGGTCACGTGCCGTCAATTTCCTCAGATAATATAGGTCACGTAACGTGACGTGACGCATTTTTCCCGCAAACTTTAGTGAAAAATGTACGGACGGACGAACGGACAAAAGTTTTGGACTGGGGGGGGGGGGGGGGGGGTAGCGCTAAAAGCGTTTCATGCTTTGAAACGCGGGTCACAGCGTGTCCCGAGCATTCTGTTATCGCTCCGGAATCAATACGCCACTCGTCGCCTTTCCTAAACTGTCAATTACTATACCTATAACCTGTAGCGGAATTAGAGCTAAAGGAAAATTTCTCTCCTCCCCCCCCCCCCCCTCAATTTCCCAAAAGTAATGGCGTCACCGTGTACGAATGCACCATTTTTCTGACATCACGGAAAAAAATAAAAAATAAACAATATCCAACGCAACCGTCTTTTTTCTTTTCTCCCCAGACTGACTATTAGAAAAAAAAAAAAGGAAAAAGTTCACAATTGTTTAATGTACTTAGCGTTTTCGACATTGGGCCGGGCCCCTTCTCCAGATCTCATGTTGGAACGAACTATAGCGTGTCAACGAAAGATTCTTTTGAAACTGCCGAGTCACACGTATCGGCGCACTATCCGGACAGGGCTTCCTTCAATAAGCTAAACAGTTTCGTCAGATTAGCATCTTAAAGTGATCTAACACCGTGTATTCAATTTATTCAGGAATAGTGGCTTGGAGTAAGCACTAGGTCATTCATAATCGTAGAATATCATGACTCGTAGTGCCGTAGAACACACAGGATCTTGTAGACCTCCAATCAATACACTTCTACTTGAGGGCTCACATGCAACAGCCACAACAGACTTGTTCAAAATGAAGTAAAGAAGCATAAAAAAAGCATTGGCAAGGTTAGCGCACAAGCGGAATGCGGAGATGAAGTCGTCTGCTTCTTGCGCATGAGTTGCTGTGACGTCAGAAAGACGCCGAGCTCTGATTGGTTCCGAATGAAGGATAGTGGGTAGACCTCAAAGCAAGCTGCCTTGAGGTCTACCCACTATCTCTCATTGAGAACCGATCAGAGCTCGGCGTCTTTCTGACGTTCCCACAACCCCTGCAAAAGAAGCAGACGAACTTTCGCTCCACATAGCACACGCGTAGAGGTCATCGTCGACTTGCTTGTTCGCTGGTCTTCACGATACTTTCTTATGCGGGTAGAAACCGAGGGGAGGAGGAGATGAGAACGCCCGGGGATGCCAGAGCGCCGAGCTCTGGTTGGAACGATTAGTGCGTAGACGCGAAGCTAAGCTCGGGGACAACTTTTCTTGGCAGTGCAGTCAAAGGTACGAGCACGCGTGCCGTCTCCCCTTTCGGACGCGGAGTAAAGCTGTGCGCGCGCTCGCCTCGTCTTCCCGGAAATGCCAAGAAAAGTTGTCCTCAAGAATAGCTGCCTTTGTCTCTCACTCTTTCTTCGAACGCGTTGGAACGCCGAACATCGACGTCCCACGTTCGGTGTTCGCGTTCGAACGCTGGCGTCCAAGAGGAGCTGGTCTAACTTCGTCATTAAAATAAACTCCACCTTTCTCTCTCTTTTCTCTCTTTCTTTCCTTCTCAGACTTTCTGACGCGAGGCTTTTACTCTGTTTGCATGACTATCTATGCTTACCTTCTCGCCACCGCAAAAAGGTTTGACGCATTTCGTATCTGTCTTACTAATTGGTGCACTTCATCTTTCTAGGCTCCTCTGCCATTCCGCCAAGTCAAATTAACGAATGAGAGCGCATGTGCTTCAGCCACAAACCCAATCTTAGAATTACTCTGTTGTGGTCCCGAAGACGCAAGCACGACGTACGACTGCAACTGGCTGTTACTATGTAATTACCTTTATAAAAAAGCGACCTGCCCCTAACTTGACGCTTAACCGGCACTACGACCCATGTTCTAGTACATTCAGGTAATGCTTTAAAGCGTTCCCTGTCGTTCGCTAGGGTTGCCAGACACAGAGCCCTTTCCGCTAAAGGACTCAAAGAACGGATTCTTGCAAGTTGCAATTGACCCCTCAATGACTGTCGACCGCAAGCCACCTTAAGTGCATCAATATAGAGGCGGAGGTGCCGTAGCGCGACGTCCGTTCAAGTACAGATTGCTCGAGTTCGGTGTCCGTTCTCCCCGACCCCCGTGCCGCAATGCCGGCGGCCATTAGGAAGCCCTTAGTGGGGCAAAGTTAATCCCAGCGCGCAGTCGCTTAGGGCAATTAGTAAGACCGTGACGCTGTCCCCGCGCTGAGCTAATTAGCGCGGCCATTTTGCCGACTCTCGGCATACCCCGTTTCATCTTACGATGGACCGTAGTAGACGCTACGAGCCGTGCAGGCCAATCTATGCGCGACTTCCACGTGACGTCATCACAGCGTGGTGGTCGTCGCTCCTACAGTACTACTATAATTCCCACTTGTTCGTGCCATGAAAAACGAAATCGGTGGTGCGAAATTTGTGCTGCAAAAGCAAAAACAAGACCTCCACGTGTGACATCATTGCAAGCCGCCTATGGTCACTGGCAAGATGAGAACGGCAGGGCGTCTGTGTAAAATGCCCGACCTGCAGTATGCGCTCGTCGCCTTCCGCAAGCTTTGAGTGTGTGTGCACGCTCGAAGTCCCTTAGTGCTATCGAACGTATACGAAGCTGGAGCTGGAACTGGGAGAACTAAAAGTACCTTTCAGGTACTATTGCGCTCTAAACCTATCACGTGATTTGGAACCTCGCGCGTCGCTGCCGTCGCTACGCCCTTCTCGAATATCACGTGACTCCCGCAAGGCATCGGGTCGGTTTTGTTGGCTCGAAGCGTCCTGCGCGGTTCATCGTAGGGGTTTAGCTGCGGCCCAATTGTACGCGGGCAGCCGACGGGCGGCCAGTAGCGATTGCTCTCGGTGCACAATTTGTGCGGACTCGGCGCCTGTATACGAGGTTGCTTTTAACTTCCGGATCCTGTTATTGTTCTGGGTCACTACATTATGGCGGGACAAATATTTCGGGTGTAGGGAATCCTGAGATAAACCGGCGCAAAATTAGACTTTTGTAGGAGAGGGAAACTCCCGACGTCGCCGTTGCTGTCATCGCTGCAGCGTCCATCGCACTTTGGTGAAAACAACGCTTTTATTGCGGGTGCCTCGGCTAGAGGAATCGTTCGAGCGGGCGTTACAGCTAGAGCCTTGCGCAGACGCGAGTCCGGGTGGAGCTGTATGACTCCACGAGCCGATGGGACAAATCAAACATCGCGAAACGCGCACGTCCCGGTGTTCGTCATGTTTCTGTACACATGCTCTATCACCGCTAAGCCGATCATGCACGATGAAAGCACAGTGACTGGCACTTTTAGCTTGTGTGTTCGTGGTTTTGTGCTCGTGCCTTCGACATGCGCTCCAACATATCATGAAACGAAGTACACACAAACACAATGTTTACAAAAAAAGCCAGCGAAAGTATTATATAGTGCTGCGCGGCCACCTCACTGTCCATCGAACGAAGCACACAACGCGCGCAGATGAAGTCCGAAGCGCACCTTTTGCACACGGCGCTCTGGCGGTGACATCACGCTCCCCCACTGCGCAGGGTCAGCGCCCCCGCCGGCTCCACGGCTTCCGTGACGAAACATCTGCGTTGCGGGGCTTTTCTTTGTGTTTTATTTCTGAGGCGCGTCTGCTTTGAACTTGAGGAGTGGCGCCCCCACCGGCTTCACGGCTCGCGTGACGAAGCATCTGCGTTGCTGTGATTTGTGTTTTATTTCTAAGGCGCGTCCGCTTTGACCTTGGCCGGCGCGTGCTTGACGAGGCAGTTTTATGGCCATCTTTTGGGCACAACGGCGACGCCTTTTCGCGTAATGGGATATATAAGGTTTTCGCTCTTTAAAAAATACGGCATGCGTTGTCACACCGACAATGACATAAGCTCATGAACGTTCATGCATAGTGTCACAGCGCAAGCTAGCATTTTAAAGCGCAGCTCTTAGGCGCCCGTTTCCGGCTTGAGCGGCGTAGCCGTTGCCGTCGGGGTAACCACGCGTTGCATTATGAAGCGTTTCCCATAATGTGTGACGTCACGAGGGTCACCAGGGTCAACGTTATTAGATTAGCTCAGTTACGGAACTGCTCATAGAAGCTGCATGCAGGAACAGTACCCCCCCTCACTCACCACTACTCGCCCGGAGTCGCACGACGCGCCGCCGGACGGCTCCTTTTGTAACTGAATCGGGATACGTTCCTTTCAACGTTACTAGAAACGTAAAAACCAACAGAAAAAACTCTTTTTGTAGTAAATTTTATTGGAGTTTAGTACAAAATGGGGGGCGCGTGATGTTTTCTAAAATTTTTAGTTTGCAAGGTTTTGCAGCACAATTATATTGTTTTATACAACCATGCCTCAGCGGTGATTTCATGTAGCGCGTCCCGACCTAGGTGCATTTTAACTTCGGTCATATGGCGCGGCGCGTCCGCTGGGGGAACGGGGAGGCACCCCTGTGACCCTTTCCACCGTATCTGTTTCGGCTCCAAAATGGCCGATTGAAGCCAAAATAGATGTCACGTGCAGTTCCTCGAGTGACCGCTGCGGGAGAAACGGCGGCGTTGTGATCGCCATTTGGCGCTGCAGCTTGCTCTTTGGAAGGCGCAGTTATGAAATGAAACTATAGATGGCGCTTCGAATGACGCCAGGTGGATTGAAGTGAGTGAGGGGGTTACCCCCTCCGCGGGAGTTCCACAACTGAGGTAATCTAGTAACGTTGACCAGGGTCACGAGTGACGTCACGAGTGAAGGCCTCGACGAAGGTCAGGAGTTACGTCAAGAGGGTCACTAGTGACGTCACGAGGGTCACGAGGAAAAGTAGGAGGGGCATACCTTCCTCTCCATACCCTTCCCTCCTCCTCCTCAAGCGCTGCGCTCTAATTCGGCATTAAAGGGACACTGACAGGGTATTTATGCTCGCCGAGGTTTTTAGTTGTACGTGACATATGAGAGCCCAACTACCCAGAACAGAATTTGCGGCTCGAAATTCGGTTTCTTTCCGCCCGAAAACCGCCGATCAAGAACTGGCCGGTTCGAGTCTCGCTCACTCTCTTTTCCGTGGTCACGGGCCGTTTTCTAAGGTATCGATGCGACCACCAAATTTAATCGAAGTCGTGGGTCATTGAAGGCACACAGTCAATATTAAAAATAGAAAAAAATATGAAACCCATTTTTTGTGGCTTCAAAAAATCTGCAAATACGTTGATTGAAAAAAAAAAGTAGCACAAACAACCGGAAGCTTTCAGTGCGTTCACTCAACATGGCGTCGTTTCGCGTATCGTGGGACTAGCACTAGCGGATGGCAGCGGACGACGGGCGTTGGACCTCTACTTCAGAAGTGTCGTTCACGGTACTGGCGAATTCTGTCTTTCTTCGAAAGAGAAATTTCGGACCAATCAAAAGAACTGATACTCATCCCGTACGACATGCCCGACCAGCAAGCCGATTGCACGAAGACGTCGCCGAGCCGTCGTCCCTTCTCCTGGCTGAAGACATCGCTCGCTCAAACGTCAAGCACGAAGAGCGTACTTCGAGTTGAATACGCACGCGTACGGTTACTTTACGAGGTGCGAATGTGCCCTATGCGTGGTGCTGTCCGACTTCAAGCCGGGAGTGTATGCATCGAAGGGAAATCAGCAGCAAACTTCCGACATACAGTCTACCAGCTGCATAATTACGCATGACAGTGTTCCTTCAATAGCTCAGTGGAAAGACGTCCGGTTCACACGCAGAGAGCACGGGTTCGATTCCTGGTGTTGGTGTACCTTTCATTTTTTTATTTTATTTTTTGTCAAGCATTCTGCGATGTTTACATTTCTTTTTTTACAGTTATCACAGGAAAAAAAAATTGTTGTGGACGATACGTCGCTGAACTAAATGGTATGGATTCCATTTTTGACACCTGCGAACTCAGTGTATATCACTTTCCACAAAATGCAAGGAGCATATGAATCGGGTAGCGTCCGCTTTCCGAGCTTCGCGTAATGGTTCTACAGGAATTGCAGCCAGCCATTGATTCCGACGCGTTGATCTTTCGGAAACTTGTGCATTCTGGCCAATTTTAGATGCAGGACATGTGAGGCAACTCTTCACGCAGCACCTTGGAGTTGGGAGTATTCTTTTCGGAGCTGATCACGGGAATTCACCACGGCACTTGGGCACTCACTACTAATTGCCAACACTTAAATGTACAAAACAACTCATCTTGAAGTACAAAACAGCGAGCGGAACAAACATAACTGCAAAGGAATACCACGGCGAACGGACGCATTTCGTCTGCTACGTGCGGAAAGAGGAGAAAAAAAAAAAAAAAAACGCACGGCCGGGTGTAGCCACGCGACTTCCGCCACTCCCGCTATCCTCTCCACTTCTCCGTTTCGGTTTCGGTTTCGCGCAGTTGCGTTTTTTGGCTTTATTAAAAAAATACGTGACTCTGTAGCAAAATATTAATTGGGTAGTCTTCCGACACCATAATGAATCGCCTGACGAAAAAGGAGAAAAAAAAATTGGGGGGTGTCAGTGTCCCTTTAAAGGAATTGTAAACGCCTTTCATTTTTTTTAATCTAAACTACTGGGTGTTCTAGGGCGATATTTGGGCACAAATAATTGTATAAATAAACAAATGAAAGGAGTTCCTTGAAACTTTCCGCAAAGGCGTCGTTAGGTGATGCATTTATTATACTAAAGTTTTATGAGTGTAGGTTCCAGAAAAAAAAAGAAAAGCTTAAACACTTTTCTTTCCCATGCACAAAAAGAAAAACGGCAAAAAAAGAAAGGATTTCTGGTTGACGTTGTTACTTACCGATGGTACTACACGCGCATGGTCCTGCTGGATCTGCTTTCGGGTATTCATCTCAAAGGACCTTTCCAGTTTTTTATTCGTATTTTGACATCGGTAAGTATACAATGTTAACCAGCAGTTCTTTTTTTTGGTTTTTTTTTGTACATAAACAAACAGCCTTCTCTAGGCTTAATATTTTTTATTCTTATTATTATTATTGAAACCCACGCGCATAAAATTTGAGTATTTTAAATGCACCAACCACCTCAAGACACCTTCGTGAAAAAGTTTAAATGCACTCCGTTCAGTGGTGTATTTATACGCATTTTTTAAAAGACCGGACAGCGCTCGAGACCCCGCTCTGCATGGATGCGCAAATACTGCATGCTTGGAATCAAATAGCGCAGCGTCTTTCCTAGATTCAAGACTCGAAAGGGAAACATTACGCCCTGGCTTTCGCTGGCAATTTGAAGGCTACGGATGACGCAACGCAGTTCGATTCGAACCACCATTCGCACGGCCCTAGTCTAAATATACATATATTCAACCTCATCATTCCCTAGCTACATACGTAGATTGCGGCAATTGGCTTTCCCAAGGGCTCTGCGGGAAAGTCGACGCACCAGAGTTTTAACAGTGCACGTGTCACGGAAAAAGTATCAACAAAAAGCTTAAACCCTGTAGCATAAAAAAACCCCAAAACTTTGTCTTTTTTTAAAGGACATCTTCGCTCAATTCCGAAAGTTTCGGGATAATGAGTGATTTACATTAAAAAGCACTAATAAAAGGCACTACGTCACTCGCTTCGCGAAAAATGGGATATATATTGTTAAATCTTACTTAATACAAAAGCAGAAATCGAAACCGAAACTTCGGCTCCGTCTGGCAACATTGGCCTTGACCCGCCAGAAACATGGCCATCACGTGGTACGAGATTTCACGTGATATTCTACGCAACGACGGGTGGGACTGGGGCGGGCCGGCATTGTTGGGGCGAGCGTGTGCCAGGCACAAGGGTCGTCTGCACAGCACTCTTCACCATGTTTCGGTGTCTACGACATTCGGCGACGTCTGCACAACTGCGGCATCAGTCTGTGCACGTAGTGTAAACGAAACTCCGAGAGACATTAGCGAGTTTAGTAGACCGTGTTCCCCCTCCGCTAAGCCCCTCCGCTGCCCGGAACTCTACAGCCAAGGCCATCGGCATGCAGGCGCAGTGGCGGTTTCTTCGTAGAGGAGGGTTAGCGGAAGGGGAAACACGGTCTACCTAAAACTCTTTAATAATCACGGACGGTCAGACGACGACGGCGGTCGTGACGCGGGAGACGGGGATCGGTGGCCGAGTGTGCTAGCGCACACCAGCTCGGACCACGTGGAGCGAAAGCTCGCGCTGCAGAACTCAGGGATCCTGGGTTGAAGCCCCAGCCCTGCCCGTTTCGATCTGAATGAGCATCGTTGAGGCAGACTAAGTTCTAGGTTGTGTAAACATACAAACACCGCAATTTTTTTTCTCAAATGAGCATATTGATGTTAACGCATTAAAAGGGGCAATTGGGATGACGTTTAGCTCAATGTTGGCTACGCCCACGCCGTAGCCTTTAATGCAATCTTAATTGCGCCTCGATTCGCCCACCAGAGTCAGCCGATTTCGACAACTTAGCGCGTTGCAATGTTTGCCGGATCGTTTAAGAAAAATTTAGACGTAACTAGGCCGTAATATTTGACGTGTAGTCTTCCTTAGTGATACTGAAGAGGACTGCATGGTCTTTTATTGTTTTTTTATAAAACGAAAATCGAGAGGAGTTGACGTTTCAGTGTTTCTAGAAGATGATTTTCTATAACATAGAATACCCCACCCTGGTCATCCTAATATAGCCCATTATACACACCCCCGGACGATATGTAAATGATTTTATCTGGGTAATAGACCCTTTTCAAATGTCCGCGCCAACGCCTGTCCGCCATTGATCACATTCTCTGAGCTTGTATTGGACACGAGAGCCGCATCCGCGATCGGCGTGGACTCGGCTCAGCTCGTATTGGACACGAGTGTGACGTCATCCTTCGGCGAGGACTCGGATCCAATCACGCGCTTCGTATTCAAGCTATGGCGCGACTGCCAGTGTAGGTCGATGAACTTTTAAAAAAGCGTCTATTCCGCAACGTGTAGCGCTTGAATTCCTATCCGTATTTGTATGTTTGTAATTTACACCGAAAACAATTTTTTTTAAGGGGCACGCAAGCATGGCGTAGTACGTTCAAACTTCAGGCAGCGGTTTCTCACGTTTACGTTTGACTGTGATCGACTGCGATCACTTGCGACGACTGACGGCGAGATTTCACACTGGCGCCATCTATCGGGAAGCGGTGGAGCACTTCCGATCTGCGTATACTATATCTTACGCATCATTCATTCGCCACGGGCTCGAAGTACTGCCGACGACGTTATAAGCGACCATTTCTTACAGATATCGCGCAGATTTGATATCGTAAATACCGCGAAACTTTCAGTCTCGTTGTAAGCAGATCAGAGGAGTTCCAGCGCTATACCTCGTAGGGGGCGCCTCTCGTCGTCAGCCGCGTCACAAGCGATCGTATAGCGCAGTCCGCGGTCAAACGCAAATGTTTGAACAACCCTTTTTTATCGCCGACGTGTCCGCATATTACCGGAGTGACGGCTCCACGCAACCGGCGACCGCGCGTTTGAGCCTCGCGGCTTGAATTCCGCGCTAATCGGCGATAGCATAATTTAGGCGAGGTGAGCGCGTAGCGTGTAAAACGATCAATCTTTCGTCCCTATATACGCCGGAAACCCGCCGTGGGTATTATTAGCGCGGGCGTGGAGCCGCCGCGGTTTGGGCGAACGGCTGTAATACTGTATAGAACGCAGTAGCACGCGTTCTAAAGTGTGGTTCGTGCGAAACAAAGATAAATAGAGAAACTGAAATTTGCGACGTCAAATTTGTTCGCCTTCGTGGGCGCGTGATACGAAAGCTGCTTAGTGTCGCTAAGCTTTGATGTATATCTGTCGCGTGGATGTTTGTTAGAAACGCTTCTGGAAGAAGACGGTGTTATTAGATGTAATTGGACTTTTTTTTTTTCTGCGCGTCGATAAAGTTTCCTTTGACTATCAGCGATGGTAGTACGTGTTAATTATGATTTTGCACGGTCGATTCCATGGGAATAGATTATAAGCGAGCTTTCGAATCTAGTGCAACATTTTAAGAATTGAATCAAATAGTTACAAAAATATTTTCTCAAATAGAGAGACGTGGAGCTTTGAATTCCGCCCTCTGGCAGATCATTCTTTTTAACTAGAATATATTACGCGTTTCCTGTGCGAGACCGAGCTTGAATCGGCCCCAAATATACGTGCGGTAAAAATGTACATTTGAATTCTTGCTTAAAGAACTTGTGACACTTTAGTTGGGCTCTGGACGACTTAGAAAGTAGAAGATGAATAAAATGTAAATAAGTAGATTCCGACGTTCGTTCGCAATGACCAATTCATGAAAAAAAAAATATTGTCTCTAGAAGCTTAAAAAAAAAAAAATGCGCAGGGCGTGTCAAGTTTTGAGAATCATATTATTATTGTTTATTTTTTTTTGTGTCTGCGGGTTCTTGTTCCGCAGAAGGGGCCTAAGTCAAAAGGCGCAAGTACCTGACAAAGCCTTATAGCCCCATCTTAGTATGCAGCGGGATACACACACACATATAAGACGAGGGAAAAAACATTATACAGAAATTTTAAATAGGTTCAATAGCCAAATCAAGTCCAATTAAAACAACAAGATAAACAAAAGCATACAAGCACTAGAACATGAGAATTATAAACATTTTCACGGAATATTCAGATAGTCTAAAACAAAAGAATTATGCACAAGTTTGTACTAGGGTCAATGGACAAAATATGTCGAATACGCGTTGCTAAAAAGAGGGGGAAAAATCCAAAATACAGCACCACGTTTTGCATAATAAGAGTGTACAAAAACAAAAAGGCACATGCAAGGTCATTGAAGGTAAGCTCGCTTCAGAGCCGAATAGTTTGCATCCCAGTAAGAACACCAAAATACGAAGAGCTTTTATTTCCTCCTCATAGTTCAGCTTTTCTCAGCTTGCAGAGAAATAAAAACGCAAGAACCTAACATTTGTCCTGGTGAGGAGCCGCAGCGAGCCACCGCACGTTTCACCCAGTCATTGGTGTCCACACCACAAACCGGTGAGCTGTCAAGGTTCGGAGTTTCAACAAAATATAATAATAATAATGTTTATTTCCAATTATTACAAGGTGATGGAGGAGGGGACGCTTGACGAAGTTTTCACTTCCTTTACAGCCAGGCAGCGATGGGCCTACAAACGATTTCGCTGTAAAAACGGTAGACAATATGCGTACATTCTCAGCTCTCACCAACGTTACTAAAACACTCAGTTAGGAAACTCGCCGTCGAAACCTGGGCCGCTGGCGTCCACCGAGACCGAGCTAAATGCGACAACAGCGCCACTCTTTATCATTTGTCTGTACTGTGGTCACCTTGAGTTTTTAGAAAGCCTGTTTTTGCGTAAAAACAAACAGAAAAGACTCTTTTCGTATGAAATTTATTGGAGTTTAGTACAACATGAAGGGCGCGTGATGTTTTTAAAATCTTTAGTTTGCAAGGTTTTGCGGCACAATTAATATTGTTTTTATACAACCATGCCTCAGCGGTGCTTTCAGGTAGCGCGTCCCGACCTAGGTGCATTTTAACTTCGGTAGCAAAGCGCGGCGAGTCCGCTGGGGAGATGGGGGTGGCGCCCCTGTAACCTCTTCCACTGTATCTGCTTCGGCGCCGAAATGGCCGATTAAAGCCAAAATAGAAGTAACGTGCGGTTCCTCGAACGGCCGCTGCGGGAGAAATGGTGGCGTTGTGTTCGTCATTAGCTCGGTGCTCGAGGACAAATCGGGGACACTTTTTCAGAGCAGTCTCTATGGCAGTTTCCCAACTGAGTGGTTTAGTAACGTTGGCTCTCACGAAAACTAAGACAAATAGAACTTAATATGTTCTAAGCTAAAACATAAAGTGACGTGTGCTGAAATGATAGCCATTAGACAACAAAAAGATGGAGGTACACGTAAGCACTTCTTATAAGTTGTGAATGCGAAAGCATGCAAGCCGCTTTCCCCGGGATCTTGTTCACCGCAAAGAAATGTCGACACAAAACTCTGGTTGCCGCTGTCTCTCATAGATGGCGGTAGCTGTCCAGAGTGTTGTGTTTGCCGGTTGTCCGCTTGCCGCCGTCGCTCATAGATGGCGCAACCTTTTGAGCCTTTCCACTCTGGCTTGCCTACTTGCGGCCGGATATTACTTGATTTCCACCATAGTACAGCTTCGCTGGTGTTCCTTCTTCACATAAGTGAAAAGGCTGAAAGTTTTTTTTGTCTGCTGCGTACTTTTCGTCGCCGGTCAGCGCGCGTGCTCCCCTGGGCACGCTGACCTTGGACGTGTGTGTGTGTAGGCGAGAGTAGATGAGTCCGTGTTAACGGCGCGCTGATGGACCCGCAGCGCCATGGGGTGAGCGGTCGTGGAAACTGACGAGCGCAGCGGCCAATGGGAGCCCCGTCGACGCGCGCCAGCCAATGGAACCGAAGGCGAAATCCATCAGCTTTACTTCGCTCTTATTGGGATAGCGGAAACCAGGTGCCGTTTTCGCGCTTCAAACTGATGACCTCAGCTCGCTCCATAGGACAGTTAATGCTTTCGCATTAAAACAAAACAAAAAAAACATGAATTGGCCAATTTATGTTTATGAAATAAGGGTTTGGATAAGAAAATTACACAGATCTGAATTGAAGACATTGGGGAAGGTAATGTTTGCTTCAACAAGTTCGTTTAAAACCGTCGGCAATTCATGGTTAACCATCTGGCGACCGAAATTGGTCCTCACGAGAGATAGGATCCAGCCTGGTTTATGGTGGTGCGGATAGGGCAATTCGAATGAACGTGATGAAGATACTTGAAAATGATACTGATGTGTCACACTTGCTGGGTTTTGTAGCATCGTAGTAACCTGTATGTGAATAGATTAAATATATATATATATAGTTTGGAAGTTAACAAATAAATGACGAGTGGTGCGACCTCCCGGCAAATCATAAATCATACGAACTATTCTTTTCTGAACAACAGATGTTTTATATACGTTAGCGTGTGTCGTGGTGACCCACATTAGCGTACAATTATTCGAGCAAGAGCAAAATAAAGCGCGATATAAAACTAGTCTAGCCCTTTGCAGGAGAGTATGTTTATAGCGTGACATAATTATTTAAGTCTCCTCAACAATTACGACGATGACATTCGCTTGAAAGCGGAAAGCCCGCATGTAGCGTTTAACGCGATAGATGTCCAAATATTTCAGACAAAAGGTATGTGTATACGAGTCCAGACTAGTCTAGGCTAGGCTAGTCTAGGTTAGGCTAGTCTAGGCTAGAAGGTCAAAGCGCCAGGGCAAAGACAGACCATTGCTGACGCCTCAAAAGTTAAGCCACTGAAAGTGAGCCCACCCAATTGCCATCAAAGTGCCTATATAAATACGTTGGAACTGCCACATCAACGCTATAGTTTCAAGACATGTTTCCCTTTTCACAAACAGCACTGTTTTTTTAGTGTTTAAACGTTTTAGGAAGCTCCATCCATCGTCTTCATCGCGTGCCATTCCGGTGTCAGCTTTCCCTTGGCTTACACGGACCATAAAAACAATTCAAGAGTGCTTACAGGCGGCTCTATATGCACCGTGCCATTCGCAAGCTTCGTTTATTTGTTTTTTTGTTTGCGCCTAAGCGCAGAGGTATTCAGTCAAAGAGGCAAGCACAACGGATAGCCGAGCGTTGAGGCGTGGCGAAACTGAAACTAATGACTGCGCCTGTCGTCTATAGCTTGGGCCATTGCTTTGCAATGACTTTCCGATCTTTTCAAACGAGACGGTGTTTCGATGTGCCTGCTAACGTGCGGAGTTTATACTGATATATATTTTTCCCCGCTTTCCCGTCTGGGCGAGAACAATGGAGGTTGTTTTGCGAGCGTCTGTTTTTATAATATTTTACTTGGATTATTAAGCGGGCTTTGAAAAAAAAAAAATTACACTGTGTACATCGGATGAGTTTAAAAAAAATGCATTTAAAAGATTAAACGAATTCAAGATTTTGCCAGCAAAAATGACAATAAAACACGCGGGGTAACATTTTGAGTTTTTCTATTTTTTATGTAGTTCGTGCGAACTTTTCACTTGCCTATTTCCTTCATTCAACGTTTGCTTCAAACAGATGACATCCATAGTGATTGACAACCTAAAGAAACGCAGGGAGGGGGGACTCCTGAGCATATTATTAGTTTTCTAGATCCCATGACTTTTATAGTTATACCTAGAGTTGCTAAATGAGCCACACTTAGTTCGGCACTCTGTTCCCCGATATTGTTGTGGGCGCCGCCATCTTGGTGCTTAGTACAAAGCAGACAAAACTGCCGCGATTTCATGAATCAAAAAAGCAACTTCCCTAGCATTAGATTCGCTGTTGGGAAGCTCACGTAATATTGCTTTGCTGCGTAACGAACTGTTGAAACAATTGTGGACGACGAGAAAGTGTTTCCTCTGATTTCAGATAGCTTCAGATAACTGGCAATTATCACTTTAAGCGCCAAGATGGGTAAGTGTTGTTACCCCGAAGCGCAGCTTATGTAGCGGCTCTAGTTACGATTATTCAGGAAAAAGTGAGCCATCATTCTGTAGCTCCTTTTAGCACACTAAAATAAGGTGATATCTGCCTTGCACAAAACAACCCGAATATGCCAAATACGATTGGGAAAAACAGAAGCTAAAAAAAGCACATTAAAAACGTGTCTCAAAAGATAAGAAAAAAAAAAAAAAAGAGAAAAAGGTTCCTTTCGAGGCAACGACCGGTCGGATGAACCAAAGCTTCGCAAGGCTCGAAGGGATTCACGGACAGCTTTGAACAGTCGGCACGGGAGCACTGCGCCTCCAAACCCGCGAGACCGGCAGTCGCGAGACAACACGATGCATTTGCAACCTGATGCTTCACCTCATTTGCATATTTCGAACAACAACAAACATAAACGGGGGCAGAGGTAGTAGCCCTGAAAGCGCGAACACCAGAGTTCGGCTGCATGTATCTCGTGCGAGTCTGCAGTCGAGAGAGAGATGGAGAGAGGGAGAGAGAGAGAAAGAAAAAAGAGAGAGAGAGAGAGAGAGAGAGAGAGGGGGGGATCCAAGTTGAGGCAGAGACAAAGGGTGGTGCCGAAACACGCCAAGCCCAGCCGCGCACATCCGCATTCAGGGAAAACGGAAATTTCCGACCCAAGCTTCCGCACCCTGCCGCGCCACAACATGGACCACAGTCGAGGCAACCACGGACGTGGACACTCCGAAAACACGCGGTGTCATCGTCGATTTCCAACGCCCGATTGGCTCGGCTTCCTGAAAACGCGGCCATTTCGGCAGCAGGGCGATTGGTCGAGAATCGCAGTGACGTTGCAACGCTCATGGTAGACGATTGGCTCTGCCTCTTGCTTCGGTCCAACTCGTGGCAAGACAGTGTGTTAGGAAGGATGCGACGCGGAGGGGGGAAGGTTATGGTAGGAGTTTAGGGCGGCATGCAAATGTCGTTGCCTCCGCGCACAGGATGAGAGAAGAGTGTTCTCCGACACTCCCGGGGACGAAAACGTGCGCGCATACGCCGGCCTTGCGCAGCTTTCCGTTGGTATATTCTTGCTTCCGAAGGAGAAAGGCGATTTTAAGAGTAGGGGGGCAAACATTTGCGCTGTCCCCTGGGGTGAATAAGTTGGGGACAACCGCGTTGTATAAGCCGGTGTCGACGACAAGGGCGAGAGTTACGAGCTACAGAAGTATATGGCCAACTGTCCGACCAAGTCCGGTGAAGTTTGGCGCCATAATGGCGCTTCCCTTGGCCCGTAAAGCGCACAAATTACGGCAAGCAGTGCCCTGGTTTTTAAATTGTAATCTTCTGCTCCTCAGTGGTACTGAAGAAAATCGGCCCATGCCATGAGCTGAATAATAAAGATCAGAGAAACCCGTCCAACTTGAGTATTCCGCGCATAGAATAGACAGATACTTTGGTGTCCCAGTTGAGGAACAAAACCAGGGGCGCGTGCTTCTGCAAAAGGTATCACCACTCAAACAGAGTTTGCGCACCACAAGCGTCTTCTAAAGTTACAGGTTCAAACCTGCTGTCGCTTCATGAAGACTAGTATCAGCTCGCGCCATTAGAGCCTTTTCTGCTGGACGGAGAAGAGCGTGTGTTCTGGCGACCGAAGCACATTTCTAAGCCATCCGTACGTTTGTGTATGTTGTTAGTTGATGAGAGAGTAAAGGATCCAACAAGCGAGCGGTATGAGCGATAAAAATGGAAGGCGGAAGTTATTACATACTGACTCAAATTAGACGAGGCAAAACCTTTGGTTATGTTAACGGTCTTCCAGGGATTGAATGCGCGTCCCTTGGGCAAATATGTCGGGTTCAATCCTCACCCGCGCTTGTTTAGATCTGGATAAGCATCGTACCGGCGTTCTGTCGTGTGTCACTATACTGCGTGATGTACGTTAAAGACACCAGGCTGGCAGTGGTACTAGACTGGCAAAAGTTCTGATCGATACAGTGGATACGTCAGACGATCACTCTAACTTTCCGCTGTCTAAACAAACGCACTACAAACTTACCGTAGGCAAATGCAAGCAAGTGCAAAGGTTGTTTTATGTTCAGCATGGGTCTATGCCACACATACGAATGGCGTCATTCCCGCAAAAATTGTCTCTGCTGTACCTTTTGGTGTTCGTAATAAAAAAAAAACAAAAAAAAACACAATTTAAAAGTGGAAAAACGAATTATATAACTTAGTTTGCAATTCAACAGTGCATGTTTTTCTTAAAATGATAATTCTACATAATCACCAGTCTTCTAATAACCAACACAGCAGCATGAACAGACGCCTCGGACTTGATCAGTCAGGGGCTTGAACAAATGCCACAGTCAGATATTCTGCTTCGGTCGCGAGCGCAGGACAGCACTGTTGCTTGCTTCCCGACATTATGCAAAACCTGACGAAAACAACAACAATAACGAGAAGAAAAGCAAAAAAATGCCTCCTTGTTGTTTATTCCCTCCCTCGTGCATCACGACTCGGCCGACCCCCAAAAAACACCCGCGGGAACGAAACCCACGCGGCATGGAAGAGACCCCCGCAAACACCGGAGATGCGTTCACGGCGGAAACTTGGCTGCAGTCAAATGTCCAGAGCAGACACACACACACGCACTATTGCCGGCACTATAGAGCGGGACTCCTCTCTGCCCATGAATAATTCAGGGGCTTTCAGCCCGGGGGCGAGGTGACCACCGGTCCTCGCGGCGGCGGCGGCAGCAGCCTCCGAGCGTCCGTCGAAGCAATTTCGCGCATTTCAGGGCAGCGCTGTGAAGACCGCCGCCTCTCCTCCTCGTCGTCGCTCGGGTCTGTTTGCTCACGCGCCCTCCCGCCGCTCTCTAAGCGCGCGCAATTATGAACCTTCTTCTTCTCGCGCGATCTCGGTTCTTCGCGCACGCGCGAGTTCTTCTGCATCAAAAAAAAAAAAAGGCATTTCCTTTGCCAGATTCATTTTCGCGTGGAGGGAAAACGAAATTTGCTCGGACAAATCAGTCGTTCAAATATCGTTTCTTTTTCTCGTTATTAATATTTATATCGAATTAATGACGCGGCACTTTCGTTTATGGACGGGCCCATTCAGGTTCAAACGCCGCGCATTTTTTATGTTTTCCCTATATCGTAATATTTTTGCGTGTGTTTTTGTTTGCGCCGACTACGTAGGTGGAATCGCAAATATAGTGGGTGCACACCGCGGCCCGAATGCGGTCGGCCCCCGTGTGCCCGAATATTGCTGCTTCCGTATGTGAGTGTCAATCGAATGACGGTTAACGTTTTGTTTCTCATTAGTTCGCGAATCAAAGAAACACAAATAGCTGCAGTTCGCGCTAACTTTGCATTTTCCGTCGCGTTTTTCCTCGCTTCTGGCGTACCATGTCACTAAGGTAAGACAGAAAAAGCACGGGCCGCACTCCAAATGCAATCTGGAAGGGTTTAACGGTGTGCACGTTTTTGCACCGTTTTTTTTTTTTTTTTTGCTTACGTAATGCGGATGAACAAATCCTAATTACGCGGTGATTATCTCCTCGTTCCTTTTCGCAGTATGAGGAGTATTGTATACAAGTGTTTCACGAAAGGACTCGCAGGACCAACGTGACACTGTCTGGAAAACATCGCCGTGTCGGGAATGAGCGCAGTTCTTGACGACTTTAGTTTGTTGGCGGTTTGTCCGGCAACGAAACGAAATGAGTTTTTGCGGTGACACTGGCGATTTTCTAACGTATACAGTGCACACCGCGTCTTGAGAAACATGTGCTTCCATGGCGAATTATTGGATATAATAATGATAATAATAATAATATTATTATTATTAATATTATTATTATTATTATTATTATTATTATTATTATTATTATTATTATTATTATTATTATTAATGTTGCGTGTATGTTTATACAGACGGAAGTTAGTCAGCCTCAATGACCGTCTGGTGCCTCAGCTGTAAATGAGAAATTAAACGAGTGCAGTACAACCGCTAGCCTGGGGTCTTTAACTTGCATCGCGCAGTAGTGATAAACAACCACACGGCGGTACGATGCCCATCCAGATCGAAATGGGCAAGGGTGGGGATTGAACCCAGGTTCCCTCTGGGTTCTTCAGGGCGAGCTTTTGCTACACGTGTTTCGAGCTGGTGCGAGCCAGCTCGAAGCGCGTGGATCGAACCACCTCAGATCGGCCATCAGCACAAGTGTGCCAATCACCCAAGTCAGGCGGCTCGGCTCCCTCGAGGCTGTGAAGCTTGTTGTTAGACCGAAACAATGCTACTGAAATACCGGCTACTACTATGTTCAAATTCCAAACTATTCCAAAAAACGAAAATCACCACAGGAACACCTTAAAGAACTTCCATCTCTTATTCAACGGAACACAAACCCGTTACGTCCTCGCTTGCCAGAGCTCCATTGTAGACTCCTTGAACTCAAACCAGACGTACTTGTTGTGCAAGAGACGTACTCGCAAAAAGGTTCTGAGCGAATCACCCCATACGTTGGAGTACCATAGTATCACTGCTGATGAAAAATCAAGGGTCTTCCTTCTAGTAAAGCTATTACGCAGAAAGAAATAAGGCTATGGGATCTGAACGCTACTGTCGATGAACATACAGCCGTAAAACTAGGAATCGCTCAACAAGCTATTACAATTTCATCATCTTACATTCGACCACCACAACATTGGGACCCGAACCAGATGAGAGAGGTATGAGATCGATGCCCAGGCCTTATTATTTGGTGCGGAGATTTTAGTGCTAATCAGTACGCACGGGGAAGGGCGATACCACAACACACAGAGAAACTGGAGTACACGAGGTCATCAGAGACCTAGGTCTGCTCTGTCTCAACTCGGGAGTTCCGTCGCTCGTTCGTGCGCACCTATAAAAGGCGAGTGTTCTTGACCTCACCTTTTTCTCAGAAGAATTAAGTCTACTATGGGACAATGAGCCAGACACATGAAGTAGCGACCACCTCCCGATTCGTCTCCCGATTCGTCTCAGCTTCCGGTTTCACCTCATATAACTGATCTCCCAAAACGCAAGAAAAGTTGCCTAAGTAGTGCACGCGCGAAGCATCGCACTCGAAACGATTGAGAATACTTACGCCGGCATGACACATATCCATATCTGATGAAGGATTAAATACAACTCGTGCACAGCATGCAGCCTATGTAATGCCAGACATTGGATTTAACAGAAAAGAACGCATTGACATCTGCCTCGACTCTACCACTGCAGAACTATTTGGCTCGCCATCTTGCACGCAATGCAATACGAGTATTCGCCAACAATCGCCATCTTGACAGACTTTCGTGGTGCCTTACAACAACTCATCCATTTGAAAAACGCCTGCCCACAAGCCAACTCAATTGCACCGCTGACAAGACGTGCCTAGACGAGGGAACGACCATACAATTCTAATGGATTCCATCGCATGTGGGCGTACCTGTAAATGAGAGAGCAGATTCGCTGGCAAAGGGAGCCCACTTGGATCCCCACCCCACCAGTTTTGTTCATCCCTGCAAAGCAGCAAAATCTCTCATTTCAACAGCAATACAAAGCATACACAGATATGTTTAATACAACACAGCACCAATCCCTCTCCTGATTCCACGAAAAAAATTCTCCTGAAAACAACCAGTACTGCTACACCGGCTACGAGATCAACTGCTCGTTTACAAACAAGCGAGTCCATCTAATCGAAAAACTTAAATCACCACAATCCAATTCATGCGACTCGACCGAAGATAGGCAGCACATCATCTAGGACTGCCACGCGCTAGATACAGAACGAGCTACCTTGACTACCATATCGATGTCGCTTCACGTGTCCCCTGGAGATTCCAAAGCACTACTTTTCCCGACTGGCACCCAGGCGAAAAGGACTAACATACTTAAGGCCCTAATTGACTTTCTAGAGGCAACAAATCACGCATCCAGGCTCTAACCTTGCTCAGTTCATTTGTACAACTAATATTGTTAATAGTTCACCCCAACACTATACTCTATGATGGGTGAAAACGGTGGTGATGTTCTGCTGTTGGCCGGGTCGCGCCTCGTGCGCTCGGGCCTTGGTGGAGCCTCGGCTGGGTGAAGTCGGGACCCTTCCGAGGAACGCGCGCTCGGGCCGGGATATAGACCGGCGGGGGGATACGACCGATTTCCCCCATCACATCACTGACTCATATGTATAGTATTACATCCCCTCTTCATCCCCCTATCCCTGCAAGGCGACGATTATGCCCCCTCCATGGGTGACTAACTATGCGTCTTGCTTTTTGTAAAATTTAATTTATTTTATCTTATAATAAAGACAATGTATACACACACATGGGTGGAAATATAGCTGAGACATGTCACCACTCATGCAAAAGCGCGTGTTCGTATGAAGGCACTCTAACTAGAGGATCCGAACATCTCCGCCAGCGCGCCTTGGAGCATAACGAGAGCGCTGCAACTCAAGAAGGTAGGGCGAGGGAAAGGAAGGCCGGGGAGGAGAAGACAGACAACGCTGGAGAGGAGAGGGGGAAACCTCCTCCTTGTTCCAGCGTTTCGTCTGCTTCCTCCTCCCCGGCCTTTCTTTTCTCTTCGTCCTACCTTCTTGAGTTGCAACGGACTATCACACGCCTTCCAGATGGTATTGGTTCAGCTCGGAAGCTGTCGAAGGGAGTGAATCGGCGTCAGTGCCAACAGATGTTTTCCTTTCCGACTGCAGCCGACTGTTAGGACGTTCGTCGGCTGTCTCATTAGTCGGCGACACTCGGCGGTCTCCGCTGCTTGGGTGGCAGCAGTCACCTGGCGGGCTCCGAACGCAGAGTAAACAACGCCGCGGGGCTTGAGAGATGGCCGCCACTGATGGATGGGCTTCGGGAAGACAGGTCCATTACACGCCGACCACGTGACTCGCATTGATCACTCCACGCGTCGGAAGGGATGACGTCGAGAGCCATCTCTCGGCAAGCGTTGGAGGACGCACCGGCTATGCGACCGAGGTTTGGCTGAATGCATGTATACCTTTCGCATTAATGGAGGTGCAGCCCATCTCATAGCTTCCCCTTTTCCATTACCCCGAAAGAAACTAACAAACAACAATACAACATCGTGGCTCTTAACGGTAACGTATAGGCGCGAAGATTCGCTCGTTTATTTGGAAGGCTTCCACTCAACTTCCGTTCAAGCTGATAGATTTTTACTATCGTTAGATCGAGATAATCGGTTTTGTTTTACGTCACGCATGGCGATCACGCGTGTGAAAGTTTCGTCTGTCAATGAGGCACACGGGAGCTGAACGAAATATTCTTGTGACGATGAGATATCACTGATGTTTTCGCCCCAAATTTTTTTTTTTTTTGTTTTTTACAGCAGAAATAAATTACGCATTGCCAAACGTATTTTCGTCCATATGCGGTGCTAATGGTCTAAACCAGGTGCTGAATTTCAGAACTAATAGTTTTCTCATTCAAAAGTTGCGAGTGATTTTCTGAAAAATTCAATGGGAAAATGGAGCCCGCTTATGCATGCTTGTTTTCGATAACTGGCGTTATTCAGCTTTGCGTACTCGAGAACTGCTTCGGCCGCCACTTTCCCATTGGAAATATAAGGAAATCACATATAACTTTTGAATATTATAAAGGCTAGTTCTAAAACTTTGGCATCTGGTTTAAACTGCGAGCGCTACATTTGGCCGGAAAGTGAGTGTTTGACAAAGCGTAGTTTAATTTTGACGCCAACAAAAAAACAAAAAAAAACCTTTTTTCTTTTCTTTCTTTTTTTTTTTGGGGGGGGGGGAGGGGAATACCTTGTTGATAATGGTGTTCCTTACTTGCATACGTAGGACAGTAGGCTCATTAGATATTCTCCAGAATGTTCACCCTAGCCATTTCTGCGCAGATTCCCAGGTCATATATACAAGAAGCGGTTGAAGCCGTAATTATTTAGCTGCGAGTGTACAGATCCTAGATGTAAAACACAAGCAGAATAAAAATGAATAATATCAAGAAAATGTTAGTCTAGATGTCAGTCAGCATAATTGTCTCGCTGTATAATAGCCTTTTTCTCCAGTGCAGTACTATTGCCAACCTGAGGGCCTCAACATGCACCAAAGCGAGACAATATCAGCGTTCATAATGTGTCATTTAAAAAAAATATAATATAACAATTTACGGGGGTATTTCGTCCTATTCTTTTACTGCAGCGTCACCTTCTATTTACAATGTGCGGTCAATTATGATCCCCCCCCCCCTACCTTTTTGACATATTTAAACTCCACCTCCGTCCACCCATAACGTACTGCAACCCCCCCTACCCCCCCCCCCCCTTTTTCTATCCCCACACCAAACGCCTAAATTCTCTTTGGTAATGTAAGATAAACTACATGCATATGTCTATAGACCTTTTTTGCATAACCTCAAACCAGCCAGTAACTGACGTACCCTCGACCTGGTGCATTTTTGGATTGCCCGCTGACACAGGGTATGCAACCGCCAAGGGTATGGGCGAAAAGGCTTAAAAATGGACGCTGTGCATGAGTTAGTTCCGAGTGCTCCTTTTTACCGTGCTGCAATTTCCGAAAATCTACGGTTGTCTGGCTACCACTGCGTGGTCGTCGGATGGATAAATAATTTTAAAAAGCATAAGAGCAATAGCAGAAAGTGTGCCATGAGCACAAGACGCTGTAGCGCGAGTGTGGCTGCAATGTTATCGAGCTCCGCATTTTCCCCACAAATCCTTATTTATGAAGTCAGTCGATTGCGAGCTTGAATCGCGAGAGATTCGTATCAGACTCAACGTCACGTTTAAGCTCACGACCACTTCGTTTACGACAAGAGGACCGATTTTAATTCCCGGTGCTGGTGGTCCAATTAGGTTATCACTGCAAGCCCCATGGTATGTGAAATTTATGAAAAAGTCGACATGCCACCACTCAAGATGGAGCTATCAAATGCCGAGAGCTTACCTGCATAGACTACATTAAACGGCTAATATATTCTTTCGTTGTGGAAACTCAATCAAAACACCCCACCGTCTTCGTCGTCGTTCTCTCGAGGAGGCAAGGTGATGGCCTGTGTGAGTAGCCAGCTGAATTCAACTGGACAAGCTCCAACCAAGTTATTGCAGCCCACCATAGCCAAGTCTAGCCAAGTTCCCCCCATACCCATACCGTTGCCTACCCAGATAGCTGTGCTGCCAGAACTAGCCAGTATTCCTTTTTCTAAGCCGCTAGACGGCGTCGTCGGCGGCGCAATTCTCAAGATGGCGGCGCCGTTAAAGAAAAGGTTTATAGTGTGTATATCTATCTCTGGGTCGAAAAAGCGTTCTTTTGAGCGAAAAAGCCTAACGAAAAACCACCTATAGATAGGCTTCCGCGTTTTCGGTATTTATTTTTTCAACATTCCGCTTACTTTTTTTCGGTGTTTTTTTTTAAAAGTCAATTTCCGTTTTTTTTTTTCGGTGTATATTTATGGCCACAAAAAGTTATCGTTTTTTTTTTTTCGATGAATATAAAATAAACACCAACGGACACCGGATCATATGATCCTTATAGCTCAGATATTTGTGATCACTCAAAACATAACTGCACAGATACATTAAAAGATTGACATTTTATTTGGCAAATGTGTGCAACTGTAAAAGAAACAAGAAAAAAACACAAGTACAAGCAATTCAGGTATAAAGCCTATGCCCCAAAAAACATGGAACTTCACCTTTTGTACATCAGGATTACGCAATCTTATTATGGTAAACAAACATGTACTTTCCCAGGTTCTCGTTGATCCGGACTCTTTCTTTTCTGTTAATATGACCCTGAGCTTTGAGAATGCCCTCTCAACGCAAAAACTGGACACTGGCAGGCTGAGGAGATGAAACGCTGCCTGAGCCAAAATTGGCTAATCAACCAATTGTGACCGCCAAAAAAAGACACGGTGCGACGTTTTGAAGCTCAACAGAACATGCAGAGCTTGCATCAAGTCAGTCTTCCTTTCAACGAGTTTGAAAACACGCTCGTACATGGCGAAGTCATGGGACATTTCGGACTTAATGTTCCGATCGATGATGCGCACATTAAACCAAAACGTCGTGATGGCACCCGTGTATCCCATACATTCGGACACGTTTCGATAGACACTGTCGTTCCACTTTTTTGCCACGGCTCTGCGGAACGACTGGAAGGTCAATGGCCTTTTTCGGTTAAAACCGAATTTTAGAAAATGGATTCGACGTACTTCTATCTGTTTAAATCGAAAACGCCGAACCCACAAACTGACCTTTTTCGGTTAAAACCGAATTTCCGAAACTGGATTCGGCGTACTTTTATCGGTTTTTATCGGTTTAAGTAGAACGCTCGGAACACTATACAGACCTCTTTCGCCTACTCTCGTCCCCAGCCACCTGGTAGGCATATTATCCGGTATTGGCGACGAAAAAAATAATAACACATTTCGACCTGCAAATAGTAAAAAAAAAAAAAAAGAAATAAAAACAAGGGGGAGACAAAACGAGAATGGGTGGCGGTCACGCTTATATCCTAAATGTTCTATAAGCGTGGCGACGGCAAAATGATGCATTCGCCCATACTGGAAGTGACGATATTTCAAGATGGCGACGCCCCTGTTAATATAGGTCTATGGAGTCCAAACCCAAACCCGTAGCCACCACCCCAACCATCCAGAATGCACGCACATTCCACCACCAGATTTCCCGTATGTCGGCGGCACAAGGCCATTCACAGGCGCCGGGGTCGCGTGGCTATTACATAAACGAAACGTCCTCGCCCGCCGCCGACGCCGCTGTCGAATCCATCTGTCTCTCGTGGGCCGTTGCGACCAAGAGATTGTTCACGCCAGCGATGAGGACACGCTATAAATCGGGCCTTCGCGACTGACCCCGGATGAGGCAAGCGCACCGCCGTTTCTCGCTGTTGCGACGGGAGGGACGTCGTCGACGTTCCGGCCTGTCGCAGGCGGGATCCGATGGCGACACGCGCTTCATCCGCGCTGAGGTTGCGTACTCGTCCAAATTCGTCGCGCGTGGCTTGAGGCTGCCTTGGGACACCGCGGTGACATTTGCGTGCGCGCCGGGGGCCCCGAGGAATTCGCCTTGGACACCACTTCGCCGTGGATTGTGCGCGTCGGGGAGTGTCGTGCCGGGGCCACGCGGTGGATTCAAATCTCATTTAGCAAGGTGGAATGCCAGTGAAGGGGGGCGATCGGTGGCCGAGTGTGTTGGCGCACCGCGGCTTGGAACGCGCGGAGCGAACGCTCCCGTTGCAGAACCCAGGGGTTCTTGGTTTCATCCACACCCTTCACCGGTTTTTTTTCATGTTTCTTTTTCTGAATGAGCATTATACCCGCGTGCTGTCGTCTATCATGTATTACCACGTGTTGCATGTTAACGACCCAGGACTATAGCAAAGGTACACCGATTACATTTCTCTTCAACAGCGGAGGCACCGGAAGACCTCCGTGGCCGAATAACTCATTCCGCTGTCTAAACAAACGCAGAACACAATAACTTTACACGTTTGATTGGCGAATCAGTCCGGGCGTTGGGAACCTCTTGCTGTATACGTGGCGCGAGCGGGTGGCGCTGTTCTTGTGGGTTGAATGGCAATTTGGCAAACGGCATTTGGCGTCTTTGAGTGGCGGGCGCTGAGGCGGAAGTGGTATCGTACAGAGAACTGAAATGTCACATAACTTAATGTTATTTGAGAGCGCGTCCAAAGAATGCTGTCTAGTGGATATTCGCGTTGCGTGTACTGTGTTCTCGCTTGCAAGGGGGACATTCAACTAAATTTAAGAAAAGGTGTTCCTCCCCTGTCACACGTGAAACCGCGGTACTTTTCTGGGAAACAAAATCAACCTACGTACACATTTATTATTTGCCAAATCTTCACCGATGTCAGGTAATGTTTGTCAAAAGTTTGATAATGCCGGATTCCTTGCTTCAACAAAGAACCTTTAATTCAGCGATGGTTCGTAATTCACTAGCATTTGGTCCTCGCATGCATACTCACAAGGAAGAAAGATCGGCATAAGCGCAAAACAGGATTCGCGTAGGTTTGAGTGAAGACTCAAGTAAAAGCGTGCTCATGACTCGCCGTACGGACAAGCCAACCATGTCTTACACACCATTTCGCATTAAATTTGGTGAAAAGAAAAACATACCAATCGGTATACTATCAAGATAGACAGTTTTCATTCCCTTCTCGCCGTTCATTCAGTAGCATTCCTCGATGCCATTTGAAATTTATTTTTTACCAAACTAACCCTCTTTCTAAAATTGAGCAGACACATTTTTTTTTTTTCACAATATGGTGTTCTTTTACTGGAGATCACAATTTCTAAAAGCAGAAACACTTTTTTCTTTTAAGAATATGATTATTAAACCACTTTAAATCAACCTCGTACAGTGGACTGAGCTTCTTGAAACCAACCTGAGACCGAGACAGAATCATCGATCGCTTAGCGAAGAATTTCGCTGGTTCCGCGGTATTACCTGCCACTCTCATTCCGTCGGTAATGTTATGCTCTAACATGTTTGTTCCTCTTTTTCTCCTTTTCTTTTTTTGGCCCCTGCACTGGCGCGATACAAAGGAGAGATCTATATTTTCTGTTTCCCTAGGTGTCAATGTCCGCGTTCTTTTTGTCTGTCGATTACGCTTTCCTTTAATTAGTCGCACCGGTGAGTCCGAAGCACGAGAGAAAAACGATTAGTCTTCCGCCATCTTCTGTTTCGCTGTAGGTGCCTCGGAACAGCCCGATCCAATCGATCTTCTCCCTGCTTTTTTTTTCTAAGAGTATTCGACACGGGGGCAAGCACCGGCGACCGAAAGAACAAGAACGAATTTGCAAAATAAACGAGCGTAAGCGTCTCGTTCTGCCATTACAATGTTCTTTAGCCTAATTGACCCCTTGGTGGATATATATCTTGATATAGTTATATTTATACTCATTTTGTTCACTTCTAATCTAATGATGTAACATGTCTCGCACAACAAAACGTATTTCCAAATTGGAAGCTCGGGCGTCTGAATAAAGCATTGAAAACGTAATGTGCGCAAAGACATGACAAAAAGAAACAAAAACAAATACACAATCGCCGATAGAAAAAAAAAATTAGTCACGCGACACTATTGCGTGATACACGTTAAATGCGTAAGGTCAGCACTCAGCAGTCGTATTGCACTAGCCCATATGCACCCCAGTGGGCGCATTATGCTCGCCGACAACTTTCTGTAGCATTTCAAAAGTGGAGAGTGGTTGCGCGCAGTTTCGATGAGCGCTCAAGGTGCAAAAGTGCACGCGTGCGCCCCTAACTTTGACTGCGTAGTCACAGAAAGTTGACAACATCCCGATGTGTGAACATTCATACACGAAAACAAATGGTTTTGACGATAGAGATGCTTCCAAATTGTTCCGAAACCTCCGATATCCTCGATCACGATACCCGATCATGATACGATGCATGCACAAAGGCGGCGGCGGACTCAAAGAGGGCGGGAGAAAAAAGGGGAAAGAGCTGCAGGTGCTTCCCTCCTTTCCTGAGTGGTTAGGAACGAGCAAAAGACCCGGATGAAAGCCTCGAACGCCTGTGTTCCTTCAAGTTCGCCTCTTTTCTTCGCGGTTTCCTCTATAATATTTTTCGTTCAGGTATGATTAGAGCTACCGGAATTAAGGAGGACAATCCCCCGGTCATCGGTACATCATCGGTCGGTAATAGGCCGCACGAATAACAACCGAAAGCGCGGAATATTATGGGAAGACATCTGTATCGTGCACGAAATCTGCCGAGGCAACTGCGGCTGCAATGTCTTCGAACTTCATCGCTTTCCAAATGACCAAACCCTTCGGTGGCAGTGGGTTGCACCCGTAAACAGAAAATACTTTTCCCCGACGCCATCCTCTCGAGTGTGCTCGGAGTATTTCGTGAATAGAGCGCGCACCGAACTCACCGCTGTACCCTCGATGAACATGGGCTAAGCTCGCAAGGGGGCGCAAGTTTTCTCGTGAGAATCGCTGTTTCAACTAGTAACTTATCGTAACTTAATTTATCCGAATGCTTATATCTTACAGTGGTAACACTGGCTCGATTTTATAACCTACAACGCTTAGTTGAAGGCTCATTCCTACCGCTGGGTGGGGCCGGAAATAAATTGTCGAGAAGTTAGTTCTATCGGTTTTTCTTAACTGCGATCCCCTGCGCGATAGCAGAGAGCCGTGAACTTACGTTGACCGTCACAACGCGATTGGGTTCTTATTTTGCAAATTATTGCATAACGTAGCTGGAAAGAAAACTTCAATTCGTATTGCTGAAACATGCTCGCGCCTCGATTTGGAATCGTTGAAATGAATGGGCCCATCTCGACTTCGCTGTTTTCAGTTCTAGACAAAAGGCTCGCTCGTCCTCATGGGAAGGGAACATCAATTAAAACCTTTATAAACATCTGCAAGCCGAAGGGGGCTGCCTTCAATCGTTCCCTGCAATGCTCTTATTTCGCGCGTCCTCGTTCACATTAAATACATGAAAGAATAAAACACGAAGGCCGGACAAAACAACACACTTGTCCGTCCTTCGTGCTCTATTCTTTCTTGTATTTAACTTTATCACCTACACGCTCAACTAAAGTTTATTCTTCATATTATATTTCATTGTTGTGGACGACACGAAACGCCGAAAATATTGCCGATGTACTGCATCTAAAACGGCAAAAAAAAGAAAAGAAAAACCTGAAGGGTCTTTCTTGTATTTTATAAGCAAAGCGCTCAACTAAAGTGTATTGTTAATATTATATTTCATTGTTGAGGACGACACAAAACGTCAAAAATATTCCGGTGTACTGCGTCTAAAACGTAAAAAAAAAAAAAAATCTTGAAGGAAAATTTAGTTGATGTTAACTGAAATAATATTTTGAGTACTCGCCTTCGATTTCTATGCGCGTTCAGTGCCGCGTTCAGTGCTGCTCTTCTCGGCATCGCCGCATTGGAAGATGCCATAATGCCGGTCATACAAAGCTCGCTATGAGTTGAAAAATACCATACGCGGCATACAAGTACTTTGGAGGAGTCAACTAGCACACCCAACGTGGGAGCGGCGCCCCGAACAGCACTTTCGCCAACGTTCCTAAACACTCAGCTTGGCCGCGGAACCTGACGCTCGCTAGATGGTGCCACAGTATTCAAAATGGCGATGCCCACGATAAGACGGTCTATATACCGGAGTCATCGGCGCGATCTACCAGAGCCGCATATACAGAGTGTTTGGCCATCCACTGGGAAGTATAGGAGTCAAACGAGGAGACGGCATTCGCCGAAAGCGTGCTGGGGGGGTTCTAGGGCGTCTTCAGAAATTCGAATGTGGCCAACCAGAAGCCGGAAATAACACCCTGGCGGTGGTCGCGAGAAACGAAATTAATAACGCGTCGGAGTAACTCTCGGGGATTGAAAAAATGGTGCACGTGATGTTTCAATCACGGTCATCCAAAATCATGGCGGAAGAGTGCGACTAGCGGAACGATAGACATAATCCATACGCCAGGCGCCAAGGGCCAGGAATCTGCCGTCCCAGCGGTCACACTCTGTTCGAGCAAAACAGAGTTTGAGTGCACATTCCTTTCTTACATCTTTCTGCATGATCATGATCAAAACATCACGTGCACCCTATTTTCAACCTCGAAAGGTTCCTACATTTAACTCTTACGCACTTATTAAGACCACATATCTATGATTAAAACTGTTTCTCGCTACCACCGCTAGGGGTAGCGAGAAACTGGCCAATATACTAAAGCCCTCTATTGTGCCAAAGGCAACGAAGATGCTATAACAGTATCACACAGTTGCTACTTTACTACGCAGTCCGCGTTCCTACGCAGCAGAAGAAAGAAGAGAGGGGAGCTTTAGCGCATCGCGTAGCCTAAATGAACGCGATAATTGTCGGCATGGCAACGTCTTTGGAAAGCGGATTGCCTTGACTCAATCGGCCGGGTATTGATAGCACACAAAAGCAGACAGCGTCCCAATAGACCTTTTTCTAAATTACCCAAGCATTGAGAAGAACGCTGGAGGTGTAAATTTACGGTGCGCGCGCGCTGTATAAAAGAATCGAAATAAATAATCATAAGGCTTTAACGAACGCGCCTGCAAGGCAAAATTTGTTTTAAACTTTTTTGCTTCAGAACAATTACTACTGCAGACGCCAGCACCTGCAACGCGTGTAACTACACTCGTAGCATGCACCTCGGTGCTTGGGATATTTACAAAAAAGGTCTATTGGGACGCTGTCTACTTTTGTGTGCTATTAATACCCGGCCGATTGAGTCGAGGCAATCCACTTTCCAAAGACGCTGCCATGCCGACAATTATCGCATTCATTTAGGCTTAGGAATGGCCAGAATCGAAAGACTATCTAAAAAATGCGGCGAGGTCATTGCTCATGCTTTGAGATTTAAGTGAGGTAAGGCAAAGCGAAAGCCTCCTGCACCATTCGTTGCTGACTAACGCGGCTAATATTGCAGCTAAAACGACATATTAGTTTTGTAGGGAGCGGCGCTCACTCACCGGGGCGCCGCCATGTTTCCCCGCATCCCTACCGAGCCAGTCACGTGATTTCAAAATCCCTCTTCTAAGTACTGCGGCTAACTTTAGCCGCGGTTAGCGCTTCGAGCAAACGGGCCCTGGTCGCTCGCTTTCAGGGGGAAGAGCGCCCAGAGTCATCACCTAAATGTGTTTCATCCACTGTGGTCCAGACGCAGCCGATGCTACAAGGGCAAGCATGTGGCCCGGACAAGTGAGTGCTTGCACTGCACGAGTGCGAGTGCTTGGCAGAGAAGCTGAAAGCCCGGAGCTCGCGCTTGTAGCATCGGCTGCGTCTGGATTTAAAGGGATCATGAAACGATATCGGGTTGGAATCTTTATGACTTTGCAGAAGCGTACTGGTCCTAGTCTGGCCCAAGTATACTCGCACAGACCGCCAATGATTCAAAAGCTCCTTTGTCACGATGAAATTACGAGGAGAAAAAATGTACTATTTCTTTCAGTCTTGCCTTCACAAAGATCGATGATGTAATTGTGGGATCGAAATCAAGCGCCTGACGACAGTCGAGCGCGGCTCATGGATTGGACACGAGAACTGCGTGAGCACTCGTCTTCGGCTCGTAACAAGCAATGCCTCGGCAGACGCTCGGGAAGTGACACGTGCCGCGTGTACTTCTGGGAAAAACATGGCATCTGAAACCTAGCTCAGTGCTGCGCTGTGCCGCCATGATCTTCCTAAGGGTTACACGTTGTACGTGCCTCTTGCACCGACGCACCTTGCGCTACTTTTAAAACATAAAGGGGCTTTAGAGAAGCTTTGAAAGTAGTGCAAGGTGCGTCGATGCAAGAGGCACGTGCCTTTTCCATCAGTCCCAAAGGACGTGCAGCCCTTGGAAGGATCATGGAGACACAGCGCAGCACTGAGCTAGATGTCAGACGCCATGTTGTTCCCTGAAGAGGCGCGCGCCACGTGCCTCGACCATTTCCACAACAATGAATGTCGCCACTTTTCCCAGGATAGAGGGGCTTTAGAGGAGCTGTCTATTAGCCCCGTGCGCGACCGAAAGCGTCGCTGTGGTCGCCCTTCCACGATTGGCCGAACACTGACTATGACGTCGGAAAGGGGATTTTCATCGACGGAAATAAGAGGAATGAAAGAACTTTAATTTTGACGGTGTTGGCAGTGTTCCTTTGAGAGCGCAATGATTCGCAATGATTTCAAGCTTCCACCATGCTAATAACAAACACCATCGAACTTGTTGTTTGCAAGGTAATGACGTCACAAAGGGGAACCACAGGAGGGCGCCACCAAAACTTCTCGCCGCTAATACTCCGTTTCACCTTATGTTGTACAACAGAGAAGGCTAGAAGCGCGAGCTCATAGCGTTGGGAGCTGCTCTTAATGCACGAGAGCTTGTGCCGCCGAGATGTGCCCTAGAGCAAGGAGCTCGCGCTTGTAGCCTTTCCTGCGGTACATCGTAAGGTGAAACAGAGTATAGGCTGGGGCACACCAGCTCGGAGCAGATGGAGCGAAACCTCGCGCTGCAGAACCCAGGGATCCTGGTTTCAATCCTCACCCCTGCCCGTTTAGATCTGGATTAGTATCGTACCGGCGTGCGGTCCTACTGCACTGGCAAAATTTCTCATCTACAGCTGGAAGACAAGTCGCGCGTTGAGGCAGACTAAGTTCTAAACTGTATCCATACACACACCCCAATTTTTTTTTTTTTTTTTTTTACAGCAGAATTGCTAAGGGTTAGTCTCCCCAGGATCGTGTTCACCAGCAAATAAATGTCGACACAACACTCCGGACAGCTACGCCATCTATGAGCGACGGCGGCAATCAGACAACCGGCAAGCCGGTTGTCTCATTGCCGCCGTCGCTCATAGACGGAGGCAACCTTTCCAGCCTTTCCACTCTGGCTTGCCGACTTGCGGCCGGACATTACTTGATTTCCACCATAGTACAGCTTCGCTGGTCTTCCTTCTTCACCAGAGTGAAAAGGCTGAAAGTTTTTTTCAGCTGGGCAAACAAGCGTTAGGAAGGGTCGAAGAATAGTCTTGCTCGCCAAGAATATCGGAGGCCATGGTTTCAGTAGTCTGGAAACCTATTCAGTAACTCTATGTGGACTCCGCTGTGTCAGTGGGAGTTTAGAAACAATTCCGGTCGCGAGGCCTCCCCCACCGCACCAGAAGAAAACAAACCAAAAGGGTCTCCATTAAGATGACCCGACCGAATTCCCGAGCATCGGTTGAATGCGGGGCCTCCAACCGGACACGCGCTGTTGGCGCCTGACGTCTCTGGCTCGGGCAACCAGAATTGGCACTCGTCGACGTCGTCGTCGCTGAACCGGAAGAAGCGGGAGACCAAATTTCGAAGGGACCCCTCGCTGGCTCCCGGCGACAGAGGCTCGCTCCTGCCCAAGCAGAGCCGCGAGCGGCGCTGTTAATTAGCGACAGAAGCGCGGGCGGACGTCATTAGGCGAACCCCTTTTTCCTATTTTCATAAGGGAACAGAGCCTCTGCGGCTCCGCGTCTGTGTGGACCGGGTATAGGGCAGCGGTGGGGGCGTCACTGGCACCGCGATGGCGCCTAACAACGTTTTTTGGAGGGTTGGCCAGCGGCTCTCTTTGGATGACCGCTTATTAGATGAGGTGCACATACGGGGACATGACCGGACTTGTTTTGTCAAAGGGGCAGAGGAGGTGCCAATAGGGTCTAGTTCGAGAACACATTTTGGAGGAATCTTGAATTTTAGGTTGGCGGAAAATACTTACTTGATTTTACAGTTATCCCAAGGAAGCGTCGACTGAGGAAAATTCAATGCTGTCGGTAGCACGTCACCAGTTACGTCATTACCCGTAACGCGTTAGTGTTTCAGTAACGTAGAAACGTACTCATTACGTTTTATTTTTTTCAAACGAGTAACGCATAACGTATTTACGTTACTTATTTCGAGTAACGCGTAACATGGCTACGCCACTCGTTACCTCTTCTCAAAAGTTAAAAAAAATATATTACGTTACAATTTTATTTGCATTTTTAGGCGCCGAGTCACGTGAACTCTTGCACCCGTCCCACATAGCTTCAAAATTGTGCCTCTCTTTTCTCCACGCGAGCACGCCCACACTCTAAGAAAAAACAGTCTGTTCTTGGAAGGTCCTTTGACGCCTCATAAACACTTTCATCTCGTGAAGAACGGGTTTCGCCTCGACTACCATCGTCCCCTGGCGCACTTGAAAGGCCACTGGGCGACGAAGAGCTGTTTCCTATATACAAATGAGCTCAAAACAACCCTTTTTTGGGGGGCTGCGTAAAATAACTTTTTAGGATGCAAAATATGGACAAACCGAAGAACCTCTAGTAGTTCTTTCACGTCTAGGTTTCTTTTAGAGCGTACTTTAGAAAAACCCCAACGCCCAAGCCCTTTGTCCCAGGGTCGAAAAACGCTCTCGCCGTCAATGGCAGGCTGGGAAGATAGGCGCCACGCAAAGGTAACACAAAAGTAACGCGTGTTCACCTTTTTTCTTTAATGGTAACAGTAACGCGTTCCTCTTATTTTAAAGTAACGTATACTCTAAAAAAAGTCTGGCCGTAAAATAACACTTAGGGGGCCTTCGGCTTGTCCATATTTTGCACATTAACATGTTTTTTTTTTCTTTTCTTTTTTTGCACTTTCCAAAAAGGGCGTTTCGTGAAAAATAAATAAGGGATTGTTCTAAGCTTAGCTGTTTTTTTTTTTTATGCGCAATAGGTTTTTATCATTTAGTTACCCTTCTAGTGCGCCAGGGGGCGATAGTGTTTAAAGCGATACCGTTCTTCACGAGCTGAAAGAGTTCTTGGGGCGTCGAAGAACCTTTCAAGAACGGATTTTTTCAGTGTGTATGTCAGTAACGCCTGTTTTTATTAGCAAGTATCAAGTAACGTATTTTGATAGTTTTTTTTTTTTGACGCACACAACACTGGGAGGGTTTTATTCGTACACATTCCTTAAAACAAGTATGTGAACTCGCACGAACAAAAATAGTATTATTTTTTTTAATTAATTTAATTATATGTACAAAATTGTGTGGGATTAGAGGAAAACCAATTTTCCGATAGAAAATAAAATGAAAAGGAACGAAATAAATGTATGCCTTCGTACAGGGGTCAAAAGCCATGGAAATGCCCACTCCTGTCGGCGGTAAGGGGAGAGATCATGATAACGTCGTAGTAAGATTGTGCTCTCACGCATAAGTGCATTGTGGAATAGAACCCGTGCATTACGAAGAGCAGACCGCAAATAATTCACTAGATCCTGGGAAAGTAGCGACAGTGTCTTTCCTGCCTGCTAGCCGGACACAAACAGATAATGCAGATACTAACATATACAGACGACCAAACATCGCAAGGTGATTGGCTGATTTGTCTCAGCTACTATGGCAATCGCCATATCGGTCCTTTCAAATCGACAAAAGATTTGAAGGGGTCGTTCTGAAGCAGTCGCGCAAGGTCGCTATGGAGCATCATTGTACTGAAAGCGTTCCTCGCCGATAGCAGCGTCTTTGGCACTGCGCATAAAATTAACTTCTCAGTCATTCTTATATCCCCAGATCTCTTACAATGGTATTGTTGTTCTTGCGTATTTCAAGACAGGGGAAATTCTTTTTCGATATCACCAAACACCGACGCCGCATGTGGTGGCAGTGCGAATATGTGCGCTTGTTTCACTGGTGTTTATAGATAATAAAATCTCGGTATTCGGGACATGTCTTTATAAATAAACCTGTCAATAGGAGTTTGAATCGGCCCCACCAGGAACGGAAAGCTCAAGGAAAAACTGCTCATTGCATGAACCAAAATGGTGACCATACGGGAGCCTGGCGCTGCTGATTCTGTGAAAAATGACAATATGTGCCCTTGTTTGCAGCGCGATTCTGACGCTTAGTCACTGCCTAAAAATATTTACCTCATGTCACCTTATAGAATAGGCAATGGGCCTCAATTGGATATATGATATATATTTCTGAAGCAAAAAGCGAGATCGGGGAGGATCTGCGAATATTGGTGTTTTTGGTCATACATGGTTCGGTAGTACAAATGGGGAGAGTTTACCGTTAGAAAAATTTGCTCCAAAATTTCATGGTTTGTAGATAAAGAGTGTTTTCTTTGCACAGCGTGGCCGTTTTTTTATTTTATTTTTAGTTTCGGAAATTGACCTCTTGGAAAATTGGCTTTACGGGAGCATATTCACGAGCTCTTTTCTGGACAACTGTGGCATATTTGTTTCTGAAACTTCTTATAGCTATTGATATACAAAACCTACAAACATGTGTTAAATGTAATTAGGATTGACGTATAACTTTTGCTGTAAGACTCGCGTAAAAACCAATGAAAATGGTAAAATCAGACTAACATCGTTTGGTAGCACGAATGCACCGGTATGGGTTTTCAACACAATTGATCAACCTCTTATGCAGAGACAATTAAATATGTGCTATTTTGCATAGCGAAGCCCTTTTTCGCAATTTCGGATTTGGTTTCTTTAAAAAAATTCATAAAGTTCAGCCAAATTTGCATCCTTCTTAGACACAAAGATTCACATTTGTCCATATTTATACTATTCGATGGGTAATATGCATGTTGTCATAAAGAAGGGTTGATATCTGATACACAAAATAGCAGCTTTTGTTTTCAGTAAACATCTCTAATTTTTGTTTGAGGATGGACACAAACATGATTGCCGGTTCTTTAGATGTGCTTTTAAGGACATGAAACATATTTATTGCCATCTAATAATATTTATTGTATGGAATAGATAAACATTGCGATGTATTAGACTTTCACAATGATCTTGCTTTGGTTTCTTGATAGGTGTAGAGCTTAGTTAGTTTTAAAAACAATTAAAAACTGTTTGGGTGTTTTATTGCGCTACCTGCCGGATGGCAGACAAACTGCTGATTTCTAAAGTTCAAGAAATTTTCGAGGGCGGCGCTTGTTTTCTGGGAACTATAATGTAACAACCATTACAACATCTTCCGGATCCCGTGAAACACAATATTTCGTTACGTCACTTTTCAGTCGTCATTATAATGGCGAGGTAAATACCGTAAATCGCGAAGCAGTTTACTAGACGTCCGCTTCCACTGGTGTCTTGAAAGATTGAGTCTACTGAGCGTGCATTCTTGGTAAGATTTATTGCGAAAGCCCGTCGCAACCGCCGAACCGCAAATGCCCTATATCAGCCTGACATTCTCGCATAGATGAGTTTCCTGGGCCACGCTATAGGCCTCCTGCGCTGAAGCTTCGAACAAACTGTAGCGCCCTCCTTTTGGGTAGTACAAGCTCACCTGATTGAGCCTTGCACTACTTATGGCACGTCGGTTGAGCTTTTTTAATTTTGTCTGGTGCTGAAGAATGAAAAAAAAAATTACACCATCTTCCCAAGGGGAACCATGGGGTGATGCGGAGCATCGTGTTGGTTCCGAGGAAAGAGTCAGTTGCGTGCTGACGTCGAGAGATGGCGCCACCGACTGCCCTAGAGTTACCCCTTCGTCGCGGCTCGCGGCAGAGAAACTTGGAACGCTCGCCGCTCGCCGTTTATTTTTTTTCACACTTGAAGGAGAGGAGACTAGAGGAGGAGAGTTGCGCGTGCGCGCGCGGTGTGGTTAGAATCGAACGCACGCGAAGTGCACGCACAGCTGGTAGAGAGAGAGAGCGGAGAGAGTAACGCGCAGCTGTTGGAGAGAGGGAAGGAGGAGAGTTGCGCATGCGCGCGCGGTGTGATTAGAATCGAACGCACGCGAAGTGCACGCGCAGCTGGTAGAGAGAGAGAGAGCGGAGAGAGTAACGCGCAGCTGTTGCAGAGAGGGAAGGAGGAGAGTTGCGAAAGCGTAGTGTGAGTGCAGACTACAACGCCGACGCCGCGGGACATAGCCCCGAGCAAGAGATGCTCCGCATCTAAAAAACTCCTTTGGACGCCAGAAATCAGCCAGACTCAACGCCGCAAGACAATCAAAAGTGCCAAACTCATGACACCACCGCTAGGGTACGCGTCTCTTATCTCTGGGTGGTGACGTCAAAACACCTGCGTCGCGACGCTTTCATTTTTCATTTTGTTTGTTATGTCTAGTTTGGAACGCGTGAAACGGCATCTCTTGGCTCACGCTCTTAGCGTCTTAGCTTTGACGGCGTTGGAAGTTTTGTTGTTTCCTTGTATTTTCATCGTGATCTCGCGCTCCGCACAAGGGCAGGCACGCTTCTGCATGTGTTAAAGTCACTGGATCCTGGGAAAGTAGCGCCATTGCCTTCCCTGCTTGCTAGCCGGAAACAAACGGATACTAACATACAGACGACCAAAACCTCGCAAGGCGATTGGCTAATCGGTTTACCTTGCCATGGAAATCGCCATCTTGGTCCATTTAAATCTTCGAAGCTTCCAGAGGGTCGTTCTAAACCAGTCGCGCCAAGATTACGATGGAGCATCATCTCACTGGAAGCGTTCCTCGCCAATATAAGAGTCTTTGGCACTGTGTATGCAATCAACTTATTAATCATGCCCATCTCCATTGATCTCTTACAATTATATTGTTCTTCTTGCGTATTTCAAAACAGTTAAATTATTTTTCAGTGCCTCCGAGCACCAACACAGCATCTGGTGATGGTACGAAGGTGTACGCTTGTTTCGCCGGTGTGTGTTTAGCGAAATCTCGGTATACAAAAAACGTCTCCATAAAGTTACTCGTCACCAGCGAATTTAGATTGGCTCACCAAGAACGGAGGGGTCAAGAAGAAATTGGTCGTTTCACGGACCAAGATGGCGACCACACGGGGAGCTTGGCTCTACTTTCCCAGGATACAGTGACTTTAGCATGCGTGACAGTTTGAGACGCTAAAGTTTGTACTACCCAAAACAAGGCCTAACATGTCCTTTTTCGCAGCACCCCCTGGGCAACGCAGGAGGCCCATTGAGCCAGCTGAGCACAGCTGGCAGCGGCGCGAGCAAGGCCACGAGGGGAACGTGATGGTGCTCGAGCCATCACCGTGAACCAATATTTCGGCCACTCCACGGGTGCGTGTCGCCATCTATCTGTTGAACTAACGCCTTGTTCAAGATGGCGAGTCACCTGATGTCACCGACGTGTGAGCAACACCGCCGTCTTTTTGAAGTGTGAAAAGCAGGCATTCGCACTCGAATCTACAAGGTTTGACACGCGATTTCTGGACACAACTGAAGGTAACTTCTATAAGTTTTCAATGGTACGTGCTTATCAATACGGGCATTGACAGTGACCACCGAGTTTGCGGTTCTACAGGAGGACTTCTGGCAACCGATCTTTTACACGTTGGCGCGTTTGAAGCAAATTTTTCTGGCTTGCGAAACTTTGAACCTCGCCCCGTTGGACAGCGGGTATCGCACTCTAGGTTGTCACTTTGTGTGCACAGCAGAAAAACCACATAATATACCTTTGCCATTAAAAATTATGGACGCTTAAAAAGCGTTGATTAGTGTTTAAATGTTTATTAATTGATCAATTACTGAAGGACGGCTTCAAGTCACCGTCGAATCACTTAGCCATTTCTGGTTACGTTTTAAGAATACAAAATATCTAGAAAATAGCAAATATGGTTAATCGCAACATGTAAGATTTGATTATAGTCAGTTACAGGCACCGTGGTTACAGGTTAAGAAAAAGTATTCAAGGAAAGGAAGACTGGGGAAGAGGAAGCAAACGGAATGCTGGAAAGGAAAGAAGGAAACCTCCTTCTCTCCCCAGCGCTCCGTCTGCTTCCCCCTCCTCAGCCTTCCTTTCCCTCGAAAACTTTTCTTAACCAGTAACTGACTATAATCGGTAGAAACAGGACGGTAGAAACAGGACGACACGTGCTTCAAAGGTACATACGTAGTCCCTTTTGCTCCGCGTGTTTATTTATTCAAAGTACCCAGCCTTCCAAAAGGACATTTTCGCGGATTATTATTTAATAAGTTAAAACCAAAACAAAGAGCCTCCGCGTAAATACTAAATATATACTAAGTTAATCGCCACAAAGTTTTCGTAAAGTGTCAGACAACCCCAGCATTTTAACAACGACGCAGTCTTCACGAACAAAAATATGCACGTGCGTTGCATTTTTTTTTTTTTTCATTTTGTTAAGGGTATTAGTTAAGCTCACAGATGACCCGCCACACGGCAACTTTCGCATTGCTAAGACCTCCCTGCCGAGGCTTCTATTTTCGGGGCCCCTTTCCGCTATTATTAATCGAGCAAAATGACGCGACCTCCGGGCAAAGCCCGCTGACGTGGCCTTCGCAGCGGTCCGCTCACGAAAAAATAACGATGATTGAGAAGTTACGAGGGTGGACGTGAGCCCGGCCGGCGTTTCGACGGGAACCTATAGGCCCCAAACGACGCCCACAGCGTGGTGAATTTTCGATCACCAACAGCGAGACGTCAGCCGCTTTTCGGAGCTCTGCGGCGTTATTATATAAATCGCGCGTATATGCAAGATTGTGTGCCCCTAAAACTTACCGCCAAAAGACGCTGATGTGCGATGGCGTTCGATAGCGTGCGAGTTTCCGCCTTAATTAGCGCCGGCCTACGACGCGGTGCTAATTGGATTCTCTCCACGCGATATACATTTTTGGCCGATACACGAACGCAAGGTCGATAAACGTTCTTAGCAGAATGGCGAAACGATACTTTATATTTTAACTTTGCGTATGACACTTCCTCAATAGGCACATTGTATCGTATTTCTTTGAGGTAAATTAGGTACAAAAATGCAATGTAAAATTCTTTTATTTTTTTTATACCGTAGCGCAACCTTTAAGTGAAAATGCAGTGAATAAATACTTATTGTTTGGTTGTGACAAAAAAATACCGCTTTTATTGAATTGAGTTCTTTACTGTAAAAGTCCTATGTTTCGCCCACAACGTGCGAAGAAACGAAATCAATAACTGTAGCACGGTCGGGCAATGCGGCTGGAATGGTGACGTCACGTACCGGAGGACGGAGGTTTCGACGTGGTTAACTCTCATAGCCGTCGTGGGTGGCGTCGTGGATGCCACTGACGACAGCCACGAGTGGCTTGTGATCCGTGAAGTGGGTAAGCGAGGTGGAAGTTTCTAAAACCACCCAACATTACGCGTAGCAACTGGATACTGCTAAAGTGGGATTTCGCATAACGCGAGTAATATTTTGAAAACAAGTCTTTCAAGCAGACGACAGAAAGACTCACCCTCCATCGCGTCATTACTGGCGGGATGCCAGTACTCCCCGGTCTTCCCTCTCCGCGCTGCGCGGCCGACGGGAAAACCCGACTCTCTTGGCCTCGGTCCAAGAACGGAAGGACGAAGGGTTTTCTCCTACTTCGGGCCGCGGCGACGATAGCCGGCGAGGTAAAAATGTCTGCAAAGTGTCGCCCGTAGAGCTATTGCTTTAAAATAAATAAAAACAATGTTACTTCCGAGGTTAAAATGGAACTTTATTCAAGCTGGGGAGGTCACTGCGCCAGTTTGATTAAAAAGAAAGTTCTACAAGAGCTCTGGAGTCTGAAGGCAAGCGGTTATCCAAGTAAATTAATAAAGTACGCACAGAAATAATATAACCTCTCTAACAAAAACAATGGGAACGAAGATGCGGGGTGGTATAAAGGCCGTTTCGTCGAATTTCCGTGTCTCAACGTTGCCCCTTCCGGAATGAATGGTTCTCCGTAAGCAGCTGAGCAAGTAAGCAAAGATGCCTTTCAGGCGCGTTGTTTTTAAAGGGCAACTCCGGTCAATACTTTTGAATTTGGGATTACGAATGCTTTCAGCTAAGGCAGTGTCCCTGAATTACAAGGTATAATTTTGTTTTCCGATATTGTGGGCAGTTTTATAAATATAACGGCTCAAAGTTCGCTTTCGGGCATCTACGGCAAAACCGAAACCGTCTTCTAGAGGGATGGCAACACTGATCATCAGCCGTTTGGCCGAGACGTGACGTCAGACTGGTGCTGCGGTACAACGAATCAGCCGCAGCTCCCCCGCGACGTGACGTCACAAGGGTCACTGCTCCAGTGTTCCTTGACTAAAACCTAACCCGCTTGCCGCCCGCTAAAGAGTAGCTGGTCGCATCTTTAAAATCGTTTTTTGTGGAGTACGAGGCTTCAGTTTTACGTAATATTTCGGCTTTGACCATATTTCGGGTCCCTAAAGCGATACCAGTCATTAGTTTGGTTTTGTTTTTGATATTTACTGTATGAGTCCAGGGTTGTGGGAAGTCCTTTATAAGGTAGCCTACAAAGCTGGACAGCTTCTCGGTTATTGTGCGTTAGAAGATACATTGGGTCTGCCTGGGTTTCCGGGCTTCTAGATTTTGGGGAGGAGGTA
Organism: Ixodes persulcatus; assembly: GCA_013358835.2. Taxonomy (NCBI): domain Eukaryota; kingdom Metazoa; phylum Arthropoda; class Arachnida; order Ixodida; family Ixodidae; genus Ixodes; species Ixodes persulcatus. Next base: position 646,857 of record JABSTQ010010428.1, read on the forward strand.
GAGGCGTCCTGGCTTGCAATCAATAGGCGTTCGGTACTCTAATAGAGGTTGGTATTTGTTTCTCTATGTCGGTGTTTCAGGACGCGGATGATGCTGGAGGTATAGTTTGCTGTTGGATCGTCAGTTAGGGACCTATAGAAGTTACAATCACCAAGCTGGTGTAAGGCCTCTCTTTTGTGTGTTGCGATGTCCACTATTACAATAGCGCCTCCTTTATCGGCCGGCTTAATTACAACATCTTCCCTTTGTTCCAGGTGTTCAAGGCTTCCTTTCTGGGTTTTTTTAAAAATTCCTTTTGGTTCTCTCATTTCTACGTTTGGTCTGAATTACTATTTCTTTTCGTACGACTTGAATGTATAGATCGAGGTTTACATTCCTGCTGGCGTAGGAAGCGAAGTCACTGGCCGGTTTGAATGGGTGAGCTGGGCGGGGGGCAGGGACATTTTCGTGAAGGTGTTCACGAAGGCGGAGCTTTCGTGCAAAGTTGTGAAGATCAGCATGCAGCTGACATTCATTTACAGGGCTGTTGTCAGGGCAGAAAGAAAGTTCTTTGTATAGTAGATTGACGTCGGAGATTGAAAGTTTTATTGAGGATTGATTAACAATTATATCCTCGGTGGAGAGGGATGTGCTATGAAGGGTAGCGTTCCGGGATGTACGTCGCACTCATCCAAGAGATAAATAGTAATTCGGTGCAAACGCAGAAATGAGAAAACCAAAAGCAACTTGACACCGGCCGAGAAAGAAAGCCTCAAACACCTGGAACAAAGGGAAGATATTGTAACTCAACCGGCCGATAAAGGAGGCGCGATTGTAACATAGGACATCGCAACATACAAAACAAAGGCCTTACACCAGCTTGGTGATTGCAACTTTATAGGTCATAACTGACGATCCAACCACAAACTATACCTCCGGCATCATCAGCGTCGTAAAACGCCTACATAAAAAAAAAACCTCTATTAGAGTACTTAACGCCTATAGATTGCAAATCAGGACGCCTTTACCTCCATCCCAAATTCCACAAGCCCGGAAACCCCAGACAGAGCTACTGTATCTTCTAACGGCACAGAAACCGGGAAGCTGCCCATCCTTGTAGACTACCTTATTAAGGACCTTCCCAAAACCCTTGACTCATACATTGAAGATACAAATCCCTTTCTGAACACCATCTCCGGGGTGCACGTTCCCCCTCGGCGCCTTTTTTGGGACACTTTAGATGTCTCTTCCCTGTTGTGGGAATTTGTAATTAACCCCATTGTCCTCATTGAGGTAAATACCCACTCCCTAGTCCGCTCTTTGCGCTGCTACGGCCGGGTCCGTCCATAGACTGCCTTTTGGGGGCACCGGTGGACGAGAGACAACACCAACACAGTAAGTCCGGTTTCGACGTGTTTATTGACTCAGATGCCAACACGCTTCGCTCTTAGACAAGAAAAGTCTGGGCGCTGGCTCAATTGCCAGTATCACCCGGTCGGTTTCTCGCGCTGCCGCATTAGACAGATTCACGGGAAGTCGGAAGCCCACAAAGAAAAATCGAGCTCCGTAGAGCCAGGGCTTCCGCCGACGAGGGCCCCTGGCCCTCCTTCGGGGCCAGCTTATGTAGCCTCCTGAGAATGGACGCGCCCGGGGAGGCCGCTAGCAGTCGCGTCTATTATAACTCTCAAGGGTGTGCCGAAGGCGCATTCACCCAAAATGGGCGAGGGAGAGCCGGCCCCTTCGGGGAATTCGGAATCGTGGTTCCTTGTATCCGGAGGCCGACGCCATTGGTGATGACGACTCCCACGGCCTGCTTGAAGCTAGGCCTAGATAGGGATAGAGGGAACCCCATGGTTCCCACACTGTATACTAACCTACCACATCCGGAAGGCATTCAAGCCGCTGTGACCGCGTACGACCGTAGGTCTGATAAGCTCGTTGATTCCGAGACACTCAAAAAACTTTTAGACGTCATACTAAATTTTCATCATTTCAAAATTGACAACGCCCATTATCTCCAAATCAACGGTACCGCAATGAGAACAAAGATGGCTCCTAGTTACGCTAATGTCTTTATGGGCGACCTAGAAGCAAAATTTCTAGCAGAGGGAACGAATACTCCTCTTCTCTTCAAGCAGTACATTGATGATATCTTTATGATTTGGCGACATAATCTTAGCGACCTGGAGCACTTTATTAATAGCATCAATAACTCCCACCACACAATTAAATTCACCAGCTCTTACTCAAGCAGCACCATCAACTTTTTGGACGTGACCGTGAAATTGGAAGATGGTTCAATAAGCATTCCACTTTATCGGAAGCCAACGGACTAACAACAGTAGCTCTCTTTTAAAAGCTCACATCCCCGCCACTCTAAGCTAGCCATTCTCTACAGCCAAGCCCTACGATGTCGTAGAGTTTGTTCAAATGATAATGATCTAGACAGGAAATTAGACCAACTTAAAGGGGCATTTTCCAAGCGCGGTTATCCTACTCAGTTGATAATCGATGCAATTAACAATGCATGCGCAAAAGACCGAAATGCAATTCTTACCACAGAAAACTCCCAAAATGCAACAAAATTCCCCGTCAATCTAACCCTTTTGTACAATAAAAGCCTGCCAGCCGTAAACTCAATTCTAAGGAAACATCATTACCTATCAGAGCAATCAGATTCTCTTAAACAAAAATTCTTTGACCATCTCCTCTTTTTTTTTTCTTTTTTTTACAAGTTTTAACGACGTCCGACTTTCGGAACGGCCTGCTGACCGGAAGGGACAAAAGCTAAAACCATCGCCCCTCTGCAACCCCGAAACTGTACTTGTCCTCAACCCCTGCAAGCCACCCGAATTGCACCCAGTACTGTCCGCGCACTGAAAGCAACAGAAGCAACTACCTTCATCCCATTGAGGAAACGAACATGGACTGAACCAAGCGACACCCGGACATTGAGACGCCCCACCCCTTGTCCCCCAATCAAAAGTTTATAAAAAATGACCAGCAAGCGTCAATTGGGCCGAAACGTCGACGAAGGCCTTTTATATCTACCATTTGCATCCACCTTCTCTCTTTTTTTCTCTCTTTTTAGTATGTTTACCCAAGTTTGTAAATTGTTTCTCAGTGTTCTTATCAAGCATTAAATTTAGCCTCCCCCCCCCCCCCCTTATTTTTTGCATCCATCAGCTGCCTTGTCTGTGTAACCCCACTTTTGAGACCAATTTTTTTTTTTAAATTTCTTTAATTCTTTAACTCAGGAATGAAAAGGCTGAATTACTCAATAAGTGGACAAATGTTTGCTTCGAATGTTTTGGAGATATCTGAAATATTGTGTAGGCTGTCGTTGATCGCTCCTAAATTGAGAGCAATTCAATCGTCACGATAGCGTTGTAAATGCGTATTGTTTCCACCTTGTTTCAACCTACTTTATTTGAATGCTTTATGAATATAAAAATATTATTACTGCAAAGGTTGTTGTTTTTTGTGTTTTCTTTTTTTTTTTACCGAGGTGGTCTTTTTTGAAAGTAAGATACGTAAACCATAATTGATCGTGCCACATGAGACTTCATTAGACTCTCCGCCACATTGCTCTGCTGCGAAAGGTGAAGCCAGCTTGCCGTTAGTCTTCATCCGAAGCGTGCTCTGCCGTTTCGTAGCGAAATCTTACGCAATCAGTATTCCCTTACGTTTTCATTTGTTGTTCATGTTTATAATCGCAGTTCCATTGAGCCCTGCCTACTAAGCATTAGTTTGTTGAGTGAATATTCTGGCAGACAATAAAAATAAAGTGCAGTTTTAATTATGTATCTGCTTTTGTGCTCGTATGCGCTCTCCTTGTATTAAATAGGCGGTAGCGATTATTTTTTAGTGTCTGATAATGGCTTGTGTTTTACTTTAAAGGCGTAGCATTCGTTTAAATAACATCGTTTCAAACGTGCGGTGTTGTTTTCAAACTTATTTTTTGCATCAGTGTTTTTTTGTTTTTTTTTTTTTTTGTAGCACGCCGCTTTCTTAATGGTTTAGTCCGACTTGACGAACATGCAACAAAGGTTTCTTGCAAACATCCAGAATACACGGCAAATGCTCTTACACTTGGGCGTCACCAGCAAGCAATTAACTAATTTTTTTTTTTTTTTTTTTTTTTTTTGTGAGCGTGCGCAAAAGCAGACCATTACCGGCTTTGCCAAACGCTGGTTCTGACATGTCGGCGAAGGGTATCGATTGTTTGTCTGCCACGCCGTGCTCAATCATAACGACCTCGCCGGGAAGCCTTTCGGTCTGCGTTCATGTGAACACGGCTAGAAACGTGTTTCCTAATATTATGTGACGTCCGATCAATGAGAAGTGTTCACGGCAAATACTTAAAGAGACGATTGTTAAAAATGTATGAGTGATTAAAAAAAATGTTCCTTGTCATTCTTGCAAGTCTTCGTTTAATAATAATAAGAAGAAGAATAAGTCTTTATTTCCAATACCATAAAACAACCACAGCGGTCTTCTCTCCGGTGCAATAGATAACAATTTTCTTGTTATTATGACATAATTACCAATAAAAACAAAAAGGTAAGAATAAATTACAAGGTTATTCAATCGATGGCGGTACAATGAAATAGATGTGTAGAAATTGAGGTGAGTAGGAGGGAGGCTCTCTGAATCCGAGTAATCGGTAAGGGACAACATGGTGAACAAACGTGAAAGCATATACGATATCTGGTATGATGAAAGTTATCATGAACATTTGCTTTCTTAAGCAAGGGCGGCGAGTCAATGTCACCATTTACAACCTTATGTAAAAACACAAAATCATGAATAGGTCTTCTGTCAGACAAAAGTGACAGCGAAAAGAATCTTAGTATGACTTCGTAATCATAATAAAAGCGCCTTTCTAAGTATATATATATATCATAAACAATACGGGTCAGTTTGTTTCTGAACATGTTCGATGGTCATAGCCTGTGTTTTAGATATTGAGTTCTACATTAGAGATGCAAATTTCAATCGAGACCCAATAAAGGTTTTGCAAATATGCAACAATCAATGAGGCTTTCTGAAATTCTGCCTCAAGCGTGATAACATTCCTAACATTCTAATTAAACTTCCTACCACAAAAAATACAGGATTTCTAAAAGACAAGACACTATCAATGAACACTACAAGTTCTTTCAAACCCAAGGATCCTGGGTTCAATCCCCACCCCCGCCCGTTTAGATCTGGATGAGCATCGTACCGGCGTGCGGTCGTGTATCACTACTGCGTGGTGCACGTTAAAGACCCCAGGCTAGCAGTTGTACTGCACTGGCTAAATTGCTCATCTACAGCTGGGAGACTCGTCGCCCTTGGAGGCAGACTAGATTCTATAGGCCGTATAAACATACACACAACCCCATTTTTTTTCAAGACCTTTCAAATAAAATACACGTTTAATTTGCATGATACCAAGATAATAGGTAAAATCTAAAGGCAAATGATGTCGGCACAAAGATAAAACTTTTGTTTTTGCAGGATTAAGCCATACAATAATATGTTCACACCACTGAAAAATCGAAGACACATCAGACTGTAGGTTATCATAGTCTGCAGTAGATTGCATAGTTTTAAACAACTTTATATCATCGGCAAAAAGTGACTATTGAGAACTTCGGACACGAGACAATATATCATTTATAAAGCTTAGATACAGAAGAGGGCCCAGGATTGATCCCTGGGGAACACCTGGCGTTGATGCAGAACTATGTGAATAACTATGAGGAACTAGAACAGAGTTCCGTCGCAATGACAGGTAACTCTTGAACCATGTAGATGAATCTGGAGATATACCATATAAATCAATTTATGCGAGAGTATTTATTACTGACCTCGTCAAACGCTTTGGTCATATTAAAGTAGATTGAATCAATTTGCCCCCCATTTGTAAAAACGTGAGCGCAAAAATAAAAAAAAAGTATATAAATTAGTTTGGACAAACCGACCAGTCAGAAAACCATGCTTCAAAGGTGTTTAATTTCGACGGTAATAAAATAACAATCGGGCGTGTACATCAGTCTCGAAGACCCTAGAAAGCTCACAAAGCAGGGAAACAGGTCGATAATTTGGAACAACCGAGGCATCACCACTCTTAAAGTTCGGAACCATAACTGATATCTTCCATCGACACCGCTCGAGAACTTCGGTTTCAATTCTCTAATTGCTTCCGCAATTTCGACATTATCTACTCGCATGGAATGCAAGCAGTCGGCAGCTTATTTTATCGTCGACAAGTTGAATCGACTGGTGGCAGTTAGAGTAACATTTGCTGAAATAGTCGGCGAAAATATTTGAAACCTCATTAGTCGATGAATGATAAATAGGAGCGTTCGCTACTTCATCACTCAAATACTCCAGCTTGCTTCGCGGGAGTGGTGCTTTTACAAACTTTAAGAACATTTGCGTCGATAATTCAAGTTTTTTTCTACACTATCAAGAGGACATTGTTTATCACGCTTGAACAATTTCTTTTTTGCTGGGGCACAATATATGCTAAATTTGGTGTACCAAAGAGTAGAACCGGTATATTTAAATAGCCTGTGAAAATGTTCTTCTTTTGCGTAGGTATACCTTCAATTCTTTTAAAAACCACTCAGTATAAATGAAAGGGTTTTTTTGGGAGTTTAGGCACAAAGTTACCGCTGGCTTCTATAGCAACTGAGGTACGCGTCTCGCTAACGCGATCAACATCCGACATAGCTTGCACATTGCCCCAGTCAAAGTCTTCAATAAATCTATATACACTTAGATAATCACCTTTCGGAAAGCAATAATTAAATTTCATACTTGATGCTCGAATCTCAAATGGAAGATAAAAGTCGACAATAGAAGGAGGGTGAAAAACATAAATTTGCACGAGGGGAGCGAAAGTAGGACTTAAGTTTAAAGTCGGTATATTCGAAAAAGCAAGATGAAGAACATTTCCTCGGCTATTTTTAAACTTATTATGCTCTTCAAGATCACGAAAGTTTATGAAATATATTAATTAAGATGCTTCGTTAGATGCAGTACTGTTGCCATGCACGGTTTGAAGTGCCCAATTTAGACCCGGTAAATTAAAATCTCCATATATCTCCATATCAAATCTCCATATATCTCCATATCTCCAATCTCCAAAATCTCCATAGTTCTCTAATTGTCTCAAAATGCTCGATAAAAACTGCTTGGTCTAAAAGAGGCGGAAAATATTGCGTACCGATAAGATAATTAAAGCCGTCACTCGCACTAAGCTCCACCCATACACATTCTGAGTAAAATTCTAGGTCTAGCTTTCCATGTGAGGCAAGGGAAACTTTACATGCAATTAAAGCCCCACCGCCTAGTTTCTGGATTGTACAAGAGTAGTCTCTGTCTCGGCGATATACATTGAATTTCGATGTAGAGTAATTAGTGTCGGGTATACTATTGCGAAGCCACGTTTCGGAAAGACAAAAAAAAGTATTTTAAATCGATAGCTTTTTATAGAAACCCTGCACGGACCTTGCTTGCTCGTGTTGGTGTTGGTCGCACTGTAGCAAGGCTATGCAAGAGAGTGCCAGCATCCAAGCACATGGGCAGCTCTTGGTTTGACGTCATAGCGCGCGACCAATGGCGTTGCGCCGCGCGGAGTGTGTGAGGCGTTTGGGAAGGGGGGGCAAGCGGTGGTGCGCTAAGACATCCTTCTCTCATCGCAGCTCCATACGTTCAGCAGCCTCATAAACTCTTTTCCATCACGCCAGATTTGAGTCGTTGTAACTGACTGTTTGTTGCTTTACCGAGAAGCCGAGATGCTCAAGAAACTCTCCTGTTCAAGCAACATGTCTCACACAAACTCCGCTGTTAAAAAGACTACGTTCTCGCGCGTTTTGTTACCACTTCGCTCCCATTTATAATAGAGAGTTTTAGTAGACCGTTTCCATTTTCCGCTCCGCTCTGAGGGTGCCAAACTGCGCATGCGCGGCCTGCTTCAGCGGAATGGAAAGCGGAGGTCCAAAAACGCGTTTTAGTAGACCGTTTTGCTTCAGCGTAAGAGCGTTTTGAGAGCGTTCGAAAATTCGCTTGCGTAGCCCCACAAGTGGACGTTTATAGTACTTGTAAGACAGAAAAACTAAACGTTAACACGAAGAAAGTGAAAGGGAGCGTGTTTGTGAAGGTGGTAAAAACGAAGGCGAGAATAATGAACACAAAAGAGTAGGCACACACGCGAAGAATATTACGCTATAAAATATAAATATAATCGTTCCACCCTGTGTGCGAGTGAAGCCGAAGGTATAACAATGGGCATATTGCTCTAAACGGCACTTGCACTGCACGAGCGCGCGTGCTGGTCAAGGACGCTGAAAGGCCGGCACTCGCTCTTGTAGCTTCTGCTCCACTCGAATTAAAACTGAAACAGATTTACGTATTCGAAGTAGGAAAATGAAAGAAAAGGACGAAGTTTGCGCATTCCGAGTACACCCTTTTGCGAAGTACGAGTACAGTGTTGCTCAAGGCTAGCAAGACACCTGCACGATGAATCCCCGCGGTTCTCAATGGAGGTGACTTCTACAAACGAGATTAAGCTGGCGAGACATCGAATCAATGATTTGTATCCCTCATGCCATGAAGCGCCGAAACTTCCTTTTCGAACGCGGTTTGCTGGATATTGCCAACGTAGAAGAGAAACCATTTTGGAGGCAATCCCGCTTAAAGAAGAACCTCTGCTCTGCAAGTGGGCCTCCAAATCCCAGCACCCGACAGATCGGCGCAGGGTGTTGCCAATCTGGCCAGACGCTTTGCATGGATCTTTGTCGACTGGCCTATCGCAACCGTCTGTTCAAACTTGGATGAGCGCTTGGACGGAACTTGTCGGTGTTCTTCAGTTTTTAGAACCTCATCGTGGTTCACATCAACGAGAGGTTCGGCCACCTGGGGGGCTATGTTGCGCTTTTTGGACTCCCAGGAGATTAGGGAGAGGGAAGTGACGTCAACAACGCAGCAAATGCAGATTGGATGTTGATTGTTTTCTTCTGTCAACATCCAATCTGCGTTTCTCTAGTCGTTGACGTCACTTCCCTCTTGCAAGTCTCCTGGGAGTCCAAAAAGCGCAACATAGCACCCCTGCTCGCTGACATGAAGAAACATAGGGGGTTGACCCTGGCAAAACTGGAGCTGTGCTCACAGGTGAGACCCTGCACGGTTTGTGTAAATTTCGTGTTTCCATTGTTTTTAGCACAGCTGCTCTGTCCAGTAAAACGTTACTCTTTTTGATACGCCAATGATTTACGTATTTACTTTTGTTTCGGCACAAAAAAACAAGGTGTACATGGGCAGTGTCAGGACAAGTCACGACGAGCGCGCTTTTAATCTGTGAGTTTTAGTAGGCCACTTTTATGAGCCCTCTATGCTCTACTTTACGCTCTGGAAGAAGCATCGCCCCCACCGCGCATGCGTAGCCCGCTCTGAGTTGGAGCGTATAGTTAGCGGAGTGAGCTTGCGCTCCGCTTTACAAGTTGCAGAGCGGACTTCCCTCAGCGTTCTTAGCGGGATCGCTTAGATCTCAAGATGGCTGCACTTGCTCAATACGCGTCGATGTTTTTCACCTTGACCTCAGCTTGAAAGAGGCCAAATGAAGAAGTAAAGCGTACGTCCCACGCGTGAAAAGTAAACCAATCCATTTGAGTTTTATGGAACACAAAAGAGCGTAATCAAACGTAGTGAACGAGTATCACTTTGCAACCAACACGGTGTCGGTAAAGTCGTCGCTTTTTTGTGGGCCTTCTATGGCTATGCAATCAGAAGTACTGGAGCGCGTGCTTGAACGCCAATTATACCTGTACACGCGTCCTCCTGTCGAAAATGACACTAAAAGTTGACCACGAGCATAGCGCTCGCTAGCCGCACCAAAAAAAAAAAAAACATTCCTCTCAAATTTATTTATTCATATTCACTCGCAATATTTGAATTGTTTAACTTTCCTCCGGAACTGTTCGCCTTGGATTTCCTTCGTAGATTTAGAAAATAATAGAGACTTGAATGCAGCCTTTTTAAAAGTGCATGCCATGCTGCCCCTATTCTTCAAGGCCGCCTTATTTTGGCCAAGCGTCTAGGGAGCAAGAGAGCTGCGTCATTGTTTGTCGGGGATGCGAGTCTAAATGCATTAGACACGAATGCTGCGTCAATGCTGAATATTAACTCGGTTCTACTCACAAGTCTCGCACTAAAAGCGATGCCCAAAATAAATCGGCCGAATATGTTGCCCGGTGGTGTTTTGTAAAGTGTTACCAAAAACGGTCGAAAGAATATTCAATGTCAAGTACGGTCTGGTGAAAACCAAACAGGCATAAACAATTCAAAATTTATGAAACACAACACTTGACTTCTAAGCAATAGCGGTAGTCTAGAACGCGTTTCAGAAGTTTCGTTTTGAATGCACAGTTTGACGGCCTCAGAGCTTAGTGAAATTAAGAAACAACTATTTTTTTTTAATTTACGATACACATTTTTTAGCAACCCTACCATGGAAATACTCTTTATCTTATATGAGTAACAAGTCCCATATGACATGTTTTGGTAGTGTTTAAATACTGCCGTGTTGTAAGAGTGTCTTTTTCTTCTTTTTATTAGGCCGTCAAAGACAAGGGAGCACCCCTGGACAACTGTTGGGGTTTTGTTGACCGCACAGCACGTCCATGCCGTCCATCAAAGAATCAGAAGCCATACTTTTCTGGTCACAAGAGGGTGCTCGTCGTGAAGCACCAGGCAGTGATGTGCGCAGACGGCACAATTTGTCAGCTGTACGAACCTTACAAAGACCATGGGCATGTTTTTTGTTTTGGTTTAATATTAGAATGCGTAAACTGATCACAGTGAATCATATCCAAGCTGTTGTACTGAGCGAAATACTTGTCCAACTAGGCTGAAAGGCGTCTAAAAATATTTTAGTAAAGAAATATTTACTAATGACTCCCATTTTACTTCTCAGATGTGCGTGTGCGTGAATATGGCATCTGATCAAATTGCAGTGTTTCTGTTGACTTCAGCATTGTAAAAGTAGCCTGTGTTGCGTGGCCTTCTATTGCAAGAAAACACCGTAGCACAGGTGAGGCTGAAACTAGGCAGGAGCTTAAGCCGAAAAACGCAATTTCAAAAACACAAAAAAGAAACGAAAACAAGTGTAGCCAAGCAAAATGGTTTCATCTCATCCCCCAAGGCAGATACATGCACTGCGCTCCACTGTTAATACGAACACGATAAAATCGCTTTTATTTGCAGTTTATTTCTTTGACAGCTGTTGAGAGAGCTGAAAGTTTGTCGCTCAGATTAGTGCCCCAAACGAGCGCTTTATTCCAAACCAATAGGTTGATGTCAGCGTCAGCCCCTCGTATTTAAGGTGAAAAATAAAAACAGGATATTGATTGTTCCCGGTAACAATGTCGCGCAGTGTACAGAAACACCAACGTACCCTATCACAAAACGAAGCACACGAAGAAGAAGAAGCTCATTCCATTGGAAAAACAAAAAAAGGTAGAGATATAAATGGAGCACTCACTTTCGCTAATTTGCACTGTCTTTCTGACTAAAGCAACCTAACAAAATATCTGTCCGTTTGCCTACTGCTTTAGTCTTTACTCTTTATTTTTTGGCTCTGGAGAGACGCGGCACCACGGAAAGGCAGGAGCCCGTACCATGGAGGCCCGCGGTGCCGCGTCTATGAAACATAATAATGTGATGAGCATGTGCATGCAAGATGACGACGACAGAAGTCCAGATTTCGTTGAGGCGGGTTGGGCGGGTGAGCAGCGAGCCATGGGGATTTGGCACGCCGTTCGATCGGTGCATGGAGGAGCCCCAGGAACATGATGGCGCCGTTGCTCACTGGGGTCCACTGGGGTCAAAGCATCAGGCTTCAAGGAGGTAGCCCAGCCAAAGTAGAAGCTGCCGCCTCCGAGGAACCGAGGCCCAGGGGCTCAGATTAAGGCACCGCCGTCGCCCGGTGTGTCATCCTCTCAACGTCGTCGTCGTCATCTCGCATAGAAAAATCGAGCCCGCTGGCTTAGACAAGGCAGCACCTGTCCCCACCGTTCAGCGGCCGTGAAAGGATTGCAGCCAGCGATTTCCCGAAGCAGCCAGAGGTTCTCGACCACCGTGAAACGTTTTCTTAAGGACGCCGTTTCAAACAAAGTCTGCGCAGCCATCTTAGTACAGCGAGGTTCATAACGATCAAGCGCGCTCCCAAGCATGCTTTCAAGTGGCGAGCACCCATTTCGAATTCCTTTCAGAAAAAGCACCATCTACTGAAGCTTTACTGAGAGTGGAACGCGCTTCCTAAAATGGCAAGAAAAGCGGAGCTAGCGGAGCTGACGCTACACGCTCAAATCCCAGAGCGGGTCGCGCATGCGCGATAGCGACTCCGCTTTCCATATAGCGGAGCGTGAAAGCGAAAACGGTCTACTAAAACTCTCTAATAAAACGTAGTTTTATTATAAATGGTGTCGCGGTGGCCGGCCTTGCATGATTGGTCAAACGCTCACTATGACGCCTTTAGTCAGACTAACCGTCCTTTTATCGATGTAAATAAGAGTAGAGAGTTTTAGTAGATCATTCCGATGGCTCCGATAAAGATACCCGATACTCCGCCGCGGGCTTTGTGCGTGCATCGTATCGTTATCGGGGGTATCGGAACTATCTACTAAAACACTCTTGTAGTAGAGTTTTAGGGAACCGTTTTCGCACAACCGATACGATACGAGGGGCCCTACGGTACGAACTGCGCATGCGCTACGCAGAAGACTCGCACATGCGCAGTTGGTATACCGGAGGGCCCATCGTACCGTATCGGATGTGAAAAAACGGTTCCATAAAACTCTCTAATGTAAGACTGTCCACTTTAACGGAATTAGTAAAAAAATTAAAAAAAAAAACGCGATAACTTTAAGTTGTTACGGAGCTTTTTACACTCACCATCGAACCGGAAGCTCGCAACTCGTTATCCTGTTCGTCAAGTCAAAGATAGGAACAATTAAAGGGCGTTACCGCGACATCTTTATTCTATACTTCGTTTCACCTTCAGTCCGAGCGCAGCGAACGCAAGGAGCCATCCCAGCCAATTCAGCGTTGAGAGAGTGTCATGTGACCTTGAGCTCCCTGCGTCGCTCTGGCGGACCGGCAGGTCACGCGATTTTCTCCCGGCGCTGGATCGGCTGGGATGGCTCGTGGCGTCCACTGCGCTCGGACTGCAGGTGGAACGGAGTATAGTATGCCTAGGTTTGAGAGTGTTTCTAACTAGTCGATCGAGTGGTCACGAAGCTTATGGGCCGCGACGGAAGTACGAGCTGCAAGGAGGATGCAGAAGCGTCGATCGTCTGCAAGCGTTCCTAAGCTTGGCTAAGCCTCTCCGCACGTCATCCTTCTCACCACGTGGCAAGTCACGCATGCGCACCAGCAACGAATCGGCGCGGGAGGTGTCCGCCCTTAAATGTCCAATGCTCTCCGTAGTTTGAGTTTCACAGTCGTTTAAATCTAGGCTCGCTACTTTACTCAGCAAAACTCAAGTCCCTTGAAGCTGAACTCAAGGCGCGTGGAAGATTCACGCGAATCAAAACAGACGCCGGCTTGAGCTCGGGCTCGGTAGCCCTCGTGACCTCATGCCGCTCCGGGTTTATCCTTTTCTGCACGTTCCGATCAGTCGTCGTTCTGCACGTCGCCAAAGGCCGAATGATGAGCGTAAAGCCGGGGTCACACTGCTTATACATTGTACAAAGGACATCAAACGCGAGTCACCGCGAGATCCGTGCTTCGAATGCACCATGGCAATGAGTTCAAGGAGAAACTTGGCAAGCGGCATTCGAACCACGGACATCGCTGTGACTAGTGTTTGCAGGCTGTCTTTGGTATGATGTATGAGCAGTGTGACCCCGGCTTAAGAGACGTTGAGTCGAACAGCCATACTCGGCTAAAGTACAGTGTTCTAGAGTAGCTAAAGGCCTCCAGGATGTCCGCCGGCGTTCCGACGAAAGCTGGCAACACAGATCCGCCGAAAGGGTTACGGAGCTGGTTAGTGGAACAACTGGAATCCTCTAGAATCTGTCGTGGTTGTGCGCGCCCTCGGCCAGGCCTTCTCGATTATAGGCCTCTCTCGAAAGTCACTTGCCTACTGTTAAAACCGGTTAAAACGTCTCAAGCACCGCTCCATTGCGGGACAAATGACACCACAAAACCTAAGAATCTAAAACTTCACTAGCTTGAAATAAGGTGGAATTAGTAGACTTTTCTGGAATTCCAACATTACCGGTGTCTTTTGTGTTTGTCATTGTGCGGGAATTCTAGAGCTTCCGACAGAGGGCACCCTTTCGAAAGGAGTCTCTTCTTTGTTGCGGACAGTACTTTATCTCTTCTTAATTGTTTATTCATTTATTTATTCATTTCAACCTGCAGCGCCGTCAGACATTATTGAAGGGGGCGAAGGGACGTGCAAAAACGTTTCCGCATTTGTGATCTCACAGGTCAAAACATTGCGTGCTTAATTGTTTTAATAAAAAATAAATCCTTGATCACTTTCGTCCTGACACGGAATTGGCTACGATTTTGATTTTTGAAGACGCTTCGTAAATTAAATTCGACATAAGAGGGTGTTCAAATGAAGTTGCAGAATTCGCTACTGACATTTTTTTTGTACATACCCTTCTCTGTTGTATTTTTTAGCACGTTTCTTTTTTTTTTTAATATTACTTTGTTATTTTTACACTTTATAAATGGCTTGCACGTGACGACATCGTTTCCGTACCAAATTTTGTACCTCCCTGTTTTTGCCGGCAAAACTAAATTCGTTGGTGCAGAATATATGCCACAGAAGGTAAGTGCGCCCGCAGCAGCAAGATGCTTCACAAGGGACATTGATGTGAAGTCCAGTGCAAGTAGCTTATGAGTGGGGTGTTTATTCCAAGAAAAAAAAGTAACTTGTTTCTAGATGCAGTCTCAAGGAACACAACCATTCTAACGAACCTGACGAGAATAAACCATCAACTGGATGTCCCTGGCGACCGCCTTTGACATACCTCTTGTCACACTCATGACAATTATTGTCTACAAAATCAGGTTTGCATCTCTCGCACAGCATCGAGTAACCTCACGATGCGTGACAAAGGGTTCCGTTCACCGAGGTTCGTTCATTTCGAATCTCTATCCAAATGTTGGTCCGTGGGACGATTTTGGTGCCTACGTACGCACGCCTCCGAAACCCGAAGGCGACGAGCTCAAGTGGAACTAAAAATACAACCCCAAGTATCGTTGGATGAAAATGAAGTCGGAAGATCTAGCGCGAAACGTCTTCGAGACATCCCGTGTGGAGAGGTACGGAAACAAAATGACGTGAGCACGATCTCTCTACTCCTCGCTTCAAAGTCGGCCGCGAGGAGCCCAATGCGTATCGCGCTCGTGACGTCAATAGCTCATGCAGGGCCAAGGGTACTCTAGTTGCGAGCCTTGCCGCTTGGTGACGTCAACGCCTGACAATCTCGTCTAGTAGTAATATCCGAGGACTGTACGCCCTATGGCCTATCAGCTGTAATATCCGGGGACTGTACGCCCTATGGCCTATCAGCTGTAATATCCGAAGACTGTACGCCCTATGGCCTATCAGCTGTAATATCCGAAGACTGTACGCCCTATGGCCTATCAGCTGTAATATCCGAGGACTGTACGCCCTATGGCCTATCAGCTGTAATATCCGGGGACTGTACGCCCTATGGCCTATCAGCTAATGCATAGCTTACCCGTAACGTCAATCGCGGTCATGCCGGTTTTATATGTCACGAGCGTTCGGTTCACCAATCAGTTTCACACCGGAGAAGTATTGTAGCTCGAAGGAACCTGTAAGTAGAAATAACCGTCAATACCCAACAATGGTGACACCTCCAAGCTGAGTATATAAGGAATCCACTGGGTACCATATTTGAGCGCGTTATTCACTGCGCATCCGGGGGAGGGGGGAGTGGGATAGTTGGCCTGGCAGAAGTTCCCGCATCCTCACATCAAACGCTTACCTTACGTCTGCAAACAACGACGATCTTGGAGGTGTCGAATGTTGCGTTGAGGAATCACCGTGGAAGTTTTAACATATACAGCGTAGTAAACGCTAGTGCCACTAAATAAGCTACGCTTCAGAGTAACTACACCTGTCCATATTGTGTCTTAAAATCATGGTTGCCAGTTATCTGAAGCTTTATCTGAAATCACAGGAGACGCTTTTCAGCCCTCCACATATGTTTAAACAGTTCGCGACACAGCAAAGCAATATTACATGATCTTCCTAATACCTTATGTAATGCTGAGGAAGTCGCACTTTTGAATCATGACGATCGGCAGTTGCGTCTGCTTTGCACAAGCATCAAAATGGTGACGGTCACAACAGTGTCGGAGAACGGAGTGCCGATACTCTAAACGCAGCTCATTTAGTGGCTCTAGTAAACGCGTTAGAGTTCTCCGCAGAGTTACATTCAGGACACGGTGATTCAGGACTAACTCCACGAGCGAGCCAAACTGCCGCGAACTGGCGCTTCTTCTTAGGCAGAACTAGAGTTCCTGTATAGGCTCCCTACGGGAGCCAGAGTTGCGCGTTCATCCCCGTAGCGCCGTCTTTCCTGCATGGCATGTTGATCCAGCTCCTCACGTGACTGAATTCGGCGAATAGCAGCGCCGCGCTCAAAAGCAGGGGAACGTTCGGCGGGGCGCGCGCAACGTCTACTTTCCTACACGACACATGATCCGGCTCATCACGTGAACGCGCAACTCTGGCTCCCATAGGGAGTCTATACAGGAACTCTAGGCAGAACTACAGTGTTCCAGAGAGTTGTTGTGGCAAAAGCGGCGGCCGTCCCGAGAAGATTTTGCCCGTTGACGACATCGTGGCGCTGCTGTCCTGAGCCCTAGGAACGTGAACCCGTCAGCCTCGTCGTTGGCGCTGCTCGGCGTGAACTACTGTGGTTCAACTAGAGCTTTTTGCGACGCAGAGCAGTTGCTAATGTGAAACATTGTAGGTTTTTCTTTGGACTAATGCCTCTAGAGTGTGTGCTATCCTCTACTTTCATTATTCGCGTGTTTTTGATAGAGATCATTTCATTAATATCGACTCCGCCCCCCCCCCCCCTCTCCCAGTACTGACAAGTCGTTAGCAACTCTATCACTTGGTCTGCACGCTTAATAGCTGCGAAAGAAACCACGCGATATTGATATAACGAGGAAAAATAGACCAATAAATCTCAATAAATCTCTCACTTTGTTTAATGGTGAGAGGAACAATAAACTTGTGTATTGTTTTTTTTTTTGTTTTTTTTTATCATGTTGCTGATGCGGGGACCAGCGTTGTGTAAGGTGCAAGACCGAGCGCGTTTGGGAACGGCCAAGGTGCCACTGCAACTGGCGAACATATAACAAATTGTCTTTTGTGGAAGGCAGTCTGTGAAGAAAAAATACCCCGATTGGGAGTACATGAAGCACTAAAATACGATATGAACACAAGCTTCAACAACCCCTAATAAGAAAAAAAATATTCTCAACTCACTGCTTTATGACCTCTCAAAAGTGGTAATACACTTCATCGACATGCACAGCAGGCACATGACAGATATCCAGCAACATAGTACGAAAAAAGACTACAAAATAGTCATAATATATTGCGGCATATATGCCGCAATATATTATGACTATTTTGTAGTCTTGGTGAAGAGGTGAGGATTCTATAGAATCCTAACCTCTTCACCATTGACGATCTGCACATAGTCCCGAATGATAAGGCGCGGTTCAAAATGTCTCTCGCACACCACTGATGTCTCAGCGAGGCGTTTATCTTCTCGATTAAGATTTTTTTTTTCCCACTGTAGTCTGCACGACTACTCCTTTGATGCACGAAGCAGCGACGGCTTACGATCGCTGGTGCTCCGGCTGCCCTTGTTGAGCGGGTAGGCCGAATCGCATCCGGCGCGAAGCAGTGTGTGTGTCCATCGTTTTCCTTGCATTTATGACCGAGACGGCAACGGAACGGTGAAGACTCCCCACCACTACACCACAAAGAAAAGTTCTACAGTGCTACGTTCTGGAGAAGCGTACCGCCTCATCCTCGTCGTCTTCTTCGCTCATTGCACATTTGCCATCTGCCACAAATTCTCCTAGGGCTCGGAACTCCAGCGGCACTCGCGGCCATCTACGTTGACCGTCTTCATGCGGCCCATTGTAAGCGGGCGCCGCTCTTGCCACTACATCTTCTGGGACACTGTAGGCAGAACTCATGAGCAGAACTCAAGACGTGGCGCGTTTTCAACGGAGCTTCATAAACCGCCACCAAACGCGATTTTGAAATCTGTTCATTCGTTTTAAAATTAGTTTTCTTGACTTCCCTGCCGACAGTCCAGAAACACTAGTCTATAGGCTAGTATTTCTGGGCTGCCGGCGTAACATAGACAACATCTGAACAAAGAATTAAGTACAAACGTTTCATTTCCATATCCCTTAAAGGGAAACTAAAGCGGTATACTGTATTCGAAAAAAACAACACTTCAATAATCTTCATTTGGCCTCCAGGATCATGAATATCGAAATTATTTTTCAATTTGGCGTATGGAGGCTGCAGAAAATATTTTTTAAAGTGCCGTTGAAGCCCCTCCTTCCTGCAGCGTGACATCATAAACAGATTTTTCAGAATCTCCGCACTCGCGCATCTTAAGCGCCTATCAAAGTTATATATCTTTCGATTTTTGAAAAGGTCAGAAAAAGACGTCACGACTGGTGACGGTGCAAGGGAATATACCTGGCAAGCTTGCAATTGCAGGCGTTGTCCACACGAGCGACACGCGCTTGGCGGTCGAAAGATCTGCGTTTGACGTAACGACTGGTCGGAGGGTTTTCATGTTTTCTCGTGTTTAGTTACATCTTCAGAAAAAAATGAAAGACGTTTACAATCCCCTGTAATGCCGAATTAGAGCGCAGCTCTTGAGGAAGAGGAGGGGAAGGTACGGAGAGAAGGCCATGCCCCTCCTCCTCTCCCGCTCGCCTCCCATTTAGGGAAACTTTTCCACTAAATTTAGCAGAAAACTTTCCCCGCTAAATTTAGCTGGGAAATTTTCCCGCTAAATATAGTGGAGAATTTTTTCCGCTGAATTTAGTGGGGAGTTTTTGCCGCTGAATTTAGCTTGGAATTTTTCCCGCTAAATTTAGAGGGGAGTTTTTTCCGCTGAATTTAGCGGGGAATTTTTCCCGCTAAATTTAGTGGGGAGTTTTTTCCGCTGAAATTAGCGGGGAATTTTTCCCGCTAAATTTAGTGGGGAGTTTTTTCCGCTGAATTTAGCTTGGAATTTTTTCCCGCTAAATTTAGAGGGGAGTTTTTTCCGCTGAATTTAGCGGGGAATTTTTCCCGCTAAATTTAGTGGGGAGTTTTTTCCGCTGAAATTAGCGGGGAATTTTTCCCGCTAAATTTAGTGGGGAGTTTTTTCCGCTGAATTTAGCTTGGAATTTTTCCCGCTAAATTTAGAGGGGAGTTTTTTCCGCTGAATTTAGCGGGGAATTTTTCCCGCTAAATTTAGTGGGGAGTTTTTTCCGCTGAAATTAGCGGGGAATTTTTCCCGCTAAATTTAGTGGGGAGTTTTTTCCGCTGAATTTAGAGGGGGGTTTTTTCCGCTGAATTTAGCGGGGAATTTTTCCCGCTAAATTTATTGGGGAGTTTTTTCTGCTGAATTTAGCGGGGAATTTTTCCCGCTAAATTTAGTGGGGAGTTTTTTCCGCTGAAATTAGCGGGGAATTTTTCCCGCTAAATTTAGTGGGGAGATTTTTCTGCTGAATTTAGCGGGGAATTTTTCCCGCTAAAATTAGTGGGGAGTTTTTTTCCGCTGAATTTAGCGGGGAATTTTTCCCCTAAATTTAGTGGGGAGTTTTTTCCTCTGAATTTAGCGGGGAATTTTTCCCGCTAAATTTAGTGGGGAGTTTTTTCCGCTGAATTTAGCGGGGAATTTTTCCCGCTAAATTTAGTGGGGAGTTTTTTTCCGCTGAAATTAGCGGGGAATTTTTCCCGCTAAATCTAGTGGGGAGATTTTTCCGCTGAATTTAGCGGGGAATTTTTTCCGCTAAATTTAGTGGAGAGTTTTTTCCGCAGAATTTAGCGGGGAATTTTTCCCGCTAAATTTAGTGGGGAGTTTTTTCCGCTGAATTTAGCGGGGAATTTTTCCCGCTAAATTTAGTGGAGAGTTTTTTTCCGCTGAATTTAGCGGGGAATTTTTCCCGCTAAATTTAGTGGAATTTTTTCCGCTGAATTTAGTGGGGAGATTTTTCCGCTGAATTTAGCGGGGAATTTTTCCCGCTAAATTTAGTGGGGAGTTTTTTCCGCTGAATTTAGCGGGGAGTTTTTTCCGCTGAATTTAGCGGGGAATTTTTCCCGCTAAATTTTGTGGGGAGTTTTTTCCGCTGAATTTAGCGGGGAATTTTTCCCGCTAAATTTAGTGGGGTTTTTTCCGCTGAATTTAGCAGGGAATTTTTCCCGCTAAATTTAGTGGGGAGTTTTTTCTGCTGAATTTAGCGGGGAATTTTTCCCGCTAAATTTAGTGGGGAGTTTTTTCTGCTGAATTTAGCGGGGAATTTTTCCCGCTAAATTTAGTGGGGAGTTTTTTCCGCTGAATTTAGCGGGGAATTTTTCCCGCTAAATATAGTGGGGAGTTTTTTCCGCTGAATTTAGCGGGGAATTTTTCCCGCTAAATTTAGTGGGGAGTTTTTTCCGCTGAATTTAGCGGAGAATTTTTCCCGCTAAATTTAGTGGGGAGTTTTTTCCGCTGAATTTAGGGGGGAAGTTTTCCCGCGAAATTTAGTGGGGAGTTTTTTCCGCTGAATTTAGCAGGGACTTTTTTCCGCTAAATTTAGTGGGGAGTTTTTTCCGCTGAATTTAGCGGGGAATTTTTCCCGCTAAATTTAGTGGGGAGTTTTTTCCGCTGAATTTAGAGGGGAATTTTTTCCGCTAAATTTAGTGGGGAGTTTTTTCCGCTGAATTTAGCGGGGAATTTTTCCGCTGATTTCAACGGGGAATTTTTGTCCGCTATATTTAGGTGGAAAGTTTCGCCGCTAAATTTCCAACACGCAAAGTGAATTCCAAGTGACCAGCGATGTACTCTGGTTGATGCACAATGCCGCATTTCGCAAGCGCAAGAATAGCACCATAATGTTCAAGCACATGGACGGACTACTCCCTGCCAGGAAGGGTGAATCGTGGACGCGTCTTTTGAGCTTCACTTCAATCGAACTGTGTGTTTTAGTCCGGATAACACGGTTCTCGTAAGCGACACCGAAATCCTCGAAGTTCTCCGATACCTTTTAGAAGTGACCTCCGATGAAATCTCGCTTTCATCGAAGATCACATGACGTCCATGTTTTCAGCTTGCGAGCGTAGCACCATCGACCTTCTCATGAGAAGCGTAAAAGCGGCTTCCATCGCCGTGATAAATGATCGATAAGGACACTAAATGAGCAGCTATAAAAGAAACTCGCTAGTATCAGCGTCCACCTGTGGCCAAATTTGTTGAGGTTTTGAGGGGTCCAGAGATCAACTCGACGATATAAAGAAGCGACCTTTCCATGTCATGACCTGGACACGGGCGCACAAGTGTTGGGCAGCCCAACTTGGATCGAGACCGTAGTTCGCCAAGAACTTCCTGGCGCATAACTACGTGGAAGACGCGCTCCTCTAGGACTATCTCATAAACAACGCGGTTGTGGCGATGTTGGCTCTTGAGGGCCCCGTTCTACATTCGCGGGGCAAGTCCAGTGCTGAACTACGCTGGGTTGGGTGCGGCATTTGCTCGGGAAATGGTGAAGGCGTTTGACCGGCAAGGCATAGAGCACCTTCCAGACGGCATTTCATCGTCGTGGCTGTCTAACACAACCATGGTCCCGTTCATGAAGAAAGCGACATGCTTAAAAAAGCGTCTTCAGGACAGCATATCTCAGTATATACCTGGCCTCGAGGTGGCGTTTCGAGCGTTTCAGAATAAGCAGTCAACACTCCAATGGCTCCCCGAATCGTCCGGGTTTCAGCGGGGAAAATATTTTTTTTTTCGATTTTGTTACGTCATGTGTTTTTTGAACAAAACCTACAAGGACACTGGTGTAATGCGGTGTTGAGGAAGTTCGGACCATTTGCGGAAGCTTTCGAGTGTGCCCGCGATTCGCCGATAAATCCCACAGAAGTGTAACTTCTTCAAAGAGGCGGTGATGTACACGCGTAAAAAGAATACCCTTTTAGGCTTTATTTCAATCATGACAGAATTAATTTAAGCCGTGGATAGTTATTACTTCTTTGGGATTTTACGTATGTTGGCATTTGCTCTGCCAGCTTAGTGCTCTCAAAGAAGAACGAGTTTTTATGTGTTATTTTTTATAAATCCTCCCTTTCCTCTTTTTCACAAAAAAAAAAAATAAAAATAAAACTTTAATGTTGAACGGAAGCTCTAGATGTTTGTTTTCTGTAAGCTTGGGACGCTCACTCCTACGCCATTCAAGTGTTTAGAACTATCTTTTTTTCGAAGCGCAAAGGCTGGTTCACACAGCATGGACTTCTTACGTTACGTATAAGTCACCGAAACATTCGTGCCTCGAATGTCTGGCGGCACGCTATCTCCTAGAGCCACGCCTAAAATAAAGGGCAGATGTACCGATGACTTGTCGAGTAAGCAAACGTAAGCTTTCGTAAACTTAAGAAAACAGGGCTGTGCTAACCAGCCTTTAGCTCGATGTTTTGGCTACATCCACAATGAAAGCTGTGAGTTGCGTACGCCTCAATGATACAGGAAGCGAAACATTCTACTCCGTTCTAACCCAAAGCGGCCAAGCTGATTCGCCAGAGACCGGGTTCATGTAGTGTCACTGAATGCCGAAACCTATTCCGTGACTCTAGGTTCATGGGACTGTTTTCAGCGCTGCTTAATCTTTTGACAAAAAAAAAAAAAAAAAAAAAAAAAAAGCTGCTGGTCACGACGGAATTACAAAAATGTACCTCGTTCGCTACGCCGAATGGTGCTCGAAATATCTTTCTTTAATATTTAAGAAATCATTGTCGGAGTCCGTTATTCCTGTAGAATGGAAAATTGCTAAGATTGTTTCGTTCACAAATCTGGAACTCATCTCTTGCCTGGGAACTTCCGGCCAATTTCTCTGCTTCCTTACTGCTAGAAACTTTTAGAGCACAGCTGTTTTTAAACATTTTGCAGCGTATTTAGAGAATCAAAACTTTTTTAACGAGAGTTAGCATGGTTTTTGTCATGGCCTTTCAACCACGACACAATTACTTAAAACCGTCCATGCTTTTGCTGAAATATTAAATCGTTCTAAATAGGTTGATGTAATTTTCCTTGACCTCGCTAAAGCGTTTGACAGTGTGTCACACTGTAAACTGCTTCTAAAACTTAAATCAACCGTACAAAATGATGTCATCTATACTTCTGGCTTGAGAATTACTTGCTAGAAAGAAAACAGTACGTTTAGATAAACTCTAGTGCATCCTCGCTATTCCCTGTGTTATATGGGGCGTTCAACAAGGATCAGTCCTTGGGCCTTTACTTTTTTTTTCAATTTTTATAAACGAAATCACTGCCAACATTTTTGTGCGAGCACGTTACTTTGCGGACGATGTTGTTATCTTCACTGAGGTAAATGATGTTTAGTGACCAGACTTTACTTAACAGATGCTTATCCAAGATACACAATTGGTTTGACTCATGGCAGATTTCACTAAATGTTACGCGGTCGTGTATCACTACAGCGTGATGCACGTTAAAGACCCCAGGCTAGCGGTTGTACTGGCCTGGCTAAATTTCTCATCTACAGCTGAGATACTCGTCGCCCGTTGAGGCAGACCAAGTTCTAGGCTGTATAAACATTCACACAACCCCCCCAATTCTTCTTCACTGAATGTTAACAAATGTGTTCGAATGCATATAGCCCGCAAAACTACTTTTCTTTCCTATAATTATTCCATTAACAATAATGTCCTAGCCGAAGTGACTTCCTATAAATACCTCGGTGTAATCATTTCAAATGACCTGCGTTGGAACACCCACATTGGGTACATCGTGCGCAAGGCGTTAACTAAGCTCTGGTTTCTCCGGCGAAATTTAAAGCAAACCTCATTTGACGTAAAATTAACAGCCTACAAAACGTTTCTTCTGCCTATATTAGACTATGCATTCGTTGTCTGGGACTCGTTTACTAAAACCAACATAAATTTACTTGAATCCATTGAGAGAAAAGGCTTGCGTTTCATATACAACAAATTTCAGAGACAATACTCGGTTTCAGAACTATATGTGTGTGCCAGCATTAGCTCATTAACCCGTAGACGCATGTTTCAAAGATTAAAATTTTTGCTCGACCTACTAAACAACCGATTTAATATTGACACCTCTACATATATTTCACCTGCTCTTCATAATTACCCTCCGCGAAATTTTCATTGTAGACCATTACATGAATGCAGCTGTAGGGTCGATGTATTTAAGTTCTCATTTTTCCCAAGGACCATTCATAATTGAAATGCCCTACCCAGTCATATATGCTTCATCTGAGTCAAACCTCATTGCTAATCTCCGCAGTTTCTGTAACTCCTGCGATGGACGGTATTGCTTGTAAGTTTTCTTTTTCGTGTTTCTTTATTTTTTTTATACTGTATAATGATGACATTGATTGTCTTGTTTCCGTGTGCATAAAATGACTAGAAATCTATACTTTTATTAAAACATTATGTACCTCCTCCTACCACATCTTTTGAAGGAGATAGTAGTATCAATAAATAATAATAATAATAATGCCTGTCCTCGGAAGTTCGCGAGTCAGCCGCTACTGCCAAGGGCAACATGCAGAAAAAAGCCGCCGGATGTATGTATACCAACGAGCAGTATTAAAGAAGGAGGCATCTTTGGAAGTACACGGTAATTTCGGAGGCTCCTTCCGAAGCACCTGCCAACGATTACAGGGGATGACCGGCGCTATAGGTCTTGCGATGGAATGTAATACGGCAATGGATGGCTCGAGCGTGAGAGAAAAAGAAAGCGAAGGTCTTGCCGCGGATCAAGATCTCATACATAGGTTGCACTGACGTAATTTGGTCCTCCTTTCTGGTGGCCGAACTTCCTCGAGCGTAGCCTTTACTGTGCATATTCTACGAGCAGTACACGAGCGTCGCGAGCGAGCGGAAACGAGTGAGCACAGCTTCATTATACTTCGTTTCACTTTATCTGCGAGCGAAGCCAAAGCTAGAAGCGCGAGACCAGCGCTTTTTGCGTTTCTGCCCAGCTCGCGCGCTCGAGCAAAGCCTGAAGGCACGGAGCTTTCGTTCTCGCGCTTCCTGCTTTGCCTTCGCTCGCACATAAGGTGAAACGAAGTATAACAGCAGGTTTTGGCCACCAGAAAGGAGGAAGGATATGACGGCACGTGCAACCCATGTATACTCGGCGTCAACTAATTTGCGGAACGTTGCGAATGATAGCGTAGCTTCTGCAACGCTCCAACTCTGTCAGAGACAGTTGCGCGAGCGCGATCGAAAGAGACGCAAGACGAAGCCACTTGTTTCCGCAGCAGTGCGACATTGTGGAAGCTTCGTTCCTTGACGCTGTACCACAAAATAGTTGACGCATATAGTTTACGCTGAGTATAGAGCTAAGGAAAAACAACAATAACAAAAGCAACAACTACAACGAAACACCTCAAGTTGCCGAGGAAGGAATCAGACCTAGTAATCTTCTGGCTCCTGTTGGCGGTGATGTTGGCGCCGTTCTCAGGGTCACGAGAAAACGACATGTTATCAAGGTATTCGATGCATACAACATTCCTTGACTCTCTAATTAATGGTTTCTAGTTGTCGTGTCATGATGTAGCGGAGTAATGCATAACATCGCATAGGATAATGAAGCTGCAGAGTACAGTACCTGTTTCATGTAACTGCCCAAGTCAAATTACAAATTAAGAAAACGAAACGCACTGTGGTTATTATGTTGAGCTCTAGAAACTAAAACAGATGACAAGCAGAATATGCTACAGCAGATAATTTAATGATAATTTGATTTGATCTCGCGTACTCCTCTTCCCAGGAGCAACGAGATCTATCGAAGCAAGCCTGATTTCGAAAATAAAAAAAAACAAGGCGCATCAATACGATTAACAAAAAACTGTCGGGCGGACAAATAGCGCATATATATATATATATATATATATATATATATATATATCCTGAGGAGGCCATTGTAGTCACGTGGCTGTTGCTTTTTTTTTTAATTTGCAGAGAGTAAGGTTGATCTTTTAATCGAACCGAGTCGTACACAATGCCACGGTACAAAGGAAATGAAATCCAAAAAGGGTGCAGCGTCCGTGGTATAAAACGTCCGGCTCGCCCGGACGGAGACAGAGAGAGCAGGTCGTGGTGTGTGTCATGTAACAGGAAACCCGATAGAGTTGTGTCCGAGCATTCATATGTCGGTGCCTTTCTTCCTTCTCATTCGATGTTGTTTTGTTTTTTTTTACTTACATGCTTCGGTGGAAAGCGTACATTTATTTAATCGCTCTAAAAATAAAAGAGATACAGTTTTAAAAACATGAGGTGATGACTACTTTGAGAGCATTATAAATAGGCATCCGCTCTTTTTCTCCATCGGCGAGGTGGTCACTCAAAAAACAAAAATGGGAATAGTCCGATTACAAATTCCCAAAAACAAGAAACACAACACGCGTGTAAATGCCACGGCAAGTCGAATTATATGGTTCGCATTAGGTGCCGGGGTTTCCAACTTACAACAAACATTTCAATGCGCAAAACAAAAGCTTTCCATGATTCATTTTGAACTCACCTACGACGTCTTCAGTAGAATTTATTCCGATTTGATTCAAATAAATGCCTGTAATATCCGTGAAAGGAAGGGGGGTGGGGGGGGGGGGGCGCTGCCGAGCACAATGAGCTTGAACACGAAGTCGCAAAAGATATATGATAGTTCCTATTAACTGAAGAGCGTGTTGGTAACATTGACACGCAACAAAAAGAATAAAACAAACTCGGGACGAAGGACGACGAATATTTCATCGAAGAAATGTTGGTTGTCCCTCGTCCCGAGTTTGTTTTATTATTTCTGTTGTCAGCATATGATTGTGCTACACTAAAAAAAAAGGACCCGAACGGCAAGGAATACACAACGTTTCAGGCGGACGCAATGATAGACACAAAAAGCTTGTTCCTTGCCATTTATCGTGTCTATCACTCAAAGAAGGGCGTCCGCCCGAAACGTCGTGCGACCCTTCCAGACCATGTCTTTTTAATGTGCAAGCATTAACTATCTCATGGAGCGACCTGACGTCACCAGTTTGAAGCGCGAAAACGGATCCTGGTTTCCGGGATCCCAATAGGAGCGATTCGCCTTCGGTTCCATTGGCGAGCGCGCGTCGACGGGGCTCCCATTGGGCGCGTTCAGTAGCGGCTCCAGGAGTCAAGGAGTCAGCGCTCCTTCCACTAGACGGCAAAAAGCGACTTCCGGTGCACGTTACTCCGCGTTTTTAGAGTCACGCTCTCGAGGCATGACGTAATTCCGGATGGCTGACGAAGTTCCGGCGCTAAAAGAGAAAAAACAAACGAAATGGCGGGATAAGTTGCGTCGGTTTTGTTGCGGGTGTGCGGTTTGCTCGCTTTTGTTAATGAAAAGTGCTCAAGGTAAGACGAATAACGCGTTCGAATTTCTTTTTCAGGTAAGGCTCTTTTCGGAAAATGCATGGGACCGTATTTTGTTGGGTTTGAATATGCTAATAAACAACGTAAACGTTCATTTGACGCCGTGTCTTGATCGCCGTTGCACGGAAACTCGGTGATAGTCCTGTCCGCGCCCAACAGAGCAAGGCAGGGTATGAACGCGACCTTGGCAGCTGGTTGGACACTCACGCGGAGCATGATCCCGATTAATGTTTTGTTTGCGTAGCTAAATCGGGGTGCATGTTGGCTGACGCTCGCTTCGGCCGACAAAACCTTGATCACCGAGCGCGGCCGAACTTCCCGGTGTGTATACGAATACATTTTATAGGGAGTTCGTTACGAAGGGTAGAACAGACGTATGGCCGTATAAAAGATATTTTACGTAGATTCGCCGAGCGCGTAGATTCGCCGAGCTCCATATTTTGCGTGTGCTGACGACGTTTTGTCGGTTTTTAAAACTGTAGCTGCATGCCTTTGCACCGCCAAGCGAAGGGCTCGATCGCGTTGGATCGCTTCGAACAGCAGCGCTGATGAGTACAGTCACTCGCTTTTCTTTAACGACCTTGTCAAGATTTCTTCAATACCGGCGTCAAATAAAAGCGATCGTGCTCGCGATCGTGCTCGCCATCGTCTGCTTCCAGTTTATTTGGAAACCGTCTGGCACAGGGGAGGAAGCGGAAATTGCGTAAAAGCAGGTTTGGAGCCGCGGTTTTTTTTTTTTTTTTTTTTGCCGTTCAGTAGGCGCTCTGAGGACTCCGACTCGAGTGACTCCGTTCGGAGCTGAGGGAGCCGCTACTGAAAGCGCCCATTGGCCGCTGCACCATGCCTCCGAGATCCCGAAGCGAGCGAGCGCTAGTACCCAGCAGACGACAAAGGGAGCAGACGGCAAAGAAAGCGGACGAGCGGCTGGAATGCTTTCGCATTCAAAACTCATAACAAGTGCTTAGGTATGCCTTGAGGTTTTTTTTTTTTTTTTCTTTTTTTTAGCTGCCACGCGAGCTAGCCCGTCTGGCCATCTCGCCATTCATTGTAATAGATGCCCGTGTTCGCCGGTGCTACATGACATTAGGATTTTGGCTCGTTATCGCGACCGAACAAGCAGAGAGGTGCACGAAGCGTATGCAATTAGGGATAAGGGCGTTAAGTGCATAAGTGAAGCGTCACTCGCCCTGTCAAAGAGTGAGTTTGAATATTTGAGAGAAGCATTGCGAGGGACACGCTCCTGACTAACAGGGTTCTGGGGCCTATAAATGCATGTACTTTTCAAAAATAAACAGTTGCGAGTGCGCCTTGTGTCGTTCCACTTCTTCGTCCTTGTCTTATTCGGCGCTTTTATTTAAAGAACCATGAACCAACTGGCCCAACTTTCCGCTTTGCAGCTCTTTCAATTTTGTAATATCCGTACGCCCACTTTAACGGCGCTGCCGTTGAACAAGCGACGATTATCAACTTGTGTGTACTTACTCGTCCTCTTCAATTGATGGTAACTATATCCAGGATCCCAACCGATGAGGTAAATTATGCTCGTGACGTCACTGGAAGGCACCATGAAGCCGTGGCCGCACCGCTAATGTTTCATACAAAAGACAGTCTTAAGACACTGTCTGGAGCGTGTTTCCTCCTTGTATTGCCTGTCCTGTCACATGGATCATGCAGAAACTGTCTGCACACATGCTCGAAGCATGTGTGAGGCAAACATGCCTTCGAACATGTTTGATGCGTACTCGCGGATAACCCTGTCATTATGTCTACAGACCGTGTCTTTTTTATAGAGTACGCGCAGTCAGACAGTGGCTCAAAAGCCGGGGTCACACTACTTAAACACCATACAAAAGACAGCTTGCAAACACGAGTAACAGTCATATCCGCGGTTGGAATATGGCATGCCAAGTTTTCTCCTTGAACTCACTGTCATGCGGCATTCAAAGCACGGATCTCGAGGTGACTCGCGTTCGAATCTCTATGCAGACTGTCCTTTGCAGGATTTATAAGCAATGTAACCCCAGCTTTAAAGGACGGCACCAAAACACCTCGCAATATATAAAAAGAAACACGTGTTTATGACATATTTACAGGTAAACTTCACTAAAAGCTCACGCCTGGCGAAAGAAGGGATACTTTCGAAAGCGTCTACTAACGAACCATGGGCTCGTTTGCCACGTTTGGCTAGTAAAATAGATAGAAAGTAAATACATGAATAAAAACGAGTGTCCGCGGTTTACTTTCTGACGAAGGCGTTCGCGAGGGCGGCTTCAGCCTCTTGGCGATCGATTCGCCCCCGGGCGTCTGTTGGGCGAATTAGCGCCTCCACTCGTTGGGCGACCTCGGGATGAAATTGACTTTGCGCCGAGCTCTGGCCGAGGCTGCAGCCGTGGATGATGCTGCTTATTTTTTTGTTGCCGACCCGATAACGAATGTTTGCCGCATATCGCACTGTTCTTCTTTATTTTATTTTTTTTTCGTCGGTCTGTTTTGCGGGTTATTCAATTTCCCTTCGGCTTTTGCTCCACGTTCATCGCGGAATTGAAATTCGCTCTTCTTTTTGGGGTTGGGGGTGGCGGGCGTGTATTCTGCTCCGAATTCCATCTGTCTCCGAGGACCGTGCTTGACGTCCGTACGGAACGTCAAGTTTCTTATTTAACCGAACCGTATATCACACTCGAAGTTTAAAAAAGTTAAGAAAACGTGTAGCAAAATCCGAGGTCGAGATAATAAAAAACACATCTAAGGTACAAGACACCAAGTCAAATGTGAAATTGGTTGATGTTTTGTAGAGAACAGAGTTAGACTGTTTATGACAGGACAGCGTGGTGAATGCACTTTTCCCTGAAGAGTATACATCTGCTGCAGCAATATAACTGCCCGGGGTCGTTAACGTGTACCACGAAGTAGTGATTACTAGAGAAAAAAGTGACATCTTAAGAAACGTGTCTAGTCCCTAGTGTCTTATCATCGATCTGCAGCCAATAAGATTCCGGTAGCGGCCGATAAGAACGCCGAATAAGGAATTGTTTTGTAGAGAACAGAGTTAGACTGTTTATGACAGGACAGCGTGGTGAATGCACTTTTCCCTGAAGAGTATACATCTGCTGCAGCAATATAACTGCCCGGGGTCGTTAACGTGTACCACGAAGTAGTGATTACTAGAGAAAAAAGTGACATCTTAAGAAACGTGTCTAGTCCCTAGTGTCTTATCATCGATCTGCAGCCAATAAGATTCCGGTAGCGGCCGATAAGAACGCCGAAGAAGGAATTGTTTTGTAGACAACAGAGTTAGACTGTTTATGACAGGACAGCGTGGCGAATGCACTTTTCCCTGAAGAGTATACATCTGCTGCAGCAATATAACTGCCCGGGGTTGTTAACGTGTACCACGAAGTAGTGATTACTAGTGAAAAAAGTGACATCTTAATTGAATTGAATTGGTTTTATTTAGACACTAGGTCTAGGGTAACAGGGCAAAAGGCAGATTAACTCTGCCTGACGTGGCCCTATCACCCGCTTACAATGCTCAGCAGGCGAAAACAAAAACAATAAACATTAAAGAAGTACGAGAAGATACAATAGCACATCAACAGCAATCAAAACAGCATATTTTGTATAAAGCTTATACAATCGTTAGTGCACTTAACACTTTGAAAATAAATGAAACAGGTAATACAACTCATACGCAATGAAAATACAATCTAAAATTATTTACTAAACGTGACATGATAGAAGGTACCGCTTTATACTAATTTTAAAGCTGTGTTTTGATACACAATCTGAGATTATTTCTCTAACAGCGGGATGTTTATTTAAGAAATCAGGTATTAAGTATGCTAATTGGTGATGTCCATAATTCGTTCTAGACCAAGGCATTCTATAGGAGCCGTGTCGAAGATTGTATCGTGTATTACTAGGAAGAAGTGCGTCAAAAAAACGGGTGGGGTCACTGATTATTTCATTATAGATACACATTGAAAGTTTAAGAAGGAATAGCTGACTAATGGTAAGAAAACTGTATTTAAAAAATATCTGTGCTGTGTGATCAGTATGCTGAAGGTTTTCTATACAACGTATCGCTTTTTTTTGCAAAAGAAACAACCTATCAATATTTGTTTTAGTTGTTGAACCCCAAACTAATAAACAGTATTGGAGATGAGAGTACACTAATGTATAGTACAACTGACGTTTTAACCAGCATGGAACCAGCGATCTAATTTTGTATAAGATACCAATAGATCTTGAGATGCTTGCATGCATTTTATTTATATGAGGTGTCCAGCTTAGATTTTCTTCAAAAAGAACTCCTAAAAATTTATAAACGTTGACACGCTCGATCACAGAGTCTTGGAATTTTAAAATAATTTCACAATCGTCAGGTTTACTTCGTGGTTTAAAAATTACATATTTTGTTTTCGTAACATTTAACTGAAGTTGATTAGAGTCAAGCCAATTCGATAACTCGTTGAGCCACGTGTTAGCAGCAACTTCTAGATCACGTAAAGATGAACCAGAAAAAAATAAGCTTGTATCGTCGGCATACAAAACTATTTCAGGAGTGTTTGGTATACGTACAATATCATTAATATAAATAATAAAAAACAGAGGACCTAAAATAGACCCCTGTGGAACCCCATGCGAAATTTGTTCTGGCTTGGACAGGTATCCATTAAAACACGTATATTGTGACCGACAAGATAAGTAACTACGTACCAAATCTAAGGCAACACCTCGAATTCCATAAAACGGTAGTTTATAATACAATATATCATGTTTAATGGAATCGAACGCTTTTCTAAAGTCTAGAAATATTCCAGTGGTAAATAGTTTATTTTCAAAATTATTAATTAATTTTTCTTTGATATTAAGTAGCGCCATTTCTGTTGACTTTTTTTCTTGAAAACCGTATTGCTGCATTACAAAAACATCTCTATCATTCAAAAACTTACTGAAGCGTTTTTTTATCAGATGTTCTAATACTTTTGAAAACAAAGGAAGTACGGATATGGGCCTATAGTTATTAATATTGTCAAAAGAACCTCCTTTGTGCAAAACAGCAACTCTTGCAATTTTCATGCCATCTGGAAAAGTACCAGTTGCTAATGCGATATTACATATATGCTGCAGAGGAGAACACAAAAGATCAGCGACAGCTATGATTGGTATGGCCTTGATATCATCTGCTCCGGCTGCTGTATTTATATTTAAAGATTTAAGGATTAGGTATATATCTTGTTCATCAGTTGGGGACAGGAAAATAGAGTCTTTGACTGCAGATGAAATATACTTGTCTAGGCTATCTTTTGACCCACGTGGTTGCAGTGACGAACCCGCACTTATAAAATATGAATTAAATTTGTCCGCCAAAAAGGCATCACTGTACTGAATACCATCAAACGTTAGTTTACAAGGTATCTTACTTTTTGGATTTCCAAACAAGCTTTTGACTGTACTCCAAAGTTTCCTAGGTTCATTCGATACAGCTGCGAACTTGTTTTTATGGTATTCTTCTCTTGCTTTCTTAAGGTCTTTACTTAATTTGTTTCTTTTCTGTTTATATTCCAGTAATATTGCTTGGTCCCTTAGACGGATAAACTTGTCGTATAGTTTGTTACGTTCGTTAATTCTTTTATACAATTCTCGTGTAACCCACGGTTTCCTAGATTTTTTGTATTTTATTATCGGTCGTAGAGGAAATGCTTCATTGTAAATGTGCTTTATCTTCTGCAAAAAGAATTCATAACTCAAATTTGGGTCTTTTTCATTATAGTCGTCATCCCAACTCGTATCTTCTATCATGTCACGGAACGTGTCTAGTCCCTAGTGTCTTATCATCGATCTGCAGCCAATAAGATTCCGGTAGCGGCCGATAAGAACGCCGAAGAAGGAATTGTTTTGTAGAGAACAGAGTTAGACTGTTTATGACAGGACAGCGTGGTGAATGCACTTTTCCCTGAAGAGTATACATCTGCTGCAGCAATATAACTTCCCGGGGTTGTTAACGTGTACCACGAAGTAGTGATTACTAGAGAAAAAAGTGACGTCTGAAGAAACGTGTCTAGTCCCTAGTGTCTTATCATCGATCTGCAGCCAATAAGATTCCGGTAGTGGCCGATAAGAACGCCGAAGAAGGAATTGTCTTGTAGAGAACAGAGTTAGACTATTTATGACAGGACAGCGTGGTGAATGCACTTTTCCCTGAAGAGTATACATCTGCTGCAGCAATATAACTGCCCGGTGTTGTTAACGTGTACCACGAAGTAGTGATTACTAGAGAAAAAAGTGACATCTTAAGAAACGTGTCTAGTCCCTAGTGTCTTATCATCGATCTGCAGCCAATAAGATTCCGGTATCGGCCGATAAGAACGCCGAAGAAGGAATCACGAAGCAAGAAGGCCGGTGGATGGATGATAATGGCTGCACCGTTTATAACGGGCGGTAGCTTGCGCCACCTAGCCTAGAACATGAAAAGGTCACGCCTTGCCTTTTTAACGGTGACTATACGCTTTTTAGATTTTATTCGTCCATGAACGCGCCGGTTTGACACTCGACCACATCAAGTATGTTGCCGTAGGAATGAGGCCCACGATGATTCAGTGATCGGCGTCAACAGCGCAAGTCTTGGCATCAAGTGTTGTAGAGAACTGCGGTGGTGACACTTGGTCGCAGAACCCTGATCGGCACCGAGGCAAAACTCGAATGTCGAGAATTATTTCTAAACCTGTTGCGTTTAGGTTTTTTTTTTTTTTATCAGATGATACATTACCCTTACTTTCGTGTGGAATTTTTAAACTATACCTTATTCTTTTTAGGCTGACCATGGTGTTCCAGTGGGCACATTCGTGTGCGCGTGAGTTTGTAATGGCTCTATTCGGACGAGTACCTAACCTGTTAAGTCAGGTTGAAGCCTGACATTCGAATTTCAGGCTTCAACCTGACACTTGAATGCAGTGAGAGCAAGAAATTAAAATACGACTCATCAACAAAACAGCCACAACAACACAGCCTCTGTCTCTATGTTGTTAAACACAAACGTTAACGATAGGGTTTAAGTAGACTCTTAACCGGTAACCGCTTTACTTCAGCAGGTGCCAGGTTACTTCCGAAATGCGAGCTCGCCGCTGATAAGTCTCACATTTTTGCCCGATCTACCTTAGTTGCATACATATCCGAAGGGTACCCTGGTGGACTCGGAAATGCGAAGCTCTCAGTCTTCCGCGTCGTTGCAGCCCCGGGGAACGCGAAGCACGCGCTCTGAAATATGAAAGGAGCGGCCAACAGTTGGGCACACGCGGCTATGGTTCGCGTCCGCCGCCACCAGCGCTCTTGCTCCCTCTCCATGCGATTCCAGCGAGCGATTTGGTGTGTCATTAGCGCCACTGCGTGGACGCGCATACGCTAATGATCCGGGCGCCGCTCCCGAGTGGATTACCTCTTTCGACGTCCCGCGCCTCAACACGCACGCCGAATTTGCGGGTCCAGGAGCCTTCCGTTGAATCGGGTTGATGGATACGGCGTTCACTCCTGAGCTGACAGCGCCGCTGGAAGGTATACGTGCTTGTTGGACGAATCATACGTCGAGCTTTTGCCACGCGCTCGCTCTCGCTCGTGCTCCCGCGCAGGGAGGGGGCTCGGGGCATGAAAGAGAGGCGGGTAATTGGTCAGGCGAGTGCGTCGCTCCCACTGCACCGTCTGCTTAGGGGGGGACGGAGAATACGTGGCTAGCTTCCTGGCATGGTGCACGATATACAACGCCGTGGCAGCGCCGAGACCTTTGAAGTTTGTAAGGGGGGAAAACCCCGAGGCGCCTGAAAGCCGCTTTCCCGGGAACCGCCGAAACCGATACGTCTGTAATCTTGTTAATCTGATTAGCCGGAGAAAGCCATTTTCGCGACGGAAGTGGGGATGCAGCGTCTAGACTTTACGGCGCGACTGGTGAATGTATCCGCCAGTCGTAGTGCCTCTTTGTTCAGAGGAAAAAAACGAAGAAAAAACAAGCGTTAAATGAGGATTGCATTGTCATTGCTCAGTTCATATCCGCGTGTTTTGTAATCTGTGCATCGTGTTCGTTTTAGGTTTTGAATATTTCTCTTCACGAAGAACCCACGAATATATCTCTTATGAAGAGTTATATGCATGTATCCGCACGCCCGCACGCGAGCCGCATTCCAACTTGCGGCAAATGAACACAATCGTTTATCGTGGAAGCCAAAGCTCCTTATTTCTTCTATTAACCATTTCGCGATTGGCCCGGAAGGTCCTGATTTACGTTCTGAAATCTACGTGCGTCGCGCGTATGCGAAATAATTGTACACAATGCAAACATTCTAATTACTTCAGGATTTTTTTTTTTTTTGGCCGGGGGGGGGGGGGGGGGGGGAGGGGAGGGGGTATGTATGCGATGTACGGAGGGTGCGATATTGAAGTTTATAAAATTCAAAGCTTCATAAACCGCCGAAATTACCAAACCAGTCAGGCTTATCGTTCGCACGAAACGCTTCTGGAATCCATCGGTATCTACGATCAAGAACTGTCGATGCATGGCTAACGGTTTCTGCTCAGTAGTCTTTCCCTTCCTCGTGAAGTAAGAAGTTTTCACAGTCACCGACAGCTCAATAAACGCTGGACGTTGCGAGAGCATCTCATTATCGCCCCACGGCCAATCGGATTGCGGCATTAGCCGATAAGAAAACAGAGCAACCAATCGCGAAGCAAGAAGCCTGATTATAATAACCAAGCCACGCCCTCCGTTTCTGAAGCTGTCAGTCACTTTACCAGTGACTGGATTAATCTTTACACCCCTCTTCATAAATGCGTCTATACGGAGCCTCACAGCAAAACGATTGACAATGTCAACGCGGTTGCACGGACGGTGTGTTTTAGTTATCTTGTTTCAAACTAGATAGAGCTGGAGTCGAAAGAATCGCTCCTGATATAGTTTGTCGACCGCGGA
The DNA here is from genome assembly GCA_013358835.2 of Ixodes persulcatus. NCBI lineage: Eukaryota > Metazoa > Arthropoda > Arachnida > Ixodida > Ixodidae > Ixodes > Ixodes persulcatus. The sequence goes on from JABSTQ010010428.1 coordinate 683,507, forward strand.
CTCTGTGTGCAATCGTTGCCGAACACGTTTCCACAGACGATGTGATTCAACGGTCCTCTCTGTAAGATTGCTTCTTCGTTTTTTGTTTTTTTTAATTGATCCGCGCACTTTGTTACGGGCTCAAGCGCTCCCACTCTACCTAATTCTACTACGATGCATACCAACCGCGCAATTCCATATCTCTGTTTTTTCATCTCTGAATTTAATTTATATTTCTATTTCCCTCCCCCTCCCTCTTCCTTGTTCCCTCTCTTTCTCTTCATTAATTCTCCGAGACAAACACAGTCGAGAAACGCAACCGCAACAACCTTTCCTTTTCTCCTCCCCGGAAGAAGCAAACAAACAAACATGCAAACATACGTTTGCCTAAGAATGAATTCGCAAATAATGACGACCATTACATGACGACCTTTATATAAGATGGTACGGAGTGAAAACTGGTTTGCTTCTTTGCGGGCCTATGGAAGTCACCCTCTAAATGGCCACCTTTTTACATACGTCGAGTTCAAAGAAACAAATTGAACGGATATTCTAGTTTTTTTTTTACACTATTTTACTCCCTCTCTATTTCATCTATTTCTGCTCCGCAATACTGTGAACAAAAAGCAACAGCACATACACTATGTAATGCTGAATTCTTAATTCTATGTTCTTTATTTCCACGGATATGCGATTATTCCCGGATACATGTGAATATAACCGAATTCGTTAAAGAGTACCAGAGCACGCAGTAACGGCAACAAAATGAAACTCGTGGGGTATTTCGTTTGCAATAAGCGTCCTTCTAATGTAACGCAGCTAAAGAAAACATCAGCGACATACTCGGCATACTCGAACTCGAGCGACGTCGCAATGCTCGTCCGTTGCTCTTTATGACGAAACATTCTACCAATTTGCCTGTCGTTCCCCGAGTGTTGAGCAAGATTCGTTCCCCAAGTTTCATCATCTCGAGCAGACGACTCTATACGTGACAGACAAGACGAAAGCATCAAAACAGAGAAAGAACGGCAATCACAGCACCACTATATACCCTAACGAGGATAACAAGAAGTAAAAATGAAAATGAAGGCCAGAAAAAGAGGACCCTGCAGTAAAAACTGTAGTCTGCCGAATTATAGTGCCTTATCAAGTTTGGCGCGACCCAATTGGAGAGACGTGGAGAGCCGGCGGATTTCCTCGAACAAGGGGAAGCAATATACGGTCAGGGAGAGTTCCACCGACGATGTCGGACGGCCCGACGTTTTCTGACAGCTTGTCGTCCCCGTCCGAACTCGTCGGGAAACTGCCAGAGAGCCGACGCTTGTTCGTCAAGGAAACTTGCGGTCTACATACGCACATACACACACGTAAACACGCACGTACACACAGACATACACACACGCTCACACATATACGCGCACACAAACACACACACACACACAGCGCACAGACAACACACACACAAACTCACGCTCACATATAGACGCACGCACGCACGCACGCACGGACGCACACACTTCCTTCCGGGAGACAGTCTCATGGGTCGTGCTGCGAAGCACGGGGATTGTACTATGCAGGGTGTTTTCTTTTTTAGGTTTTACAGATCTGTTTTAAAATGCCGTAAAAGCAGCGCTACTACGGTCCGTGCAGGTAAGTTATGCGGGCATTGGGACGTAATATAGGGGGCTAATCGTCACTATAAGTAGAGTAATTACCTAAAATATGTCAACCAACTTTTTAATTACTTAAAATAAGCAGATGGTTCCGATTTTCAACTCGCTGAGAATCATCAAAAGCCGTTAAATTAGTATTTTCTAGAAATATTTCGTTCGCGCAGGAAGCGCGGCTGTGAGCCTGCCGTGTGTGTGTGTGTGTCTCCCTCTCTCTCTTTTTTTTAATAGAAAGTTTTTTTATTGCAGCGAAAACCATCCCGGATCGTAAGAGCTCGACAGTCCGAACATCGCTATGCGAGTTGATATTCTAATCCCTCTGGTATCTTGGAATCTCTTTTAGATGTTTGGCAAAAAAAAAAAAGTAAAAAAAAAGTGTCGAACGTTGGTGCAACATAGACGAGCGACGCACGGGCGGGCAATTTTAGCCCTTTCGGAATCATATAATTGATCATATAAAATAGTAACTGAATTACAGCGAACGTTACCGCAGAAAAGCAGTAATTGAAGCGTTAAAAAGTTACAATAATATGTAATTGATTACAAGTAATCAGTTACTTGTAACTCCTTACGCACACAAGACTGCGTTCCTTCCTCCTCCTCTTCGGTACACACGGTCCACGCGTCTCGGCCACAAGCTTTCCGCGCTCATGTTTCGGTTGCGGTTACGAGCAGTTGAATTTTTTGGCTTTAGAATATACGTGACACTGTAGCAAAATATTGATTGGGTAGTCTCCTGACACCATTATAAAGCACCTAGCAGAAAAATAATTAAAAAAAATAAAAGAAATGGGGGGGGGGGAATTTAGGGGCGGGGGGGAATTAGTGTTCTTTTAATGCTGGTTGCGACGTCCCATGTTCGCTGCACGGTTCGTTCTTCGACGTCCTTATCGAATATTATCCCAATCTCCTTGATTTTGTAGCGCATGCATCGCCGAACTGTTTAATTTATTCGCCGCAAAGTGAAACAGCCACTTCTCGGCTGGGACTTGTTGAACTGTTGTACTTGTGCGAGTGGAATTCAAACGTTTTAGCAAGACCGGTATGACTGGTGTAGGTACATTTCAATAATCTTAAAGAGCCAACGAACACAGACACATAAACGAGACAAGAAGAGTGCGCTGTTTGTGTCGTTTACATGTCCGCGTTATCTGACTCTTCGATAATTATCAGGAGGTCTTATTTTTAGCGCGCGTGCCCACGCTGGAGTATGCGCGTGCTTTGCTTTATGTATAAATTGATATCCTGGCAATTAGCGGCGAGAAGTTTTGGTGGCGCCCTCCTGTGGTTCCGCCTTGTGACGTCATTACCTTGCAAACAACAAGTTCGATGGTGTTTGTTATTAGCATGGAGGAAGCTTGAAATCATTGCGCTCTCAAAGGAACACTGCCAACACCGTCAAAATTAAAGTTTTTTCATTCCTCTTATTTCCGTCGATGGTAAATCCCCTTTCCGACGTCATAGTCAGCGTTCGGCCAATCGTGCAAGGCCGACCACAGCGACGCTTGTGTTCGCTCTCGGGGCCAATAAAACACGCGATACTTCGTTTCTCTTTCTACACGCTAAAAAATGAACCGAGACAAACAAGCAGCGTTTTTTTCTCTCGAACTCGCGGGCAGAACAAGCGGTCACGTGATCTAGCTGGAGCCGATGATATGCCGCCAATGTTCATTTTAGCCACTCGCTGGACTTGGCGAAGCACAGTGCTCCCGCTGAGTTCCACACAGTGTGTAAGGTTCGACTCTTTCTGTCACCGATGCGATTGAACACGAGCCACTAACCGAATGCAGGTCGAGGCGTTGATTGTCACGAGCCCAGATCGAGATGCTCACGCAGTGCTCGGGTCCAGTGTATGTGTCACATTTAAATACCGCGTCACCGCGGGGGATCGCAAAGCTTGATGGCCAAATCCTGGAGATTGCATTGTTGAGAACGCAAACAATGCGATCCCCATATATCCTCGTCATCGACCTTTGCGAAATCAGGGACTGAGAGTCGCTAATTCATACGTCCGCTTTTACTCTCGAAATTACGTGGTGGGCAAAAAAGCTTCTTGGCCAGTGGCGTTGCGTGAGAGTACACTAGAGTCCCACCAGTGCAAACACCTCCTAGATAACAACGCCGTAGTGCCGAAAGAGATGACGTCATCAGAGAAGGCCAACGCTGTACACGGATTGGAAACGAGTGCTGCGTTAGCGCTCAGCTTCGAGTCAAGTTTGAGCTGAACGTTGACGCCATCGTCGTGTCCAATCCGTGGCCAGCGTTGCCTTCACTGATGACGCCATCTCATTCGGCACTGCGGCTTTCTTATCTAGGAGGTGTTGCACTAGTGCCAGTAAGCTTCTGTGAAGTGAGAAACATTCCTACCCAATATTTCTGCACGGCCGCCTTCAAAGTGTCAGGAAATTAATAACTGAGGCAAATATAAAACTAAACCGCACGAAGGAAAACCCAAGAAAACTCGAGAGTTAAATTGCGTCTTCCACAACGGTTCTCAAACCTCGGTTTTTATATTAGCCTACCTTAATGTTCATTCCAGTTTGTTTCTCTGCGTGGGTGTATGCGTGTGTTCAGTAGGCGCCCATGTGAGCGCTTTCGTCTTTCTGTGCAAACCCACTTTTCAATTAATATCTGGCGACTTTCTGAAAGCTTGACGTGAAAAAGCCAAAAAAAACAACAACAACAACAACAAACGTCAGTGGTCCTGAATGTGAAGCGGATTTGGCGTAATTAAAGATAAAAAGCCAGGTCGATGCCAACGCAGCAAAACCTTTAAGCACATTTTCAAGCAGGGCGGATCTCCAAACTTCCCGAAATGAATTTCAAAACTCCGAGGCCACTGCCGGGTCGCTCTGAAATCGTCCTCTCCGCACGTCGTATTAATAGAAGTTTCTTCTCCTGCGTCATTTGCATATGCCGCCCCAGAAACAAAAACAAAAAAAAAAAAAATTCGGCTTCCATGAATGCATACGACCGGTTTCTAGCCGACGTTTCGCTTATCTGTCGCGTTCAAAAGTGTGCCGTTTTCAGCTACATTTTATTTCCTGCTTTATTGATTTCCCCTCTACATTCAATTCAAACATAGTAAGTTCGGTTCTACCAACAATAATTCCTTTATATGCTCGCTTATTTATATTATTTTTTTGCAGATTAAGCGCTGGCAAGAAAAAACAGAAAAACAAACTAACGGTATGGATATACTTAGAATCGGGTGATCGGCGTATACATTCCTCGATTTTCTTGCAGGCGCTGCCATTTTCGTGCTCATCGTGCAGAGCGGGCGCCATAGCCGATCGCTCTCCACCTAAAATATGACATTCCGAACTCTAGATACGGTGTAAGGAATAAATATAAAATATACTAAAGGGCCGAAAACAACGAGGATCAAGAAGAATTAGGACAACACAAGATGGCTCCAGTGGCGATACTTCGAATCGTAGCGTATTTACTAGCCCTACCACTAATAGGAATCCGAATAATTGCATATGAATCGATTGATACCGAGAGTAAGCGAACCGGTGACGAGACCTGCTGGTGTCTAATTTCGACAGCGTGGCGCTCTCGGCCCAATTTGAAACCGGAGATATCACACCAGAGAGGTGCACAAACCAAATCACATGGTGCGGATTTGATTGCGATTTCGCAGCGGCGACGTTGATCACTATATCTCACCGCAACTTCCACCGCAAGTTTCATTTTAATGCGAAAGCGTAAACTGTCTCATGGAGCAAGCCGATGTCATCAGCTTTGAAGCCGCGCCAAACGGCACCTTAATTCCTTTCTCCAAGTGAAACCAGCTCCCAGCTATGAAGCCACGCGAAAAGCCTATAGCGAAACGGCACCTAGGTTCCCCGATCCCAGAGGAGCGGAGTGAAGCTGATGGATTTCGGCTTTGGTCCCATTGGCTGGCGCGCTTCGACGAGGCCCCCATTGGCAACTGCGCGTCAGTTTCAACGACCGCCACCCCATAGCGCTGCGTGACTGTAAGCGCGCCAGTAACACGGAGCGTCTAAGGTCAGAGTGGCGAGGAGAAAGTGCGCTCTACCGTCGACGCAAGTACGCCGAAGACGAAACAAGGGAACCGAAGAATGACGTGCATGCTTTCGCATTCACAACTCATAAGAAATGCTTAAAAATACCTCCAGCCCTTTTTTTTTATTGTTTCGCGAGCGACGTTGCAATTGCGAAATCGCAAGTAAAATCGCGCCGTGTGAAACAAGCACATAATACTTCGTTTTAGCGCTCCAATAACTAAAAACGTCGTCATGCTCACCGCGTCGTGATATCGTGCTCACGGGATTATGCTAGCATGCTTGCAGCATTCAGTGGACGCTGCTGGTCACGGCGCGTCCTTATCATGAAACACGTGTGAGCAAACACTGCGACGCATCGTCGTGCGGCGTCACCATGGCAACGGCCGCTGAAGCTTTGACGCGACCGAATGCCGCGCCGCCACCTCACAGAGCCAGCGACGGTTGCTTTGGTTAGGGGACGCGGTTTTCGCTCCCATGTGTTTCGCGCTTGAGGCTCCCCAATGCGGAGAGCAAGTCGTCTGCTTCTTGCGCAGGACTTGCGGTGACATCAGAACGAAGCCGAGTTCTAATTGTTTCTGATTGAAAGGATATAGTGGGTTGACCTCAATGCTAGGTACCTTGCGGTTTACCCACTATTTATTTTCATTAAGCTAATAGGAGCTTGGCGTCGTTCTGACATCCTCGCAAGCAGAAGCAGAAGAAGAAGGAGAACTTGCTCTCCGCATAGCGTAATCCCATCAGCCAGTTTGACTACGCTACCGCTGCCGCAGTGAATCGAGGGAACCTAAAGGCCGGTTCAGACGCTTCCGTTGGAGTGCATTTGACTGCGTTGCATCGAGAACCGAAAGCGAGTCACCGGCACATCTGTGCTTCATATGAAGCGTGGAATCCACTTCAAGGAATCATCTTGGCACGCGATATAAGCAGCAGGGATGTCCTGGTTTCTCGCTGCCGCAACGCAGTCAAACGCAGTCAAACGCAACTGTCTAAACCAGGCTTATACCCCTGTCAGACGGCGTTCTAAAGATCCTTTTCACTAAGCTCCTTTATAAAAACGGCGAACCAGCGCACGCCGTAGCGCACGTGCGCACGCCGTAGAGCACGTGCGCACTCCACACCGCGAGCTGATTGGCTGATTTCATAAAGGAGCTTAGTGAAAAAGATCTTTAGAACGCCGTCTGACAGGGGTATTAAGGCCGGTTCAGACACTTCGGTTCGAGTGCGTTTGACTGCGTTGCGTCGAGAACCGAAAGCGAGTCGCCGGCATATCTGTGCTTCGTATGAAGCGTGGAATCCACTTCAAGGAATCATCTTGGCACGCGATATAAGCAGCAAGGATGTCCTGGTTTCTCGCTGCCACAACGCAGTCAAACGCAGTCAAACGCAACTGTCTAAACCAGGCTTAAGGCCGGTTCAGACACTTCGGTTCGAGTGCGTTTGACTGCGTTGCGTCGAGAACCGAAAGCGAGTCGCCGGCACATCTGTGCTTCGTATGAAGCGTGGATTCCAATTCAAGCAATCAAATTGGCAGGCGATATAAGCGCAGCAGGGATGTCCTGGTTTCTCGCTGCCGCAACGCAGTCAAACGCAGTCAAACGCAACTGTCTAAACCAGACTTAAGGCCAGTGGCGTCACGAGGGTCAGCGGCACCCGGGGCGGTAATCCGCCGCGACATCCCCCCCCCCCCCCCCGCTCTCGCGTGGCACGCCGCGACACCCCCCCCCCCCCCCGCTCTCGCGTGGCACGCCGCGACTCCCCCCCCCCCCCCCCCGCCCCCCCCCCCCCGCTCTCGTGGCCCGCCGCGACACCCCCCTGAGCGCTGCACCCGGGGCGGTCCGCCCCCCCCCCCCCGCCCCCCCCCCCTTGTGACGCCACTGCTTAAGGCCGGTTCAGACACTTCGGTTCGAGTGCGTTTGACTGCGTTGCGTCGAGAACTGAAAGCGAGTCACCGGCACATCTGTGCTTCGTATGAAGCGTAGATTCCAATTCAAACAATCATCTTGGCAGGCGATATAAGCGCAGCAGGGATGTCCTGGTTTCTCGCTGCCGCAACGCAGTCAAACGCAGTCAAACGCAACTGTCTAAACCAGACTTAAGGCCGGTTCAGACACTTCGGTTCGAGTGCGTTTGACTGCGTTGCGTCGAGAACCGAGTCGCCGGCACATCTGTGCTTCGTATGAAGCGTGGATTCCAATTCAAGCAATCATCTTGGCAGCAGGGTTGGGCAGAAATACTCAAAAATGTATTTGGAAATACAAATACTGGAATGCATTAAAATAGTAGCTAAAATACTGATACTAAAATATATCTGAAAAAATGTATCGCGATACGTATCGGAAATACATTTCAAATAGAGGCAAAAAGTATTTGGAAATACAGATACAGGAATACATTCCAGGGAGGGCAGAAATACAAATACAGAAATACTGATACTGCAATACATTTTCCAAATTTGTTTGAGACAAAAACTGAGATGAAGCTTGAAGTTTGAAGTGGAAGTTTTTGATCACGAATTTCCTTTCCCGTAGGCTTGGCACTTTGCCTTGAAGGTAGTGGTTTCGGACGACGAGGAGTCTTCAAGGGGCTCAAAAAAAAGTTCCATCAAGGACTGACTGTGGTCCCTTCCCTGACATCTTGTCTGTTTGACGAGGGATGCGAAAAGACTTCGACGTCTAAATAAATTATACGTCACCCTAAATCCCACGAATACGTCACCACGCCCCTGTCCAATAAGGACGCCCCTGTGAACATTGATTACATGACGTCACGGTGGAATGAACTGGTATTCTTAATGTGTAGGTGTGGCCTTGAACATTAAACTTTACCACGCTGCTGTATGAAAGGACCATACGTACTTTCGTTGTAGGTTACCTCGTTGAAGATCGTGCAGGCAGTGTTATTTGGAATTTTTGAGAATAGAGGACCACCTGAAGCATCCTGGAACAGATGTCTTATCTTCGGTTATGGTTGAAAAAAACTATGCGGTGGCATCCCTGCTGTAAAGGTTCCTCCTGCCGACCCTCCGCCACTGACGCATGGATCGCAGTCCTCAAGTTTCGCATCATCCAAACAGAGACCTCGTGGATTGCGACCTGATATTGCCGGCACAGGTGCGAGCGCTCCGAGAAACAGCGCGTTCGAGAGGAGTCGCAGGTCTACGAACTCTTGGTTGGCACAGCGAGGCCACGTCTGGCCTCCTTCCTGGGTGTCGGATCACCAGAGCAGCGGGTCATGTTCACGTCGGCTGATGACGTACCCTTGAGCCGTGCAATATTACGGGCGCAGCAGCAGACGCATTCGAATAAGTGTTGAACTTCACAGCGTGAGTCATTTTACTATTTCAAGTCAACCACCGCCAGGTTCGTGCTGCAACGGACTGTGACTCAGCTTTGCCGGCTGGGTGTACTGTGTCCGCTAAGGCAAGATAGACGGTTAGTAGCGGGCATTGGATGCCAGCAAACAACGACTTAAGAAATCCCTACCAAAGGACCTGCGGCAGAAGATACTCTGACTCCACTCCTGGCACGCCATCTGGTTCGAGTCCCCGACTACGCAACACATCTCAAAAGAGAGAAGAGGACGCGTAGAAAAATAGTTTGGAGAATCGGAAGGAACCTTGGTGAGCATAGTAACAATGCCCCAGCATCTCCTTGACCCTAGTGCCGTCAAAGTAAAAAAAAAAAAAAACAATGCGTTTGGACTTTTTTTTTTTTCTTTCGGGGGGGGGGAGGAGTATTTCTCAAGAAATGTAACGAAATACATTTCATCCTGATTGTATCGCGATACAAAGAAACATTCAAAATGTATTTCGATACAGGAATACAGGTACTGGTGAAAAAAATGTATCGCGATACAGAAATACAGATACGAAATGTATTTCTGAAATACTATCGCGATACATTTGTATCGCGATACTGCCCAACCCTGCTTGGCAGGCGATATAAGCACAGCAGGGATATCCTGGTTTCTCGCTGCCGCAACGCAGTCAAACGCAGTCAAACGCAACTGTCTCAACCAGGCTTAAGGCCGGTTCAGACACTTCGGTTCGAGTGCGTTTGACTGCGTTGCGTCGAGAACCGAAAGCGAGTCGCCGGCACATCTGTGCTTCGTATGAAGCGTGGATTCCAATTCAAGCAATCATCTTGGCAGGCGATATAAGCGCAGCAGGGATATCCTGGTTTCTCGCTGCCGCAACGCAGTCAAACGCAGTCAAACGCAACTGTCTAAACCAGGCTTAAGGCCGGTTCAGACACTTCGGTTCGAGTGCGTTTGACTGCGTTGCGTCGAGAACGGAAAGCGAGTCGCCGGCACATCTGTGCTTCGTATAAAGCGTGGATTCCAATTCAAGCAATCATCTTGGCAGGCGATATAAGCGCAGCAGGGATATCCTGGTTTCTCGCTGCCGCAACGCAGTCAAACGCAGTCAAACGCAACTGTCTAAACCAGGCTTAAGGCCGGTTCAGACACTTCGGTTCGAGTGCGTTTGACTGCGTTGCGTCGAGAACGGAAAGCGAGTCGCCGGCACATCTGTGCTTCGTATAAAGCGTGGATTCCAATTCAAGCAATCATCTTGGCAGGCGATATAAGCGCAGCAGGGATATCCTGGTTTCTCGCTGCCGCAACGCAGTCAAACGCAGTCAAACGCAACTGTCTAAACCAGGCTTAAGGCCGGTTCAGACACTTCGGTTCGAGTGCGTTTGACTGCGTTGCGTCGAGAACGGAAAGCGAGTCGCCGGCACATCTGTGCTTCGTATAAAGCGTGGATTCCAATTCAAGCAATCATCTTGGCAGGCGATATAAGCGCAGCAGGGATATCCTGGTTTCTCGCTGCCGCAACGCAGTCAAACGCAGTCAAACGCAACTGTCTAAACCAGGCTTAAGGCCGGTTCAGACACTTCGGTTCGAGTGCGTTTGACTGCGTTGCGTCGAGAACGGAAAGCGAGTCGCCGGCACATCTGTGCTTCGTATAAAGCGTGGATTCCAATTCAAGCAATCATCTTGGCAGGCGATATAAGCGCAGCAGGGATATCCTGGTTTCTCGCTGCCGCAACGCAGTCAAACGCAGTCAAACGCAACTGTCTAAACCAGGCTTAAGGCCGGTTCAGACACTTCGGTTCGAGTGCGTTTGACTGCGTTGCGTCGAGAACGGAAAGCGAGTCGCCGGCACATCTGTGCTTCGTATAAAGCGTGGATTCCAATTCAAGCAATCATCTTGGCAGGCGATATAAGCGCAGCAGGGATATCCTGGTTTCTCGCTGCCGCAACGCAGTCAAACGCAGTCAAACGCAACTGTCTAAACCAGGCTTAAGGCCGGTTCAGACACTTCGGTTCGAGTGCGTTTGACTGCGTTGCGTCGAGAACGGAAAGCGAGTCGCCGGCACATCTGTGCTTCGTATAAAGCGTGGATTCCAATTCAAGCAATCATCTTGGCAGGCGATATAAGCGCAGCAGGGATATCCTGGTTTCTCGCTGCCGCAACGCAGTCAAACGCAGTCAAACGCAACTGTCTAAACCAGGCTTAAGGCCGGTTCAGACACTTCGGTTCGAGTGCGTTTGACTGCGTTGCGTCGAGAACGGAAAGCGAGTCGCCGGCACATCTGTGCTTCGTATAAAGCGTGGATTCCAATTCAAGCAATCATCTTGGCAGGCGATATAAGCGCAGCAGGGATATCCTGGTTTCTCGCTGCCGCAACGCAGTCAAACGCAGTCAAACGCAACTGTCTAAACCAGGCTTAAGGCCGGTTCAGACACTTCGGTTCGAGTGCGTTTGACTGCGTTGCGTCGAGAACGGAAAGCGAGTCGCCGGCACATCTGTGCTTCGTATAAAGCGTGGATTCCAATTCAAGCAATCATCTTGGCAGGCGATATAAGCACAGCAGGGATATCCTGGTTTCTCGCTGCCGCAACGCAGTCAAACGCAGTCAAACGCAACTGTCTAAACCAGGCTTAAGGCCGGTTCAGACACTTCGGTTCGAGTGCGTTTGACTGCGTTGCGTCGAGAACGGAAAGCGAGTCGCCGGCACATCTGTGCTTCGTATAAAGCGTGGATTCCAATTCAAGCAATCATCTTGGCAGGCGATATAAGCACAGCAGGGATATCCTGGTTTCTCGCTGCCGCAACGCAGTCAAACGCAGTCAAACGCAACTGTCTAAACCAGGCTTAAGGCCGGTTCAGACACTTCGGTTCGAGTGCGTTTGACTGCGTTGCGTCGAGAACGGAAAGCGAGTCGCCGGCACATCTGTGCTTCGTATAAAGCGTGGATTCCAATTCAAGCAATCATCTTGGCAGGCGATATAAGCACAGCAGGGATATCCTGGTTTCTCGCTGCCGCAACGCAGTCAAACGCAGTCAAACGCAACTGTCTAAACCAGGCTTAAGGCCGGTTCAGACACTTCGGTTCGAGTGCGTTTGACTGCGTTGCGTCGAGAACGGAAAGCGAGTCGCCGGCACATCTGTGCTTCGTATAAAGCGTGGATTCCAATTCAAGCAATCATCTTGGCAGGCGATATAAGCACAGCAGGGATATCCTGGTTTCTCGCTGCCGCAACGCAGTCAAACGCAGTCAAACGCAACTGTCTAAACCAGGCTTAAGGCCGGTTCAGACACTTCGGTTCGAGTGCGTTTGACTGCGTTGCGTCGAGAACGGAAAGCGAGTCGCCGGCACATCTGTGCTTCGTATAAAGCGTGGATTCCAATTCAAGCAATCATCTTGGCAGGCGATATAAGCACAGCAGGGATATCCTGGTTTCTCGCAGCAGCAACGCAGTCAAATGCAGTCAAACCAAGTCAAACGCCACTGTCTGAACCAGGCTTTAGTCTTTCTACGCGCGCGGCAATTTCGCTGGGGCTCTGCCCGTGTAGAGCACGAGACAGCAGAAGCTCTCTCGTGCACTGCCGTCAGCCTCCAGTGAAATAAAGTTATGGCGGTGTCACGCGTGCGCTTGAACGCTCAGTTATACCCCCTTCAGAAGATCATAAAGGTGGCTCTAGCTAAGGCACCTTCATGACTGGCAGCGATTCAGCCCGAGATCCTCCGCGCGTGGCATGGGCTCGCGGCACAAGAGCGTGGGCTTTTTCGTCGATTGTAAAGGGACCTACGTTAAAGGTACCTTTGTGCTGCCCGTCTGAATGGGTTATTAGATCGGTCAACTTATAACTATGTTTTGCTCATCAATAGTTAGACCCCCTTCCTAACATTTTACTATCAATTTTAAACAGAAAAGAAAGAAACGGGCATGACGTAATAACGAAATGCTCACGCAAGTAACACGATGCTTTTATTTATTTTTTTTCCCTCGGAGATGCACATCCACTTCCAAAGATAGGGCACCCGACCGAGTTCGCTGACCGTTCGCAACATTTCTCGGTGCGTTTTCTTTCTCTGCAGGCTTCCCAAGACGATGCAGAGCCGGGTTTAATCGGTGAAATGGCAATAGGCGCTTTCTGTTGTTGTTTTCTTTTTGTCTGTGGCGTCTGATTTGCCGGAGCGTGTGATCTGTCCAACTGAACCGCCGCCTTTTTCTCTCGACGCTCCACGCTTTCTTTATTTGTCGTTCCAATGGAGTATTCTCAATCTGCTCTCAGAAGTTTCTTACTTCTTAATTCTGCTCAATAGAAAAAAAATAAAAGCTTTATTTTAGGGGAGCCGTATGTGATCTTAGCAGATCAACGTCCGCGGTCGACGCTGCAGTACATATGTCTGGTGGAAACTCAAAATGATAGGAACGTAAAAAAATTTAAAAAAGGGCCCGGAACTCGGGAGGCAAGCTTCGAATCCCAAATATACTTTAAAAAAAAAATAGAGCGAAACGATTTAGTCAGGTAAAAAGAGGCAATACTTTACTAACTGATTATATTTGTCCAATATCTCTCGCAACTTTCTTACAACGTCTCTCGCGATGAATTTGTTTTTTCTCGCGCAAATACAATTAGTGTTTAAGGGTTTCGTTTGGTTTTAGAGCGCAGCTCTTAGGCGCCCTTTTCCTGCTTGAGCGGCGTCGCCGTCGGAGCCGACGTAACCGCGAGTCCGAGGACCTCGGGAGGACCTCGGGTTCCTTCGGGAGGACCTCGGGAGGACTAAAGTCCGGGGCTATATTTCGCTCGGCTAAGTAGCGATTGATGTGCCGACGCGCTCTCCCATTGGCCGCACCCGCGTTCCCTTTCCGGCTAGAGCTAGGTTTCCGTCTCCGGACAGCCGTCCATCATTTGATTCCTTGGTCGTTTGTGCCGTTGTTCGTGCACGACCACGATACACGCGTTCGTTGACAATTGACTAATTTCACTAGAAAAGAAAGCTCATGGGCGTCGCTATCCTGCCCGCAGTCATGGCGGGGTGTTTGTGCTGTCGGCCTCCAGTGAAATAAAGTTATGGCGGTGTCACGCGTGCGTTGAACGCTCAGTTATACCCCCTTCAGAAGATCATATAGGTGGCTCTAGCTAAGGCACCTTCATGACTGGCAGCGATTCAGCCCGAGATCCTCCGCGCGTGGCATGGGCTCGCGGCACAAGAGCGTGGGCTTTTTCGTCGATTGTAAAGGGACCTACGTTAAAGGTACCTTTGTGCTGCCCGTCTGAATGGGTTATTAGATCGGTCAACTTATAACTATGTTTTGCTCATCAATAGTTAGACCCCCTTCCTAACATTTTACTATCAATTTTAAACAGAAAAGAAAGAAACGGGCACGACGTAATAACGAAATGCTCACGCAAGTAACACGATGCTTTTATTTATTTTTTTTCCCTCGGAGATGCACATCCACTTCCAAAGATAGGGCACCCGACCGAGTTCGCTGACCGTTCGCAACATTTCTCGGTGCGTTTTCTTTCTCTGCAGGCTTCCCAAGACGATGCAGAGCCGGGTTTAATCGGTGAAATGGCAATGGGCGCTTTCTGTTGTTGTTTTCTTTTCGTCTGTGGCGTCTGATTTGCCGGAGCGTGTGATCTGTCCAACTGAACCGCCGCCTTTTTCTCTCGACGCTCCACGCTTTCTTTATTTGTCGTTCCAATGGAGTATTCTCAATCTGCTCTCAGAAGTTTCTTACTTCTTAATTCTGCTCAATAGAAAAAAAAAAAAGCTTTATTTTAGGGGAGCCGTATGTGATCTTAGCAGATCAACGTCCGCGGTCGACGCTGCAGTACATATGTCCGGTGGAAACTCAAAATGATAGGAACGTAAAAAAATTTAAAAAAGGGCCCGGAACTCGGGAGGCAAGCTTCGAATCCCAAATATACTTTAAAAAAAAATAGAGCGAAACGATTTAGTCAGGTAAAAAGAGGCAATACTTTACTAACTGATTATATTTGTCCAATATCTCTCGCAACTTTCTTACAACGTCACTCGCGATGAATTTGTTTTTTCTCGCGCAAATACAATTAGTGTTTAAGGGTTTCGTTTGGTTTTAGAGCGCAGCTCTTAGGCGCCCTTTTCCTGCTTGAGCGGCGTCGCCGTCGGAGCCGACGTAACCGCGAGTCCGAGGACCTCGGGAGGACCTCGGGTTCCTTCGGGAGGACCTCGGGAGGACTAAAGTCCGGGGCTATATTTCGCTCGGCTAAGTAGCGATTGATGTGCCGACGCGCTCTCCCATTGGCCGCACCCGCGTTCCCTTTCCGGCTAGAGCTAGGTTTCCGTCTCCGGGACAGCCGTCCATCATTTGATTCCTTGGTCGTTTGTGCCGTTGTTCGTGCACGACCACGATACACGCGTTCGTTGACAATTGACTAATTTCACTAGAAAAGAAAGCTCATGGGCGTCGCTATCCTGCCCGCAGTCATGGCGGGGTGTTGTGCTGTCGGCTGCTCAACGCAGTCGAAAAAAGACGAGGCATTATTTTCCTTGCCCCTCGGCGAACACGGTGCTGCGAGATGGAAACTTTGGCTGCACATAATTGGAAGGGAAACCTTCAAGCCTGCCAACTCGACCAAGCTGTGCGAGGTGAGGGCTTTTCACACTTTGCTGTAATTCACTACTAGCGCATAGAAGCAGTGAAGCTTCAGCGTGATGTCATGATGAACAGAACAGCGCACAAAAAGACGAGGACAGAGGACATGGACGACACACAAGCGCCTTTTTTCGTCTTTTTGTGCGCTGTTCATCATGTCATCATACCAACTCGCCCAACTCACAACCCTTAAGCGTGATGGGATACTTGGAAAACGAGTGGGAAGGCGATCTGGCTGACTGTTGAAAATTACCCAAGACTGGGGTGAAAGAAGGAAATGTAGCTGAGTTTCAAACGTTCCTTCTCCTCTTTTCTATTTTTGTTTCGACTATGTTTTCCTTACAATGGGAATGAGCTGAGCTGGTTGGTTGTACACCTCGGGTGGAACCAGCTGAACAAAGGGAGGAAGGAGAAAAGGTGAACCGACCGTTGGACTGCCAACTGTTTTATTAAATCGCCCTCCTTCTACAAGCTGTTTTAGAAAAAGAAAGTACCAGCTCGCAAGCGTCTTCGCTTTAATTTAGAAAAGCAGAGGCAAAGGGGAATGGATAACAAGTAGAAGGGGAGGACGATCTAATAAAGCAGTTGGTAGTCCAGCGGTCAGTTCACCTTTCTTTTCTCCTTCTCTCCTTTGTTCAGCTGGTTCCAACCGAGATATTTTCCTTCGTTCATCGCAGTCTCGGATAATTTTCGACATGATGTTAATAGTTCGTTTTCTTTTAATGTTCTCTATTTCTTTTTGTAAAGTCTAAAACAGCGTTGCTACGCGTGTTGCCGTCGGACTGCACGAATTGCCCACTGAGTTTGCAGTTTCTGTCAATTATAAATTCAAATTCGAGGAGAGACCCCAAATGTTTCTCTGTTGCTTTCCTGTCACCAATTTTCCGTTGCTTTCTAATGTATGTTCGCTGTTAGAGAGTCGGATAAGCATACTAATGTATCAGCACAGCACAATCTCATTTTGTAGACGACCAATTTGAACCGGCTATCCTCAAAACGTTCGGCATCAAGAGGCTTACATTCATGGCTGAGCCATCCATATTTGCTCATCGTCCTCCAAAGCCACTCCGGAAACCACCACACCCTCGGGTACCTTTCTCTGATTTCAGCAACAAAGGCAAGTCGTTGTTTATTGTAAAGTATGCCAGACTGACAGAGTATTCTTTGGAAACGGCATAGACTGCAGAGCCAATGTCCAATAATGAACAGCTTAATATTATTCTGCAAGAAAGAAGCTCGCCTCAAGTCTTCAGTTTGATATGCAACATTAACTCCCCACTAAAACCTTACTACAGTCACACAGACTTCAAGAAATTCTTTTCAGGGCCCACGGCTGCATCCAGCCGTTGCCCCCTGCTGCTTCCAATTCCCAAGTCCAGCCTTCACAGCTTGTGCTAACACAGGTAGATGATGAGTTTGCTGTGCAAACTTATCTCCCTATTCCAACCAGACTATAGTTACGCACAAATTTTGTATATGTTGAGAGGAAAGCTTTTTATTCTTTTCAGAACCTATGGTTCTTCTTAGCTGTTCCCAGCTGTGCCAGAGCATGACCTCTGCTTCTACTCCAACTGTCCAGCTGATGCCAACACAGGCTCCGCTGCAAATGTCTGGTGAGTTACTTGTGTGAAATGACCGTCACATGAGAATCTTACGAATGTGCACAAACTTTCTTTTTTAGAACTCTTGGCTTTTTCAAGTTGCACGGCCTCTGGTGCCATGCCTGATGTCCAGCACGAGCAGGTGCCCACACAGGCTGCACTGCAAGTGGTCGGTAAGTCAACTGCTTACGTGATTTTTCAACAGGAGGCTGCCATCATTTTTGTACTTATACAAAATGTGTTGACTTTTTCTATTACCTTCTTTCTTTGCCGAGATAGATGCCAGAGATGCCACTGTATTGCACCGGGAGGCTTTTGACAGTAGTGAGCCGCCACTAAAGAAAATCAAGATGACAAGGTTGGGCAACTCAGAAATCGCACTGCCATCTAGTTCGCACTGTAATTACAATACTTTCTTCTATTGCCTCATGGCTAGTCTGCCTTTGGCAGAATCCTTGTAATGACAACCGCCCGAAGCCAAGTACAGGCCTAAACCAAAGCACTAAAAGGTGGGATTACAAAATCATTGATTGTCTGCACCTGATATTCATGCCTCCTAATGAGTAGTCTTATGTCTTTGCCTGCTTTCCACTGCATAAACTGCTGTAAAGGCTTCAGTTAGAAACAGGATTTGGTTTATAAGTCGCTGAACCCTTTTTGAATGATTCTATTTCCACCAATTATTAATAAACTGCAATCAACCTTTTCCAGCAAACTGCCTTAGCACTATTGCTGTCCATAAAATGTATTGAAATTAATTTTGCAGGTGTGACTGGACCTTCAACGACTACATATATCAGCGATCTGTGCTGACAAACCAGCAAGAGAATGCAACGAACTACTTCAGCTGAAGTCGTTTTTGCCAGGCAAGATGCCTTTGGCAACCCCAACAGAAGCTGCACTTGGGCTCCTGAAGACAGCAGAAGCGTTTTTTTTTTCTTTTTTTCCATCAACGAAAACCCACTGCTTGAGAACCGCACGCGGATCTCGGCCGTTAACAAGGCAGTGTTCAAAGTCACACGGACAAGCATTCCCAAATGCCACATTGTGCCTTACAAGCTAACACAGTGCTTCCTGCGTACACGGGTGCGCTTGCTACTTCGGATGTTAAATGAAAAAATTGCAGAGGAGAAACCAGCCCCTAGGTGTGGCGGAAAGAGTTTTGAAATGCGTGAAGTTGCCAAAGTAGTTAAGTAGATTGCAAACAACTTGCTTCTGTTTTGAAAGCTAGGAGGAGCTTGTAGTTGGCTACTGGAAAAGGAAGTCTAGTTTAAAAAGGCCTAAATTCAAGACGAATGTATGCACTTGTATGATAATGTAGTTTTCTGCACTTAAATTTCAGTGAGTCAATGTTGTGAATCCTGCCGTAGAACAAGGGCGTAGTCGCAAACAGTGATATTTTGTTTCGGCTCCTCCTCAGTGATACCGAATTGCTGTGAATTGTAGTAGCCTTGACATTGACAGCTGAACTGCAAGTTACCGGAGCAGTTTCGTGCACACGTGTGTTACAAAATAATATGGATGGCTCCTTGCAATGTTCCTATTTTAGCCCCGTCCCTATTTTAGTTCCGTGTAGCACTAATATACCACTTCTTTTATTTAGGCTGCGTAGTTCTGTGTTCACAATGTATGCGAAGGTTGTGCCAGAGGATTTGTTCTAACCCTTGCTTATTCGATTTTTATGGTGCTTTCATTTACTTATGCCCTATTACAATGTGAATGTGTGCTCGTCATTTCGCATATGAGAAGTTGGAACAGTGAATATTTGTTTGACATCAACCTTTTGCATTGTTATATTTCAGTTTCGTCAGGTTCGTTGGTTTTGTATAACGAAAAACAGGAACACACATGGTGGCTGGTGCACCAGTTGGACTACATTGTGAACTGGCTCAGCACTAAACAGCAGCAAATAGTTTGCTTTTACTCTCACGTCTTTTCATGCTTCTTCGACTTCTCCAGTACATGTTCTTCCTTTTACTTCCATACCTTTTCATGCTTCTCCTTCAACTTCTCCAGTTGATGCGCTTGCAGATACTGCGATATATGACTCTTAAATTCCCGTTTTCTTGTCAATAAATAACATTTGGTTTACAGGAACGTGGCTTTGTGAGTAGTTATTCAGTTCACCAGGTGAACCTGATCGTGGGGTTTTTAAGTTGAATGCGACATAGTGTATACTGACATAGTGTGTGCAACTTCACTCAAAACGACAGAAAAGCAACTTTTTTCGGAAGCTACTCCTGTGTTTTTTTCTTCTTTCCAATTGGGGAAGAGGTTGCTCGTGAATCGTGATGCAATGAATCATCAACGTGATTTCCAAACAAAGTGTTCATTGCACTTAAGGCAGAAGTAATACATGTAAGCAATTGTCTGTGGACTAAACTGTCCCATTTTTACTCGAGTTTAGCACTGGTGATTTTGTCTACAGCACCAAAATACAGCTATTTTTTGTAACTTCAACGGTGTACAACACAACTGACTAAACTTCTAAAGCATAGAATGTATGTCTGCATAAAAGATGTATGGTATATCTGTACAACAGTGCTTCCCAAACCGCTACACCGCGGCCCACCATATACAAAAAGAGTCGTGAACATTTTTCCTCCACTTTTCAAGATGCCACAGGTATTTCGATTTTGTTGCATAAGTTATCTACTGCAGTAATACACAGTGTGAGGCGCCACGGCCCTTCAAGGGACCGCATATGTCTGCTTTTTTGTCAGATTCCACTGCACATTTCCAGAGAGGTGTAATAAAATGGTCGACTGTTTAGTGTGAGCGTGCAAACAGCAAGTGACATTGTAGTCCACTGTGGCGTTTATTTTGGAAAAATGGTTGAAAAGTATGTAAGCCAATTTTATTTCCTTTCCATTCTACCTATTTTTCAGTCGTAATAAATGACGCAAAAACCCACAATGCTATTTGAAGACTTTGCAAAAAAGTAAATGCTTAGCTGGAGTTCATCCATGGTACAAAGCACTTTTTTTTCTTCGGACTCATGGGAGCTCATAGTTTTGCACCCTCCAATAATGAATGAACAACCCAGGACCCCTTTGTAGTAATTTTTAGCACGAAAAGCGCGTTTTATGCGGTTTCTTCTAAAGGCCATGACGCGTTCACTTGAGTTTACACTCGTGCTGTATAAAATTGTCGCTGCAACTCCTCTAAGCACCACCATAAAAAAGAAAAAGAAAACGCCTGTCGGTAGCCGTTTCACTGGCTTGTGCAGTTAAATGAAAATGAAAAGAAGGCAGGCTGCCACACTTAAAATGTCAACTTTTTAGCCTACACCTATTTTCAGCACAATGCTAGCCAACAATATCGCCTTACTTAGGATCGGTTTATTATTGCTACGTAAGAAGGGATCAGGGAAAGGATAAAGCGTTCCGATCAGTATGCGGTCAAAATGATACAATGCGCATCCCCTCGTCTGTGTCTTTAAGTTCTGCATGCGCATGCACCAATAATAATTTTAAAAAAAATGTGCTGGATAGGCGTTCACTTTATTTGTAATGTTTCGAGGAAAGTATCGCGCCCAAAAGGGGCTTATTGAGCCGCATACATAAATAGTAAAAGATCAGCTTCGGATATTTGGAAGCCCGTGGAGTATGGTAACCAGTTCGTCCAGAACACCTTAAACAGCACCTAATGCCAAGAGCATTGACTATTCTTGCCACTGTACGACTTTCACGCTTAATTTTAATTAAATAAGGTTATAAACGAAACATCAGCACTCAAGCAAAATTGTTGTGTGTATGTTTATACAGCCGGAAGTTAGTCTGCCAGGGGGCGTCTGGTGTCTCAGCCGTAGATGAGCAATTTAGCCAGTGCGGTACGTACGAATGCTAGCCTGGGGTCTTTAACGTGCACCACGCAGTAGTGATACACGACCGCACGCCGGTACGATGCTCATCCCATCAGCGCTCAAGGATACAGCAAAAGCGAGGCGCGAGAGGCTGTCGCCGAACATGGCGCATATGTGCTCGGGCAAGTTAGGAACAAAATGGCGGACGGCGCGCTAGCAGATGACAGGAGCGACGGAGAGGAGGGCGGGGGAGGAGGACTTGTCGTTACCTCGCATAGCGTAATATAGGGACGTTAGGGAGGACCTCGGGAGGACCTCGGGTTTCTTCGGAGGACCTCGGGTACCTTCGGTGACCTCGGGGGGGGGGGGGGGGGGGGGGGGGGGGGGGGGGGGGGGGGGCACGTGATTTCGGTTGGTTTTTACTAAACAAATAGCAATAAACGTACGCCAAGTATTATTTCTAGGATGATGCAAAAAAATATGACAGCTAATACCGCATTTAGCGGACTATAGTCCGCCGACTATTCATGTTTAAATTTGAAATTTTAGGCTGTGCGGACTATCTAGCGCGTGCGGACTATTCAGGCTTTTTTGTTTTAGAATATCGTTGATTATGACGAGACGAGACGGATTTTGTGAATGAAATAGTACGTTAATTATGTTTTATGTTTATTATAGGCTTCTTTGTGAGCTAAGAAAGCGGACATTTCTCAAGGTGCGCCGTCTCGGAGAAGATTCTTGTCTCGACCAAGCACCAGGTGCGGACTATCTTAGCAAAAACGTTTATCTTTGACCCCAACTTTGCGCCTGCGGACTCTACACCGGGTGCGGACTATAGTCCGGAAAATACTGTATATCTATTTTTTTTTTCAAATTCTAAAGGAATTACAGAGCTCAGTATTTGAAGATGCCGCGTCGACAGTCAGAGGATATTACAAGAAAAATATACCGAAACGGGTGCTCGTTTCACGCGTCCCTTACACTTTCGCGTGCCCTTATCTCATTCAGTACATTACACGCCGACTTCCTATGCCAGACATCCCCAAGATTCAACGACGTTGTTCCCTTTGTAACCCCAGCATAGGGTGGTTTTCACCATGATTTAACCTCCATGCTTACATTTCGTACTTTCACCCAGAATCCCTGTCTATGCTATGCATCAGCACTGTTGTCCCACCCTATTGTTAAAATTCCCTGCACCATTTGCAATCATCCCCACCACGCGCGACCCAAGAAAGATTTTTTTTTTTCTTTCACAGTTTGAAATGTGTATTTGCATAAAACATTCGGGGCAACAAAGACGCAAAACTCGAGTCAGCGGGATCTCCTTCCTACGCGAAGTCGAACCCGTCTTCGCATGCATAATGCATCCGAGTTCTGTGAACAACGCGCACGAGCTCGCGCTTTATTCTGGTCTGCTCTCGATGATGCCACATATCAGGGGACTCGTAGCAAGATTGTGCAGACCCTGTTTAAACAGACGCCGTCCTGAACGGAAGGTCGCTCGAAGCGCCTGCCACACGCGTGTGCTAAAAAAAAGAATTAATATATATATATATTTTCAAACTTGCTATAGTCTTTTATAACTTGTTTGATAGAATAATTTTTCCATTCCATTCATTCATACAATCATTCATTCAATCATTCGTTGATTCCTAAGGGCCTCGGCAGGGTTAATACTGTATTCACGCAGCGCGACCGGCAACGAGTATACCATTCTTTCCATGATGATTGAAACGTACACTCTACAAAAAAAAAAAATGTAGTTATTACACCCGTTGTCGCATGTATAAGGTTCCGTTTTTTCGGATAAAAACGAAAAACACCCGCGGGTAAAATTTTTGTCAATTCAGATTTATCCGATAACCTCCGAATTTTGATGTAGCAATGTTCCCTATACCCTCCCCCCCCCCCCCCCCCCCCCCCCGCCAAACTAAAAATAAAAAAGACTAAATGAAGACGGTATTTTACCATTAAGTTTGATCAGCGCACAGGGCCAATAGTCCTGGGAAAATGCCACCAAAGTTATCTTTCCAAACTCGGATCATTGACAAAAGGAATCTTCTACCGGTTATCTCGTCAAGGTTCGGGACGACACGTCATTGTAGTTTCGGATCACGACAAACGCCTCTGTATTGGTTCCCAGTTTGGGCCATACTCTTTGTGTTTTAAGAGGAAGGGGAGGTTGTGTCTTTGTAACAGTTAAAGCTATGGACCAGAGAGATTGCATAAAATTGGAAAAGGGGCAGTTGAAACTTCCCTATTTCATCGATCCTTTACGACTCCACCTAGCGCGGCCGCGGTGTATGAATACGCGCTTCCCAGCGACCACCCCCAGGAGTTTATTTGTAAGGTATCGACGTTTATCGAAGCCACGCATGTGTGCAACTTTTGCCGTGGGACAAATTAGTGCTGTCAATGCCAATGGCACCTGCACCAAATCAAGTTGAAGAAATATTAAGTGATATAAGCGCGTTTTATTTTTTATTTTTTTTTTATCTAGCATACGTTTACACCCGAATATTATTTATTTATTTTTCGTAGGAAAAACCGCGACATTCAGGTACGAATTTCGGATATTTTGGAATTAAACAAAAACAAACTGCTATAAACTTCGATTTTTTGGAAAAAAATAAGCTCCGAAAAACACCCTCCGAATTTCACGAAAACTGAAATTCGAAAACACGAACCCCTACTGACACATAGTATACCCAAAACTTCGGTTCGCCGTCGAGCGCACTGACGTCAAACTCACGGCCCCGACTTTTACGAGAGGCTGGATGATGGCGCCATACAACATATTAAACAGCTAAAGTGCGCATCAGAGACTACAAAGAAAAAGAAAAACACTGATGTTTTGCCGTAGGGTTAAGAAAACCCCGGCGCATTAGCTATTTTATCGAGGTGCACAACTCGGCTATGAAGCCGCTCGTGAGAGTTGGTAGCGTCGGCTCAGCGTCAGTGCGCTGTATACGTCGAACCAAAGTTTTGGGGTGTATTATATGGGTGTAAAAATATACTCCTTTTTTTCTGCGTGTACGGCGCAAATGGGCGGGATAGAAGAGAGAAGACACACAATCGCTCAACTTTCAACTGAAGTTCAATCGTCAAGGCGCAACCTGATATACGACGACCGAACACGCAAATTACGGGAGGACGCTTCGCCTTTGAGAGTGGAAGGCAATAGAGAGTTTGCGGGAACCGTGTTTGCACACCCGATACGGTACGATGGGCCCTCAAGTACGAACTACGCATGTGCAAGAGTCTTCTGCGGTAGCGCATGCGCAGTGCGTACCGTATCAGATGTGCAAAAACGGTTCCTTAAAAGCGCTATGGGGCCCCATTCGCCTCGCCGTCTCATTCGCTTCTCGTGCTCTTCCTGCCAGTGAGCAGAAAGTGCGGCGCACATGGTGGCCTAGAGTCAGTGAAGTTCAATCGCCAAGGTGCAACCTGATATTCGACGACCGAACACGCAAATTACGGGAGGACGCTTCGCCTTTGAGAGTGGAAGGCAATAGAGAGTTTGCGGGAATCGTGTTTGCACACCCGATACGGTACGATGGGCCCTCAAGTACGAACTACGCATGTGCAAGAGTCTTCTGCGGTAGCGCATGCGCAGTGCGTACCGTATCAGATGTGCAAAAACGGTTCCTTAAAAGCGCTATGGGGCCCCATTCGCCTCGCCGTCTCATTCGCTTCTCGTGCTCTTCCTGCCAGTGAGCAGAAAGTGCGGCGCACATGGTGGCCTAGAGTCAGTGAAGTTCAATCGCCAAGGTGCAACCTGATATTCGACGACCGAACACGCAAATTACGGGAGGACGCTTCGCCTTTGAGAGTGGAAGGCAATAGAGAGTTTGCGGGAACCGTGTTTGCACACCCGATACGGTACGATGGGCCCTCAAGTACGAACTACGCATGTGCAAGAGTCTTCTGCGGTAGCGCATGCGCAGTGCGTACCGTATCAGATGTGCAAAAACGGTTCCTTAAAAGCGCTATGGGGCCCCATTCGCCTCGCCGTCTCATTCGCTTCTCGTGCTCTTCCTGCCAGTGAGCAGAAAGTGCGGCGCACATGGTGGCCTAGAGTCAGTGAAGTTCAATCGCCAAGGTGCAACCTGATATTCGACGACCGAACACGCAAATTACGGGAGGACGCTTCGCCTTTGAGAGTGGAAGGCAATAGAGAGTTTGCGGGAATCGTGTTTGCACACCCGATACGGTACGATGGGCCCTCAAGTACGAACTACGCATGTGCAAGAGTCTTCTGCGGTAGCGCATGCGCAGTGCGTACCGTATCAGATGTGCAAAAACGGTTCCTTAAAAGCGCTATGGGGCCCCATTCGCCTCGCCGTCTCATTCGCTTCTCGTGCTCTTCCTGCCAGTGAGCAGAAAGTGCGGCGCACATGGTGGCCTAGAGTCAGTGAAGTTCAATCGCCAAGGTGCAACCTGATATTCGACGACCGAACACGCAAATTACGGGAGGACGCTTCGCCTTTGAGAGTGGAAGGCAATAGAGAGTTTGCGGGAATCGTGTTTGCACACCCGATACGGTACGATGGGCAATCAAGTACGAACTACGCATGTGCAAGAGTCTTCTGCGGTTGCGCATGCGCAGTGCGTACCGTATCATATGTGCAAAAACGGTTCCTTAAAAGCGTTCTGGGGCCCCATTCGCCTCGCCGTCTCATTCGCTTCTCGTGCTCTTCCTGCCAGTGAGCAGAAAGTGCGACGCACACGGTGGCCTAGAGTCAGTGAAGTTCAATCGCCAAGGCGCAACCTGATATACGACGACCGAACACGCAAATTACGGGAGGACGCTTCGCCTTTGAGAGTGGAAGGCAATAGAGAGTTTGCGGGAACCGTGTTTGCACACCCGATACGGTACGATGGGCCCTCAAGTACGAACTACGCATGTGCAAGAGTCTTCTGCGGTAGCGCATGCGCAGTGCGTACCGTATCAGATGTGCAAAAACGGTTCCTTAAAGGGATGCTGAACCGATATCTGAAGTTGCCGAAATAAGCCCCGGACAAGCTTCCCGGGACCGCACTATACCTAAAAATGCTATTCATGTAAAGGGATGGAGATCGGATTATTATATTTCTTGGAATGACGACCGCTGATTGAGCCAGAAGCGCCAGAAGCCTCCGATGCGCGCGAGGCCCTCTGGGATTACTCGCAACGGAACTGACGTCAACAAACTGCAACGGAACTGACGTGAACAAGTCGAGCTGCCGACGCGCCAGAGCGTGGAAGAAAGTTGCGCTTTGATGCCCGTCGCGTTGGACGTTTGCCAACTAATCCAGCCAAGTTAGCTGCGCACTACCTGCCAGCCACCCTGCACCCTGCCACCCCCAGTCCACTTCTGCACCTGCGTCGTAGCGACGGTGGCGACTTTGGTCTGTGGGTTTCTCGGAATTCGGCGATTTCTTTCCCGTCCTGATAATTTGGCCATGACGACGGCGACCACGGAGACTTCGACAGCGCTGATGTTTGATGCCGCCAAGATGCCGCTTGCTCGCGACGCTCGCTAGGCCGTTCGGCGCCGCATAGATGTCGTGTCAAAAACGACATGATGAACACTGTTCGACAAATTTATCAGATAAAATTGCATTTCTTTTAAAAATATATCTCATCGTTTCGGGACGGGGTTCGCACGTCGCATTTCCGTTTCGTCGCGCCACCACGCGGCGTGAGCGCACGCCGGAGCCAACGAGGTAGGTCGGAGCCAACCGAGCCAACTTTGATGGCTCACCATATCCGCGTTCTGCGTACTACAAGTTTGTTGTCGTCACGAAACGAGCTTTCAAAAAACTCACCAGGTGCACCTTAGAATATTTATTTACATAAATCATATAATTTAGACTACTTTATTGTTTCAAGTACCGTCATTTAAGAGCCATTCGTGTGCTGTAAATATCAAAACGACAAAGAATTTAGATTATGTTTTTCGGTTCAGCATCCCTTTAAAAGCGTTATGGGGCCCCACTGGCCTCGCCGTCTCATTCGCTTCTCGTGCTCTTCCTGCCAGTGAGCAGAAAGTGCGGCGCACTCGGTGGCCTAGAGTCTGTAGCGAGTCTGACCCGCAACCGAAGAGTCGTGGGTCTCGCCGAAAATTCTTCAAATAATTTTTCTTTAATGCAACTCAATCGCTTTATAAAGTGAAATCATTGGAGACAGGCCGCGACCTTTCATTCGCATTGCATGTCATATTCCAATAACTTTGATTTTACGCATGACGTCACGTGAGCGTTGTGGGTTATTTGAAATTCCCGCGCCAGGTCATAGGGCTGTGACGTCATGACCCTATTGACCAATCAGGATTTTCGCGCCCACAATTTTGTCGTCACGCAACCGACGCCGGTTTTTCTGCGACGCGAGCTCCTTAATGATATCGCGTTAAAATTAGAAACTCAACGTTGTCGCTAAAACATTGCTAATGCGAGCGAGCTGGTGTAGTTTTACCGCACTGCCATCTTTGTCTGCCGGGCTATAAAACGCGGCATATCAGACGCTGCGCACGCTTCCACAGCTCAGTGACTCAGCATGTTTTGTCCGCGTAATAAGCGATGGAAAGGTCTAAAGAGAACGAGAAGAATCCAAAGTGAAGTGGAAAAGAATGGAACAGATTTGCGAAAGGCAACTTTTCAAACTCCGCTGACACGTATATTCACTATAGCGTCTACAAACATACAACATTCTCAATGTCACCAACCAACCACCACAGAGAACGTTGCCGTCAGTTTCTCGTCACCGCCACTCGCAGCCTCGCTATTTTCCAGACTAATGACGTTGCAGTGGATGAAAAGAAGACGTCCCTGGGTGCTATGGCGAGTAGACAGCGCAGAAGAGGCTGCAGACGACAGACATCATCACGTACGTCCACACGATCCCCGCCGAAGCAGGGCCGCTGTCGCTCGCACAGTGAGGAGAGACGGCCGAGATGCGCAGGAACTGCCGGCCCCTGAGGAGCTGGCTGGCGTTGTGGCCCATGAAGCCACAGGACGTGCCGCACGGCGAGCACCACCCGCCCTTGAAAGTCTTGTAGTCTGAGCACGGGACGGAGGGGTAGCTGCAGGTGCGGATCGAGTTGGCGTAGTACAGGGCCGCCCTGCTGTGCGAACAGTCGAACTCTGCACGCAGAGGGGAAACGAGGTTATTCTCCCAAATCTAGAATATGCAAGTATCATAGGGCATTCATATCAATACTATATTTCTTCTAAATTAGAATATGTCCAAAGTATAACAGCTCGGTTCATATCAAACGACTTTTCGCCTCAAACTAGTGTCCCAGCTTTAAAAGCAAATTTGTGTCTCACTTCATTGTCGGTCCGGCGCAAAATTAACCGAATATGTTTCTTTCGTGACTTATACTACAGTAACTCGTGCTTTAAAAAAAGTGAAAGCCGTTTACAACTCCCTGTAACGTCGAATTGGAGCGCAGCTCTTGAGGAGGAGGAGGGAAGATAACTCAGGGGAGGGTATACCCCTCCTCCTCCTCCTCCTCCTCCTCCCCTCATTCTTCAATCTCCTCCGGGGGGGGGGGGGGGGTCACGTGACCTCGGGGGGGGGGGGGGGGGGGGCTCGCGAGGTGCATTATGGGACATTTCCCATAATGCACCGCGCGGTTACGCCGACGGCGACGCCGACGCCAACGGCGACGCCGCTCAAGCCGGAAACGGGCGCCTAAGAGCTGCGCTCTAAAACACCTATTGTCATTCCACACATTATATTTCTCCCCGAACCGAAAATTCCTGTAATAGCCGATTCACACGACGGACCGAATCGCGATTTTCGTCCGCGGACCGTGTACCACGTGACCGGCACGTCACCGATTCCTGCGATCCGCGCCTCGTCCGCGGACGCGCGGACTGATAAAGTCGAGCGCCTTTTTCACTAGCGGATCTTTGGCGGGAGATTGACTTGAAAAGCGTTTAGTCTGGCAACGGTACATTGTTTTCTCTTTTTTTTGTTTTGTTTCTGGACGATGAAAACAAAAATGGCGCATCGTTGTGTTGTGTGCGTTCGCTGGTTCATTTTGTCTCGCGTTTCTTGGTTCCACGTGTGAAAGAAACTGCAGAAACTTGTCTGGCTGACGTGACGGAGGTTCCGGTACTCCTCTGGGTCCGCGTCAAGAAGCTCCCGTCAAAACTCGTCTTGCACGTCCAATCAGGATTTCACCGAGCAAGACCTCTCTTGTGGCTGTGGTGTACTTGAGTGTTGTGCACGAGCGCGGAGTGCGTGAAGGCATCTTCGAACGCCCCTACGCGAGCCCAGAACTTCGTCGCTTCTACGCGGAACCCTTCTCGAGCAGGACCATGCCTGTGTCACTCTTCCGGTTCAGACATTTGCGTTTGAGTGCGTTTGACTGCGGTGCGTCGAGAACCGAAAGCGAGTCACCGGCACATCTGTGCTTCGTATGAAGCGTGGAATCCCATTCAAGGAATCATCTTGGCACGCGATATAAGCAGCAGGGATGTCCTGGTTTCTCGCAGCCGCAACGCAGTCAAACGCAGACAAACGCAACTGTCTGAACCAGGCTTCATGCTTTGGGTCAGTAAAGCTTGTGGCGCTTCGCGCGAAGCCTATCACGGTGTTTTGTCTCGATCTGTACGTAACAGCGGCGTACGATTCATTAGAGAGTTTTAGTAGATCGTTCCGATACCTCCGATACCCCCGATAACGATACTATATATGTAAGCGCAAAGGCGGAGGCAGAGTATCGGGTATCGTTATCGGAGCCATCGAAACGATCTACTAAAACTCTCTAATATCGCGGTAGCAAACGTCGATTTCTCTCTTGGACAACGGTGCCACGGTGCGATGTTGGAGTTTCGCGGCACTGTGGGGTAGCGAACAGGTTCGGTCCGTCCTCGCTGGCGTCTGCTCGTCGTGTCCCTCGTGTGGATGCGCTTGGGAGACGGACAATCCGCGGACATGTCGTCACGTGATCAATCCGTCCGCGGATCAGTCCGTCGTGTGAATCGGCCATAAGGTACAGCAATACCAGTCACACACAAATTGCCTTCTGTTTTCACCTTTAATATTATCGATTACAGAATAGAATAACTTGCCAGACGAGATGGTTACCAAAACAAATCCCGTTGAATTAGAGCAATGTGCGTGCGCCTATGGTATGAATAGTACACGTACGTGCTTATGTCTTGTTTTCATAGTCCCTTCCAGTTTCCCCATATTGAAATTATAATTTTATACACAGTTACTTCCAGTTGAAAATGGCTGTGTGTACGTACGTCACTTCTCTTTTGTAAGCTGTGTTGGGCTGATTGCGCTTATTTTGTTACTTCGTTATATAATGACACTGATTGGAAAATTGTGGAATTATGTTGTTACGAATGCACGCACTGCCTACCCCCCTCATGCAATGCGTCCTCAAAGACGTCCTTGAGGTAAATAAATGAAATAAAATAAAATTACCAGGCCATAAGAAATAAACGAGACTTCTACTTGTGTGTCTGGTACGTTTTGCACGTTTCCTTTGTCATGTTTTTGTTTCCTTCCAGATCAACAGCATTTACTACCATCTCCCTCTCTAACCCATCAAATTTTATTACAGTGTTTTAGTATTGTGTTAATGATGCGTTTATTTTTTATATATTTAGATATTTATAAGCATTGCCCGCTCCCTTATGTAATACCCCTTGCAGGTCCTCAAGAAAAATAAATGATAATGATGATATCTCCTCAGAAGGGCAGCCTATTTAGCGTTGCCGCTTCTTACAGTAATACATAAAAAACAAATTAGAAGGACATCCGCCTATATTTCGACATCAGTCCTACAAAATATTACTGGGCGCTTCTTTATTTGTGTGTTCCGGTAAATCCCCCTAAACGGAAACGCTATAGACCGGGGATGGCCAGACTGCGGCCCGCTAGCCGCGTGCACTTCTTCGCGAGTTCAAGTGCCGCTCCTGGCTCTCTGTTAAGCGTAACCCCCGTCCCCCTCCCTCCGACTCCCTCCCCCCCCCCCCCTTTCCTGCATTATCAGAAGCACAGAGAAATGAAATAAAAGACAGCTTGCGTTTTGGCAGACGTATGCCACCATACGTACATCGGGCTAGGCGCTTATTTCACGAATGAGGACGCAGAATACAGAAACATGACGAGGAATCGTTTTGTGAGTGGTATTCGCTCTGGCAACCAGCTCAGATGAAATAATTAAAAACAGGAGCTCCCACTTTTTACAGCGACTCTTCCTTTAAGATTGTCCTTTTTATGGCTCTTTGCATATCTCCCTCTAGACCACGGTGAAAGAAGAGCGGTGTCTGAACAAGCTCAGGAAGGAGGCCGACGTTTCACTTGGGCTTCGCGCGCCTCCCGGCGGGCGCTGTCGGCATATAGGGTGACCCAAGTCACCAGGCTCGATCTAATATGGACCGTAAAAATCAAGGCCTGCACTTAGCAATCTAAACTTTTCGTCAAAGATGAATCTCACAGGTCGGTTTGTTACTTTTAAAATTACAAAGCGTAGCTCTCTTTCTGTAAAAAATAGGGCCGAGAAACTTGCCAGGGTCTACGGCCGGCGGCGACGCAGACGACCAAGTTGAGTAGCAGAATGTGTTTTGCGTTCGTATTGATAGATGGCGTCGGGAGCAGCGTCCGAAGGTGCAACCGACCAGCGAAAGGAAGCAGACGACACGCAGGCGAAATCCGTTGGCAGCAAAAGTGCGGTCGTTATGCAAACGCGTTTTTTTTTTTAACTTTTATGTTTTGTTTTTATTGTCCGAATTTATTTTTTAACCGAAGGTACATTTCAAAAAGATTATGCTCATTTTAATAAACCACGGTGGTCGCGAGTCGTCACGATAAGGAGGTAGCGCCATCTATCAATACGAACGCCAAACACACCCCTCTACTCGACTTGGTCGTCTGCGTCGCCGCCCGCCATAGACCCTGGCAAGTTTGTTGGCCATAATTTTTACAGAGAGAAAGTTACGCTTTCTAATTTTACAAGTAAAAAACCAACCTGTGAAATATACCTTTGAAGAAAAGTTCAGATTGCTACGAGCAGGCGTCACTTTTTACGGCCCATTTTAGATCGAGCCTGGTGACTTCGGTCACCCTATATATATATAGGGCTCCCCGATTCACACGACGGACTGATCCGCGGACGGATTGATCACGTGACGACATGTCCGCGGATTGTCCGTCTCTCAAGCGCATCCACACGAGGGACACGACGAGCAGACGCCAGCGAGGACGGACCGAACCTGTTCGCCACCCCACAGTGCCGCAAAACTCCAACATCGCACCGTGGCACCGTTGTCCAAGAGAGAAATCGACGTTTGCTACCGCGATAATGAATCGTACGCCGCTGTTACGTACAGATCGAGACAAAACACCGTGATAGGCTTCGCGCGAAGCGCCACAAGCTTTACTGACCCAAAGCATGAGAGTGACACAGGCATGGTCCTGCTCGAGAAGGGTTCCGCGTAGAAGCGACAAAGTTCTGGGCTCGCGGAGGGGCGTTCGAAGATGCCTTCACGCACTCCGCACTCGTGCACAACACTCAAGTACACCACAGCCACAAGAGAGGTCTTGCTCGGTTAAATCCTGATTGGACGTGCAAAAATTATCGCGGCGTGCTAGACGAGTTTTGACGGGAGCTTCTTGACGCGGACCCGGAGGAGTACCGGAACCTGCGTCGCGTCAGCCAGACAAGTTTTTGCAGTTTCTTTCATACGTGGAACCAAGAAACGCGAGACAAAATGAACCAACGAACGCACAAAACACAACGATGCGCCATTTTTGTTTTCATCGTCCAGAAACAAAACAAAAAAAGAGAAAACCATGTACCGTTGCCAGACTAAACGCTTTTCAAGTCAATCTCCCGCCAAAGATCCGCGAGTGAAAAAGGCGCTCGACTTTTTTAGTCAGCGCGTCCGCGGACGAGGCGCGGATCGCAGGAATCGGTGACGTGCTGGTCACGTGGTACACGGTCCGCGGACGAAAATCGCGATTCGGTCCGTCGTGTGAATCGGCTTGTCGCGCGCCGAGCGGCATTAAAAACGTGTGCGCGAATAAGAAAGCTTCTGATAATGCAATTGATGCAAAGGTGCTAGCGAGCTGGACAAGAAAGAATGACGATAATAATCCCTGGAGAAGGGGAACAGCGGGGACAAAGGACAGACACAAATCTCCAAACACAACTAGGTGACTGGTGCGCGACCGAAATAATCCGCCTGGTCCTGGTATCGAACCAGAAACCTCTCTAATTCCAGTGGAGCGCTCTACCAACTGAGCCAACCAGGAGTTAGACGTCAGTAGACCAAAAGAGTTTCATCAGCTGCCACCAGTCTAGCACCAACAAGGGTGAATGGCCTGCATTTTAAGTTTATGATGCTAATTCAATTGATGCAAGTGCAAGTGTGTTGGTGTTAGACTAATGGCAGCTGTTAAAACCCGTTTGCACTACTGACGTCTAACTCCTGGTAAGTTCACTTGGTAGAGCGCTCTACTGGAAACGGAGAGGTCCCTGGCTCGATACCAGGACCAGGCGGATTTTTTCGGTCGCGCACCAGTCACCCAGCTGTGTTTGGAGATTTGTGTTTGAACTTTGTCCCCCTTGTTCCTCTTCTCCAGGGATTATTATCGTCAAAGAAGATTCGTTGAGAGTCAAGACCCTAGTCCAGGGTCTCAAACACGCGACTCGCGACTTTCTGGAACGCGGCCCACAAGTGTCTCGTGGGTGCGAGCTCCCATGCCTCGAGCGCTGCATGCGCCATAAATATTGACCTCTTGTCCGTTCATTTCCACTGGAAACGTAACTCTGCACTTTTAAAGTTTTAGCTTATTTGGCACTAATCTGTTTTCTTCCAGATTGTGGATTGTTTGGTCTTACATACCGTTAAGATACAAGTATTTTCTTGTAATTCTGCTAGAAAAATCGTCAGGAAAGCAAAAATTACCCTACGAAAATAATTTATTTACAGAATATTGAACTCGGATACTTACCGAGTGAATTGAGCGACATATAGCAACAATTGTGTGCTTGGTATCTAGTTGTATTGAAAAATGCAAGCATGTTGGCTGAATGGTGATATTTTAAACTTCGTAATCCCTCTATAGGTACCAACCCGAAGTATGAATGAAACAAAGCTAAATACGGCACAGGCAAAACGGCTATTTTACAGAAGGCAGATAGCACGAGATCTCTTCCTTGGGAAATCTCTGGGCATCGCTGAAAGACCTGGCTGCTATGCAACGTCGAGCACCAAGCCTACAAAAATACAGTTTTTTGTTGTGGTTTTTCTGCAAAAGTAAACTACGCATCGCCGAAAGCTCATTCTCCGACCAAATGTAGCGTCCGAACCAGAAGCCAAAGTGGACTCCATTTTCTCATTGAAAATTTCAGAAAATCACTTGGTAACTTTCGAATAAGATCAATCAATCAATCAATCAATCAATCAATCAATCAATCAATGTTTATTAAAGTGTCCAGGAACAACCAGTCGGCCTTAGTGCTGGCACACTAAAAAAATGAGCAAAAACACACACATACATACACACATACACACGAGTGCAGAAGGAGAACGTAGTTCACCAGTCTGAGAATAAAAATATTAACAAGTATAAAAGACACTCAAATCAACAAGGGAAATCAAAAGCACAAAACAGAGACATCACCAGGTGTAAGAGCAAAAAGCATATACTTGGATAACGTACTGACAAACATCAACGCTTCAACTGATCAGCCCTTTTCTTGCAAGAGGAAGTTTCGAACAGCATTTCCGAACTTGCTCCCACATGAGTTAAAAATATCAATTGTGTCAGAGTAGCGGTTATAACATTCAGCCGATCTTTGGATCGGGTTTAAGTGGCTAAAATGTCGAGCTATATAAAAAGATGATTGTAGCCGTGTAGGCACACGTGGAACTCTAAGGCTCACTTCGGACAGAAGGCTGGGAGAGTTAATCGAGCCGTGCAGGGTCTTAAACAAAAACAACAAATCTGCCTTCGCCCGACGCTGCTGTAGGCTCAACAAGTTGACGAGTTGCGAGTTACACCCACCGTTCAGACAAGGATCCCCTTTCTCAGGGTAACGATATTTAAAGATAGAAATAAATTTGTTTTGGACGCGCTCGACAAATAAACTGTTAGTTTTAGAAATGCCGTTCCAAACAACCGAGGCGTACTCTAGCTGGGATCTAACTAAGGAACAATACAGCGTAAAAAAAGCGGACGGGCTTTTGAATTCCTTCGTTATGCGAGACACGGCACCTAACGTGCGCAAGGCCGATTGAACCACTCTGGTAACGTGAGTGTCAAATCTCAGGGTCGAATCAAAGACAACTCCAAGGTCTCTCAGTTCACTTACACGTGACAGCAGTTCGCCATGATAACTATATGGAAAAAATATATCGTGGGTCTTGCGAGAATATGTCATTACTTTTGTTTTAGAATGATTCAAACGGAGGTCATTGTCTAAACACCAACGACCGAAGGAATATGCGTCATTCTGAAGCGCGATGCAATCCTCTAAGGTTAATATTTTTTTGTAAAGTTTTATATCATCAGCGTACTGCAGAAATAAATAATTTAATATAACTTGAGAGACATCATTTACAAAAATATTAAAAAAGGGGGGCCCAAGACAGATCCCTGAGGCACTCCAGAGCTTGCCTTGTACAAGGACGAGGTAGTATTGTTGACGCGGACGTAGGCTTGCCTATCAGACAGATAGCTTTTTAACAAATTGTATACCTAACCACATACTCCGTACGAGGAAAGCTTGTATAAGAGGATGTTGTGGTTGACTACGTCGAATGCCTTACTCGGGTCGAAATAAAAAACGTCAAGCTGACCTCTATTACAAACTAGATTGGTGGATGTCGATCTGCCGGACATGAAGCCATGCTGATTAGAAATGACTATACTACGGAGTTTTCCAAACTCTTCAAAGAGTTTGGAAAAAGAAGAGAGAAGAGAAATCGGTCTGTAATTAAGAACATCACCACTATTTCCAGATTTCAGGACCGGAACAACCACTGCCAGTTTCCAGTCGTCAGGGAATATCCCTGACGTCAAGGAGTTATTGAAAATTGTGCACGGTATAGGTGTAAGTAATTCATGATAGCCCTTAACAATTGCAGCGGGTATCCCGTCATGACCTGCAGACAACGTGGGTTTCATTTTATTAATACATAGCCTAACACATTCCTCATCGACAACTACAGAACCTAATGAGTGACCAAATCCGTCCGAGTGAGGCAATATAGTTGAGGAGCAATTATTATTATTATTGTAGACTGACGCAAAGTCATCCGCAAACAACTCAGACATGCCCTTTGCACTGTCGCTATGCTGAGTAAAGACGATTTTGGACTCAATATCTTTCCCCAAGCGCGATTTAGCGTACCTCCAAAGTTTTTTGGGATTATTAATAAGATCTGATTCTACCGAGTCGCAATGCGCCTGGCGATCACGGTTTAAAATTTTCTTACATCGCTTTCTGCAAATTTTAAATTCAACTTCCCACTTTGGAAGACCACTTTTCTTAAACCTTCTGTGCAAAAAATCTTTCCGTTTTAAAAGCTTTCTGAGTTCACGAGAGAACCAGTTAGGGAAGCGAGATTTTTTAGACGTTTTAAGAGGGATATATATGTCCATGGCCTCCTGAACAACAGTTGTGAGAAGATATACTTGGTCCTTGACATCAGACGACTCCAAGATAGAAGCCCAGTCAACACCCGACTGATAGTGATACATTCCAGTGTAGTCCCCCGCTGAATACTTATACGATGTGTGTGGGGAAGAACCATTAGAGGGACTGAGGACCGGAGGATCAAAAACAGAAAGAACTACATCAAGAGCAGGGTGATATCTATCCTCAGGAACCATAGAAAGCTCACTTCGAGCCACACGTATACCGTCCGTGTTTGAAAAGCATAAATCTAAAGCATTCCCTTGGTCGTTCAGAATGTTATTGTGCTGTCTAAGATCTAAAAAGGAAGTAAAGTTGAGGAGATAGTTGCACTTTTGTTTACAATAAAAGTTGTCAGTAAGGACATTGAACTTTGTCCAGTTAATACCTGGAGCGTTAAAATCCCCCAAGATTAAGATATTGCTCCCCTGTGAATCATTCATTGTATTTTCAATGTCAGCGAGACATCTTTGGAAATCATTTGGTGTCGTCTGAGGAGGAAGGTAAAACACACCTATTAAAATACGTTTTCTCCTAGAACACTCAATTTCCACCCACAGAGACTCGGGAAAACTTTCCAAATCCTCACGTCTTCGTGAACTATACTGTTTGTTAACCGCGACCAATACACCGCCTCCTACTCGGCCCCGGGAAGAGAAATCACGATCGTGACGGTAAACATCAAAACCAGGCGGAAAGTAGTCGGAGGAACCAACACTAGGACATAACCAAGTTTCCGTTAAGCAGACAATTGAGTAATTAGAGAGTAATGTTGGCAAAGAAACATTCAGCTTTCGTCCGCAGGTCACGGACATTCTCGTAAAAAAAAATATAATAAATAATAATAATAATAATAATAATAATAATAATAATAATTTATTTTCCATGAAGCATGGTGGAGCAAAGGGTAAAAGCCTCAAAGGAGGCTTGACCAGCCCTCGGCCCCGTACATTGGCATTGCAGCAAAAAAAAAAAAAAATATATATATATATATATATGGGTGGTTTCATCTCAAATCGGGCAGGCTAAAAGGGTCTAATTTTTAATTTTCACGAAAAAAAATATATGTTTTGGGGGCATTTCTCAAATGAAGGAGGGCGCAAACCGCATGTTCCCCAGATTTTTTGTTCTTGAGTTACGATGCGTAGAAGCCGCAGAGGCAGAAACTAGCGTTTTTGCATGCCGTCGCAGGTCGCGTGTTTGACACCCTCTGCTGGCGCAAGTGTTTTTTCTACACCCTTTTGACTTTTTTACCTCAATTAATAGGTACTATAAAGATACCTTGACGTATTCAAATACTTTTATAAATTTAATTGTTTTCTAGAAAAAATGTCAAACTCGTCACTCCGGTCGCTTTTTGATCAAATTTGACAGGTCATTACTCTGTCTCTACTTGAGGTAAAATTTTTTTCTTTGGCTCTACAGAAAGCCCAAAGCAAGCCAATTATAGATATATTAATATCATTATGATCTGTTGAGTAGCCGCTTCGCTACCTTCACGTACATTTTGTAAAAAATAACAAATGTTTAAAGTTTGAGGCCGATTTTCTCAAAAAACCCATTTTTGTAAATTTTTATTTTTTAAATTCTTTTAGATATATTAGTCGACTACAAGAAAACACTATCTAGAAATGTAATATTTTGGTTGTATGTCTTCTATTTGAGCCGCAATCACGTGAAATGTGTGAACATTTGTTATTTTTCACAACTTTTACGTGAAGGTAGCGGAGCGGCTACTCAGCAGATCATAATGATATTACTATATCTATACTAGGCATACTTAGGGCTTTCTATAGAGCTAAAGAAATAAAATGTACCTTAAGTACAGACAAAGTAATGACCTGTCAAAGTTGACCAAAAATCGACCTGAGTGACGAGTTTGACATTTTTTTTAGAAAACATTCAAATTATTAGAAATATATTAATACGTCAAGGTATCTTTATAGTACCTATTAAATGAGGGGGAAAAGTTAAAATGGTGTAGAAAAAAACTAGCGCCAGCGCAGGGTGTCAAACACGCGACCTGCGACGGCAGGCAAAAACACTCGTTTCTGCCACTGCGGCCTCTATGCATCGTAACTCGAAAACAAAAAGTCTGGGAAACATGCGGTTTGCGCCCGCCTTCATTTAAGAAATGCCGCCAAAACATATATTTTTTTCGTGAAAATTAAAAATTAGACTCTTTCAGCCTGCCCGATATGGTAGGTTTCAACTCAAATCGGAAAGGCTAAAAGGGTCTAATTTTTAATTTTCACGAAAAAAATATATGTTTTGGGGGCATTTCTCAAATGAAGGAGGGTGCAAACCGCATGTTCTCCAGATTTTTAGTTCTCGAGTTACGAAGCGTAGAAGCCGCAGTGGCAGAAACTAGTGTTTTTGCCTGCCGTCGCAGGTCGCGTGTTTGACACCCTCTGCTGGCGCTAGTGTTTTTTCTACACCCTTTTAACTTTTCCTCCTCATTTAATAGGTACTATAAAGATACCTTGACGTATTAATATATTTATAATAATTTGATTGTTTTCTAAAACAAATGTCAAACTCGTCACTCAGGTCGATTTTTGGTCAAATTTGACAGGTCATTACTTTGTCTGTACTTAAGGTACATTTTATTTCTTTAGCTCTATAGAAAGCCCTAAGCATGCCTAGTATAGATATAGTAATATCATTATGATCTGCTGAGTAGCCGCTCCGCTACCTTCACGTAAAGGTTATGAAAAATAACAAATGTTCACACATTTCACGTGATTGTGGTTCAAATAGAAGACATACAACCAAAATATTACATTTCTAGGTTGTTTTTTCTTGTAGTCCACTAATATATCTAAAAGAATTTAAAAAATAAAAATTTACAAAAATGGGGTTTTTGAGAAAATCGACCTCAAACTTTAAACATTTGTTATTTCTTACAAGGTTTACGTGAAGGTAGCGGAGCGGCTACTCAACAGATCATAATGATATTATTATATCTATAATGGGCTTGCTTTGGGCTTTCTGTAGAGCCAAAGAAAAAAAATTTACCTCAAGTAGAGACAAAGTAATGACCTGTCAAATTTGACCAAAAAGCGACCGGAGTGACGAGTTTAACATTTTTTCTAGAAAACAATTAAATTTATAAAAGTATTTGAATACGTCAAGGTATCTTTATAGTACCTATTAATTGAGGTAAAAAAGTTAAAAGGGTGTAGAAAAAACACTTGCGCCAGCAGAGGGTGTCAAACACGCGACCTGCGACGGCA
Source organism: Ixodes persulcatus (assembly GCA_013358835.2). Classification (NCBI taxonomy): domain Eukaryota; kingdom Metazoa; phylum Arthropoda; class Arachnida; order Ixodida; family Ixodidae; genus Ixodes; species Ixodes persulcatus. The sequence continues at coordinate 723,430 of JABSTQ010010428.1, forward strand.
GGCAAAAACGCTAGTTTCTGCCTCTGCGGCTTCTACGCATCGTAACTCGAGAACAAAAAATCTGGGGAACATGCGGTTTGCGCCCTCCTTCATTTGAGAAATGCCCCCAAAACATATATTTTTTTCGTGAAAATTAAAAATTAGACCCTTTTAGCCTGCCCGATTTGAGATGAAACTACCCATTATATATATGCACGAGATTACAAAACAGATTGGCATAACAGATTATTAATCACCTAAACAGATGGCATGCACAGTCGTTGCAGACAGAAATCAGAAAAACACAAAAAAGTGCATTCTATATAGCATAAACAAATTTAAAGAATCATTTGAGTGGGGGAGGTAAATCACTACTACACATAAAGAGAACGCAAAGCCTGGAAGGAGATAGTATCAATGCAAATTTCTTTTTCTAGAAGAAACTTTAACAGTTTTGGTATGGCATATCGCAACATTTGCCTACCATAGTTAGTAGAACAGTAGACAATCTTCCAATACTCCATGTGTCTGGTTAAGTGAACGTGTAGATTTGGTGTGAATGCCGCTAGAGTTGACAATGATTTATAATGTTTCCTTTTTTCTGATTTTAAACTCAAAATCAATCTGTATTCATAACGGCTATGAATTTTTAATAAGCTAAACGTCTGAAACAAACTGCCTGTATGGAAATCATAAGGCAGGTTGCATATTATTCTAACCATTTTTTTCTGCAGTAAAAATAATTTTTGCAGGTTTGTGAATGTGGTGTTACCCCAGACGAGGTTGCAGTAGCTCAGATGAGAATAGAATAAAGAATTGTAAATTAATAGCTTCACACTGACTGGGAGTGTTTTGCCGCTCCAGAATGGCAGACCTATGATGGTTGATAATTTTTCGAGTAAGTGGTTAATGTGACTGTCCCACAATATATGTTCCGAAAATATGACTCCAAGACTCTTAAAATTACTGAAAATTTCAACTGGCGTACAGTCAAGCACAATGCTTCTTGTTAGATTTACGCACTTATTCTTGGGTCAAAAAATGATAGCTTTAGTTTTATCTGTATTAATTTTTAAGCGGTTATCTTTTGCCCATGCCCCAAGTTTGGACAAAGTGTCATTGGCGATTGTGACAAGATCATCGCTATTATCTGAAGAAAAAATAACCTACTGTCGTCGGCATATATGACAAATTTTGCAGGACTTATGTTTACAATGTCATTAATGTACATATCATAAAGAAACGGTCCAAAAATGCTGCCCTGCGGGACGCCTGAGTGAATAGGTTTAACGTCAGAAGAAAATTGGCCAATAGTGGCAACGGTGTCGCAAGTAGGAGCGTAGAAGTTCTAAAGGTAACCCGCGGACACCATAAAGCTCAAATTTTTGTAAGTAAGATATTATGGTTGATAAAATCAAAGGCTTTCGTGGAGTCCACGAATACACCTAGAACCTGTTTTTTTTTTTCCACGAAATTTTTTAAAACATATTCTTTTTGCTCTAGTAATGCTAATTCGGTTGATCGACCTTTCCTAAAACCAAATTGGGCGGGAGTCATCAGGTTATGCTTATCAGAAAATTGAACTAGACGAGTATGGATTATTTTTTCTAGGCCTTTAGAGAATAACGGGAGGATAGAGAGGGGTCGATAGTTGCTGAGAATATTTTTATCACCCTTCTTACGTAACACTGCCACTTTCGCCATCTGCATCTTTTCAGGAAATGACCCCGTTGTTAAGGACAGATTAAAAATGTGACACAGACAGGGTGCTACTAAGTCAAGTATATATTTAATAGGTCGAATTTGCAAATTATCACAGTCACAACTACTGCTATTTTTCAGTTGCATAAAGACCGAGCAAACCTCAGAACTTGTGACGGGTTCTAGAATAATAGAATGGTTATTTCTATACTCTAAGTAACTGCAAAACGCATCTGTGGTAGTATTGCCACTACCTAAGCCTGCAAAGCAGTCACTGAAAGTGTTAGCTAAAGAACTACCATCCAAGTACACCCCTTCATGGACAATGCTATCTACAGGCTGCCGATTGGGAACGCGATTTAAAACGGAGTTTAATTTTCTCCAGATAACATCCGCACGTGTAGATTGCGCCTGAAAAGAGTTTGTATGATACACTGTCTTAGCTTTTCGTAGTATTTTTGATAATTGATTTCGATATACCTTAAAACTTAAGCTGAGACGGTTCTCTGGTTTTAAGGAATTCCTGGTATAGCATATTTTTTTCACAATTTTCTTCAACAATTCAGGCGTCGTCCATGGCTTGCGGATCTTTTTAGACACTTTCAAGGTTTTCCAAGGAAAATGACGATTGTAGATAGTTGTAACTTCCCCAAAAATGTATTATACGCAAGATTAACATCATCGCAGTTGTATATTGGGCTCCAATTAATTTCAGAGATATCTGCTTTAAAAGCATTTAATCTGTCGCTTGTTATGTCTTGAAATACAAATGTTCCCGTGTTTCGAACTTTTTTTATATGGTTTGGTATTTAAGCGTAGGAATATTGGAAGGTGGTCACTAATACCATAACTTAGCGTTCCGGATGTAATCTTATCAGGCTGTGCGTTCGTAATAAAAAGATCGATCATTGTTTCACTACGCACTGTGACTCGAGTGGGAGATTTAATAACGCTGACACATCCGTTTGTTTCGATTAGAATATTAAATTCACTCTTACAAACGTTATCTTTCAACATATCGATATTGAGGTCTCCCATCCCAAAATTAAATCGTAATAGTTATCATTAACGACCCGTAAGAACCGCTCGCAAAACTGAAAGAAGAAAATACTGCGGCCATCTGGTGGTCGATGAAGCACACTTATAACAGTATTCCCTGTTCTCACAGAAAGCGCTTCATAGTCTCGAGTGATACAGCAATATTCAGCCCAAAGTTCACATTTTATTGATTAATTTACGAGTAAACACACACCTCCTCCGCGACGAGATGTGCGATTCAAAACGTAACTGGAGCATAATGGCATTTGAAGTACTTTGGTTTCTGTTGTATACCACGTTTCGGTTAGCATTATTATACCGAATGAAAATTGAAACTGTGCAAAATGAGCTTCTATACTAAGCGCTTTATTTTTAGCAGATTGTGCATTAACGTGAAAACATTTTAAAAAACACCCGTCCTTGTGACCAAGAAGCTATTTCAGGTCCCGAGGAAGCACATTATCATGATAAAGCATTACAAAAGTTCGATCCTTCTTTTTATCTTTCACGTGGCATCTACCGCAGTTTAAGGCTGCGGTCCCACGGCAGCCATCTTGAACAAGGCGTTAGTTCAACCAATACATGGCGACACGCACCCGTGGGGTGGCCGAAACATTGGTTCACGGTGGGATGGCTCGAGCACCATCACGTTCCCCTCGTGGCCTTGTTCGCGCCGCTGCCAGCTGTTCTTAAAGTCTCTGGATCCTGGGAAAGTAGCGCCAAGCTCCTCGCATGGTCGCCATCTTGGTCCATAAAATGATCAATTTCTTCTTGACCCCTTCGTTCTTAGTGAGTCGACCAAAATTCGCTGGTGACGGGTAGCTTTATGGAGACGTTTTTTGTATACCAAGAGTTTGCTATCCACACACCGGCGAAACAAGCGTACATCTCCGTACTGCACCACCCCAAGATCTGTCGGTGCTAGGAGGCGCTGAAAAATATTTTAGTGTTTTCAAATACGCGAGAACAGCAATATAATTGTAAGAGATCCGTGGAGATGGGCATGATTGATAAGTTGATTCAATTCAAAGTGCCAAAGAAGCTTCTGATGGCGAGGAATGCTTCCAGTACGATGATGCTCCATGGTTATCTTGGCGCGACTGGTTTAGAACGACCCTCTGGAAGCTTCGAAAATTTGAAAGGACCGAGATGGCGATTTCCATGGAAACGTGGCCAATCTGGCCAATCCCTTGCGAGGTTTTGGTCATCTGTATGTTAGTATCCGTTTGTGTCCGGCTAGCACGTAGGGAAGGCAATGGCGCTACTTTCCCAGGATCCAGTGACTTTAGCTGTGCTCAGCTGGCTCAATAGCGTGGCCCAGCAAACGCATGTATGCGAGAATGTCAGGCTTTGTATAAATTGTTCTCTGATATAGGGAGATGCGGTTCGGCGGTTGTCACGGGCTTTCGCAATAAATCTTACCAAGAAGGACTCAATTGTTGATTGACGTGTCAATATTCTTTCAATGAAAACTTCTTCTGCAGGAATGCACGCTCAGTACACTCAATCTTCCAAGACACCAGTGGAGGCGGACGTCAAGTAAACTGCTTCGCAATTTACGGTACTTACCTCACCATTATAATGACGACCGAAAAGTGACATAACGAAATATTGTGTTTCACGGGATCCGGAAGATTTTGTAAAGGTTGTTACATTATAGTTTCCAGAAAACAAACGCCGTTGCAATATTTTCGGAAGTACCGACACATATAATGTTGTAAGTACAGCTTAGGAGGAGTATGATGAAAACCATCAGAATAAATAGGAAGACGTTTATTTGCAATGAAGACGCTATGAATGAACGGCGTTTAGCGACGGCAAGTTATGAGCGTATGGGAATTTATAAGTTCACGTGATTGCTAACTATGGACATGCGGACAATGACGACCTGTTTTGTCGGGAGGTGGAGTAGCTGTGATGACCTGATATCGGACGACTCGTGGCAGACGAACAAGCAAGTTTCTTCTCAGCGAATGGTAAGCGTCCAGTGTCAAGCACAGCACGTGGCTACCGACGTTGTCGATGTTTCGAACACTTTTCGACAAAAGTGCTGACACCTGGGCTAACTTTGTGGAAAGAGTCGAAGGCTTCCTCGAGTCCAGCGCCATCATGAACTGTAACTAAAAACGATCCACTATTCAGTCTGTGGGTGGCGAAACGTATCCACATCTGCGGAGTCATGGTTGATGCGTACTCTAAGTGGTTGGAAGTTTACACGATGCATGAAACGACGTACAAACGCGTCATTGACGTTCTACGCTCTCTTTTCCCTACTTTTGCCCTACCGAAAATACTTTTCTCTGATAACGCGCCAAATCTTGCTTCAAATAAAATAAACAAGTCCCCCCCCCCCCAAAAAAAAAAAAAGAAAAAAAGAAAACGGCATCAGGCATCACATTAGTGCACCATACCATCCTGCAACTAAAGGGCAAGCAGAACAAATGGTGTGCGAAACGAAAAAAAGCCCTCTTGAAGCTTACGGAAGAAGCAGTCCAGTGAAGAATCGACAGGTTCTTGTTCCAGCAGCACGCGACGGTCTCATCTTACACGGTAAAAACACCCGCCGAAGCAATGTTCGGCGGACGAAGAGCCACAGCCCTCGATCTCATGATACTATGGCCATGAATGAAGATCGAGAGATTCCCAGATCGGGAGTAATGGCAGATTATTCGGTCGGACAACTCGTCTACGTGAGGAATTTCAGCGGAAGTCGGGCCTTCCATGTAAAACTTGAGTAGAAAAGGCTCTATGTTGGTTGACAAGAAGGTGTCATCCCTCTGAATACGTTGGATATCAATGCCCTTGAGTGTAAATATAACAAAATCACAAAACTCTCTTTGTGTATTGTGTAACTGCCCTTGTATTTGGTAGTAGAGGCTATGGTGGTGATTTGGACCTTTCACACCAGGCTCCTTTTTCTTATTTTTCGCCTCATACTCCTTTGCGGTTTCAGTAGGCTTCAAGAATCTTTTGGAACGGGGACACTTTACGTCAATGAGGCCATTTGTTCCAAGTAGTTAATCAGGGAATGCTGCTAGAAATCCGTCCTTCAGATTAACGAATAAGCCGCACTTCTGCACATTGCAGTTTTCCTGTTCCACGTACAGTTGTAAAGCAGCATCCTCATTGATTCTACCATATTCTCTTGCGGGTGAAGAAAGGTCTTTGGGTACACGATACGTGAAACAAGTCTGGCACTGTACGTTGTGGTTCGACACCCACTAATATCGAAGTCCTTATAGAGCCTCATAATTTAATCATTACCTCGTCACCTCATATTGCTCTTCATCAACAGTAAGTACAATAGGCTACCGCCATATTACAATCCAAGAATTGAAAAATTGAGCCGTTCAATCCTTCAATATGTTTATTATTTATATAATGTTATTACGTTACATTACCTCGAGACGATCGACGTTCATCGTCGATCTTCAAATACTTATATAAGGGGGGGGGGGGGGGGGGTATTCAGTGGCAGTTTAGGTACTGCCACTGAATGTGGCAGTACCTAAACTGCCACATTCAGTGGGACCGTGGCCTTAAAGGGGCGATGCAACAATTTTTGTACTTTGCGCAAATACCGCTTAGAACGGATCCCTGACGTTAATGACCTATGAAACACGCGTTCGTTTTTCACCCCACGCAATAGAAGTCCCAGTAAAAAATTAAAGAAAAACGAGCAGCCTTCACCCCCTCAACTCGCAGCCAGAACAAGCGGCCACGTGATCTGGAGCCGATTATATGCCGCCAATGTTGATCATAGCCACGCGCTGGGGTTGGCAAAGCACAGGACACGCGCTGAGTTCCCGACAGTGTTATGGCTCGGCTATTGTCGTCGTTGCAGCGATTGGACACGGGCCACTACCCGAATGCTTCTCGAGCTATCAATTATCACGAGCCCAAATCGAGTGCTCACGCAATGCTCGGGTCCAATCTATGAGCCGCATTCAAATATCGTCCCTGGAGGATGCTGCTACCACCAGGGTACGTCATCAAAATTTGCGAAGGAGAGATTGAAAGAAAACGCTCGCTTTTCTCCTTGAAATTACACCGCAACAAAGAGGTTTCTTGGTCAGTGGCGTTGCGTGCGAGTGTACTTGGGTCCCACTAGTGCCAGTAAGCTCATACAAAGTGAAAAACGCTCAAAACGAATATCGTTGCACCGCCCCTTTAAAGGGCCTCTGACACGCCAAAAAAGAAAAAAACTTTTTTTCATGCTAAACGTTGCAATGGCATATCAGGACATTACAAAAAAATTGTTTCACTATAGAGTTGCGTAGTTTTTTTATAAAAAATAGAAATACGAGGCCCAATTCAAAGTTCCCGCCGTGCACTGTGACGTAACAGTGTACCGCAAGGTGTCGGGGCGGTCAGAAGGGAGGCATCGCCGGAAGTCACGTGAGTTGTATCCCTCCTCGTGCTTACCGCGAGCGCGTGTAATATTTTTTAAAATATTTTTGTTATATTCTCCGCACCTCCACGAGCGATCCAAGCAGACAAGGTTTCTTTTATTTGCTTTTCATCGCTTAATGTTGCTGTAAAGGTAGAAAAGCAGAGTCAGTGAATTGACGTGATCAACTACAATGCCTAGAAGGTGCTGTGTGAGGGACTGTCCCGGTATTTCAGCAACTGAAGAAGAGATCACACTGCATGCATTTCTGAGAGACATACATCGGCCGCATGAGCACCCAGTAAACAAGTTCTACTCATGTTCTAGACAAAATACGTACTTTGTGCTCGACGTTTACTTGTACTTGGTACACTCACCAGTTCGTATTCTTTAGACGGCAGGCATCTACAGCCAGGAGAGTATCCGATGATTCAACGACCTCGGTGTCTCAACCTTCAGCAATGCGATCGGGCGTGTCTTATGCTAGCAATCCTAATTTCTGCGAGCGTTCTAAATTTTTTTTTTTCAAAACTTGATAGCTTGTTTTGCGCCCAGTATAGCCCTGTATCATCGGACTGGCGGCATGCACTCGTACACTGGCTTGTACTCGCAAAGCTTTCATCATTGACCTCCATCACGTCGATCCACTGACTCTTCGTCCTCAAATTTTACAGCACGCAAACTAACCAACGGTGCAGGGATAAAGAGCTAGTGGAACTGAAACTTCGTTTTCTACGATCGCTCGTACGAAGAGCAGAATAATAAAACGAAAAAAAAAAAAAGTCTTAGGCGCGGTCGCGGAGAGCACGAGGAGTGAAACTCACGCGACTTCCGGTTAACCCACTATTAGTGACGTAGTTCGATGCCTCCTTTCTGACCGCCCCGACACCTTGCGGTACACTGTTACGTCACAGTGCACGGCGGGAACTTTGAATTGGGCTTCGTATTTCTATTTTTTATAAAAAAACTACGCAACTCTGTAGTGAAACAATTTTTTTGTAATGTCCTGATATGCCATTGCAACGTTTAGCATGAAAAAAAAAATGTTTTTTTTTGGCGTGTCAGAGGCCCTTTAAGCAGAGCATCTGCAGACTCAATCCCAACCGCCCGCTCACCTGCCTTTCGTCGCACGAGAATTTTGCCATTCACATGCCAAGCAAACTGATCAGACTTTTCTTTCGCCCATTCTTCTGTCTTCCAGTGTGTTGCTTTGTTCTGCTTTGTCATATTTTCTAGTAAATAGATGTTGTTGTCTCGATCAAGTTTTTTTCTTGTAGTGCGACGGTTCATGCTAAAACTTTGGCATGTGGTTCGTACTTCTAGCTCTAGATTTGGGTGGAGAGTCAGGGTTCGGCCATGCAAAAGTTATTTTTGTAATAAAAAAAAAAAAAACTTTTTTTGTGTATTAACTTTTCCCCACACTATGTTGGCCCTCAAGATTTTGGGGTGTGCTATCTGGCCCCCACACTCAAATGAGTTTGAGCACAACTGCGAACCCTATTGCGCATCTCACTGCATTTGCCAGAAATGCGAGCGAATCTTCGCCACACTTGATCCACGGCAAAGCTGCGCCTTTCATAGAAAGACTGATAAGAAAAAAGGACTGGAAACATTATTTCGAGGCATAAAAATCCTCGAACAGCTGGTCTACAATATAACGAGCCTTACTCCCATTTCATTATAGGAATCCCACCCTGGAGGCCACTACGCAAGATCAAAGTTGATTCAATTCCTAACAATATGCATAAAATAAGAGATATAAATTCAGAACACTCGATCGATAGAGTAAAACGCCTAGAGAAAGAGGCCGAGCACTCAAACGTATCACTCTATTGTACGGACGCCAGTTTTAATGCGGAGCAATGCACGCTAGCAATATAGAGGCAGAAAGAAATCATGACAAGGGAGTGCCAGAGAGTTTCTACCCTGCGCGCTGAGCTGCTAGTTAGAGCGACGGCCATAACTGAGTTCATCAAACACGAGGGGGAAGAAGCCATAGTGCGAACAAATAGCCAACATGCCTGTTGAACCTTTCTAAACAATGAACTACCTACATACATTTGCAGCATTCTTCAACGACACATGCGCAAGTACCCGCTGTTAAAAATTGAGATCCATTGGGTCCCAGGGCACCAGGGACTGAGAGGGAGCAGCCGGGCTCGCGAGCTCACCCACGAACCGAATCCGGGACCTTCTCTGGCGTGGCCGGCAGTGCAAGAATATGAACAGAAATTGACAAGAAAAAAATCTACATAACGTTAGAAATAAAATTCTTAGAGATAGACGTAGAGCCTCCACTTTTCTACCCTCACACTGATATACTCATTCCAGAGAGGAAGCGTCCCTCATACGCAAAGCGCAAACACACCCACTACTAATCCCCGCACTATATCCATCACATTAACAATCCTCCAGGCCGACCCGTGTGCTCCTGCTGCTGTGGATAACACACACTCTGGGACAGCCCTGCAGCCTGCCATGAGTCGCTTTAAGTCGCTCTCCCATCTACCCCACCATTGGATCCCAAGCGTCTGGGAGGAATGGTCCTCCTCCGTCTAGAGCTTCAAAAGCTGTGGTGGCTGCTCCTCTTTCATCACATTCGGAAAGTGGTGGACGACGGAGGTCCCAACACAGCTACCTAGGCCCGGACCTGGGCTAAAGATCGAGGAGCATCTTCCATTCAAATAAAAGTTCTCTCACTCTCTCTCTCTCTCTCTCTCTCTTTCTTTCTTTCGTGCACCTCCCTCTTATTCTACCGTCGCCTTCGGCGGGCTGCTATATTTGTCCACTGAGATGTGACGAGTTGTGGGACTCGCTTCGAGCACGCGCAGTAGCTGAGCCTTCCTGCAAAATATATTAGGCGCCCTGACTCCAGATATTTGGCCCGGGTCACAAGAGCTGTAAAGGCCCACAGTGGGGCTTTGTATAGGAAAGAACACTTACTGCCAAGCGCTTTGCATCCTGGCTGTCGCCTTCCGCCGTTGGGGTAGAAGTCAACGTGTCCACAGTCGATGGTGATGCCCATCCGGCCCCGGAAGACGTTGAAGCCCATGCCCATACTCGTGTGGATGACGTCTACGAAGTGGGCATGCTCCGGCCGCAGGTGAACGCCGAAGGACTGGAACAGTGGTCCTGCCGGATCGAGACCTGTCCAGCCAGGATTTGGCTCAGTAAGGCCCGTGTCTCTGTTTTTGCGCGAGCACGTCTCCTTCTGGCAAACGTGACGTCTTCAGCCGCATCCAGAGGCTTGCATTCACGAGTTTGGGAACATCCCTGGCCACCAACGTTTCAACTATTTCTGGCGTATCAACCCTTCAAGAGCAATCGCAGTCTCCTTTTTGTTTCGTGTGCGTCACAGTGTGTAATGTCGGTTTTTTTTTTTAAGTTTTAGCATGATCGTGTACGTGTCTTGAGTCTGTGGTTATGGATGCCGTTTCAACAATAATTTCAATTGAACACATTTCTGCGCGGCCATTGACTGAGCTTAAAGAGCCGCTGAAAATAAAATTTTTTTTTTTTTTTTTTAAGCAGTCTGGTTGGGACACGCGTGTCACAAGATTAATTTTACGCGAAAAAAAAATTATAACAATCTTGACGGCGCGAGACGCGATTTAGTCGTAAGTCACCTCCTTTCCATTTGTTTTCTCTCTCGGCATTTCGGGCGCGTGAGGGAGAGGGGGAAAGACCGAATGACGACCTCGTTCAGCGAATGACCATTCCGTGATGTCATGTACTTTGCGCGCAGAATTTCAAATAAATCTCTCACCGACAATATTGCTTTAATTTTTTTTTCGCGTAAAATTTATTTTTTGACGCGCGTGTTGGTTGTCATGCTTCATGCAAAGCATTGTTCCGCTGACTCGCGGCGTAAGTAGACGTAAGCTCCCGTAGCATAACGCAATTAACGCAACGTAAGCAAACAGCCCTGTGCGAAACGGGCTTTTACGAAGGCGCCAGATCGCACCAGCCGGGTCGTTTATGCAAAGTCCATTGATGCGTTTGTGCTTGCAAGTAGCGTCAAATGTACCACTGCACGAAGCACATGTCGTGTGCGGCCCTTGGAAGCAAATGGCGGCGGAGCACTCCTCCCGTGACACGTGTATTTCCCGTGCCTACAATTAGGGTTGGCTACTTGGAAACAAAAAAGCAAAGCGTGAATTTTAACGTTGGGCCTTTACGTTTGTGGGGAAGTGTGGATGTACGCATTTTATTCTTCACCGTTGCATGTCGCACATGAAAGGCAAGTGTCCAAGACGCACCGGTGATTCTGCCTATCTTGGAAGCCATCATATCTTGCAGGTCTTCTCCTAGAAAGCCCGCAGTCTGCGCCCCGAGGCTGTGCCCGATGTAGTGCACGTTCTCCAGCCGCAACGCCCCGGCGCGCACCAGGCGCTCAAGCAGCATCGCCACCACGCGTGCCACCATACGAGTGTTGCCAGCTGCCACGGAGTAGTTCTTGCCCCCAGAGCCCTGGCTCCAGTCCACCAGGATGACGGTGGCATTTTCCTGCGTGCACCGCAGGCCAAGTGGAAATTAAAAACAAAAAAGAAAAGGGGGAGGGGGGGGGGGACTTCCTTAAGCTTCCTAAGAGCAACTTTTTAGTATGTAAGAAAAGAACGACATACATTAGTGTTTTTTTTTTGAAATAAAGTATTGCATTTTGGTGAAATGGCAATTGATGCCGCAAGTGATGACGTCACAACATGGCGCTCCACTCCAAACAAACCGTTGCTAGGGCCGTTGTTATGGAGAAATGCATAGGGGCTGGACGAGAGCTTAGAAATTGTCTGATAAAAAGTAAATGATTTTTTGTAAGCATTGTGTCTTCTCAGTGTCTAATCATGGTCTTTTTATATCGCCTCAGTACCATAAAGCGATGACAAAAGCCCGAAATGAAGTTTCACAACCGCTTTTGCCTTGCTAGCAGGCGACACAATGGCTTCGCGGGTTCAGTGGTTCTTTCTGGGAGTACACCACCGCATTGATTGATGTTGGTGATGATCGACGAAACTTCTATTCTCACTATGAGGAAGGGAGAAACGGACGGACAACAACGACAAAGGACAACTGGAAGTTATCGTCTGTCGTTGTTGTCCGCCCCTTTGTCCCTTTCTCATATTCAGGTTAACAACACGCTCGTCCTTTACCCCGTTTCTATTCTCAGGGGCAACCTTCTGTGGGATTTCGGAAACGAAGAGTGCCCGCGCACAGCTTTGAGCGACGTTCTAGGTTCGCAAGCGCGCGAACGCCTTCCAATGGAGCTCGCTTCCGAAATACCCCAGAAGGTGAAAACACTGTGAAGCCGAATCATGTACGACGACGCCGACGTGAAGTGTATCAAGGTCGAAGTGCAGGCCAGCACACGTTTCAAGGATTTCTAACAGCACAGTTGAGTTAAGTGGACATCTGTGTGATCAGGCGAACTGTCCGTAACAGATATATATTGGGGTCATTTAGCAAACCGTTACCGTGTTCCGCGTACCGCACTACCGGAGCCTTTGGAGCATGATTTTAAGCTTTCGCCCCGTGGTCACGGTATCACCCAGGCACGGGCTTAAAAGCATGCTTCAAAGGCTCCGGTACTGCGGTACGCGAAACATGGTAATGGTTTGCTTTAAGTTCCTATTGCCGAAGATGGAATCAAATTGACAAACGTAAAACGGAAAAAAAAAAATTAGTTAGCAAACTGGTGCCTAGAAACAAAAAAAAAAAAGGATGAGCGTGGACGGCGGCAGCAGCGAGCGAGGATGTGTCGGCGTGACAGCTGGCTGTGAGTCGACAAAGCCACGCTCGGCTCTTTAAAGGGGTGGTGCAACGATATTCAATTGGAATGTTTTTCACTTTACAGGAGCTTACTGGCACTAATGGGACTCAAGGTTACTCGCACGCAACGCCACTGGCCAAGAAATTTCTTTGTTGCGGTGTAATTTCAGAGACAAAAGGGATCATTTTCATTCAATCTCTCCTTTGCAAAATTTGATGACGTAAAGTGGGGATCGCAGTACACCCATATGACGATATTTGAATGCTGTTCATAGATTGGACCCGAGCATTGCGTGGGCACTCGATTTGGGCTCGTGATAATTACTAGCTCGAGAAGCATTCGAGCGGCCCGTGTCCAATCGCTGCAACGACGACAATAGCCGAGCCATAACAATCTCTGGAATTCAGCGCGTGTCCTGGGGTGCTATGTTGCGCTTTTTGGACTCCCAGGAGACTTGGAAGAAGGAAGTGACGTCAACGACTAGAGCGAACGCAGATTGGATGTTGACAGAAGAAAACAAAATCAACATCCAATCTGCATTTGCTGCGATGTTGACGTCACTTCCTTCTTCCTAGTCTCCTGGGAGTCCAAAAAGCGCAACATAGCCCCCCTGTGCTTTGCCAACCCCAGCGCGTGGCAATGATCAACATTGGCGGCATATAATCGGCTCCAGATCACGTGGCCGCTTGTTCTGGCTGCGAGTTGAGGGGGTGAACGCTGCTCGTTTTTCTTCAATTTTTTACTGAGACTTCTATTGCGTGGGGTGAAAAACGAACGAGTGTTTTGTAGGTCATTAACGTCAGGGATCCGTTCTAAGCGGTATTTGCGCAAAGTACAAAAATTGTTGCATTGCCCCTTTAACTATTAGTCTTGGCATCTTGAGCATTCGACCTAGACTGTTCATTAGTGAGCTAGGGCGAGACTGACTAGGTTAAGGTCATTCTGGCCTCCTTATGTTTTACACTCGAGGTAAGAGTAAACTCGAATCTTCTAGACTTGAGGCACGGAGAAGCGTTCCTTCTGAGTCATGCGCACTTGGGGTCTTACTTAAAGGAGCGGTGCAACGATATTCAATTGGAATATTTTTCACTTTACACCAGCTTACTGGCACTAGTGGGGCTCAAGGATACTCGCACGCAACGCCACTAGCCAAGAAACTCCTTTGTTGCGGTGTAATTTCAAGCCCAAAAGCGAGCATTTTCATTCAATCTCTCCTTTGAAAACTTTGATGACGTAACGTGGGGATCCCAGTACACCCATATGACGATATTCGAATGCGGTTCATAGATTGGACCCGAGCATTGCGTGCGCACTCGATTTGGGCTCGTGATAATTACTGGCTCGAGAAGCATTCGGGTAGTGGCCCGTGTCCAATCGCTGCAACGACGACAATAGCCGAGCCATAACAATGTCTGGAACTCAGCGCGTGCCCTGTGCTTTGCCAACCCCAGCACGTGGCTATGATCAACATTGGCGGCATATGATCGGCTCCAGATCGCGTGGCCGCTTGTCCTGGCTGCGAGTTGAGGGGGTGAACGCTGCTCATTTTTCTTTAATTTTTTTCTGGGACTTCTACTGCGTGGGGTGGATAACGAACGCGTGTTTTATAGATCATTAACGTCAGGGATCCGTTCTAAGCAGTGTTTGCGGAAAGTACAAAAATTGTTGCATCGCTCCTTTAAAACTGAAGAATCAGTAGGATTTTTTTTCTCAGTTTGATGATTACAAGGCAGGCACGAAACACACACCCATAACGAGCCTCAAAAACGAAGTTCGGGGTCTCGAACTGCTCATCTAGAGTCAAATTAATTGCTCTTCCATTAAAATTCACGTTAACTGCCAAATTATATAGAGGGCCCGATGCTGCTTTGATATCGTGTTCTCAACAGATGCTTTTCTCCCTGTATTTCTAGCAGATCTCCATGCGTGTGATGATTTTCGTCAGGCAGTATCCCGTACCGCACGCAAGTATAATTAATTTTTATAAACCTGATTAGTTTTCTTAGTTCTGCCATGTTCCAAATTAATACAAAATCAAAATCGTATATCTTTGAGCAAACGATTCAAACTGGTTGCAGACACTTCAGTCATTCCGTGTGAGTTCGTCGAGCGTTCGTCGTCTGTAACAGGTATCTCGAGACGTTTCGAGGACCAAAAGTTGCCATCGCGAATATTTCCTGATTCTCGGCAAACTTCTGTCGTGGTAAGTGTGATATCTAGGCTTCCTTTGTCTATTATGTTTAGACATTTAAATTCCACGTCCGCTTTTCGACCGACCGTTTTTTCGGAACGGAATCGAGTCCCATGTATTCGTCCATAACAACACCCCTAGCAAGGGTTTATTGTTTCATGGTGCTCTTAACAGAAAAACCTTTCATGGTCGCTGTTACCGCCTAAGTGGCTCCGCAATAAAGAAAAAAAAAAAAGCCTTAGTGGCTCCGCGGCAAAGCGCCGGCCTACGGATCCCCAGTTGGCTGGTTCGAACCCCGGCCGCGGTGCCCGCAAACTGACGGAAGCTTATTGCGGAAAAGGCGCGTCATGTAACCGAGCTCTCGGTTGAAAGTCAAAAGATCCCCAGGTGGTCTAAATTATTCCTCTTTCCTCCGCCGAGGCGTGCCAGATGCCCTTAGTTTGTTTGGCACTTAAACCCCTATATTTATAATTTATGGTCGCTGCATGCCCCTGTCACTTTGAAACGGAAAACTGAATTTGGGCTGTGTTGTGGCTGTAGCATTTTCAGTGAATAGATTCGTTTAATAATTATCGCCTTACTTACTACTTTGCTCATTCGTCATAAAAGTCGGTAAAAACAGGTTCCCCCGCCAACCCTGGCGAGAGTGTGATTACGGGCAAATTCGGAACACAGGTGTGAAGTCGGGCAGTCACTCTCCTCATACTTCGTATAAAAGGCAGGATGTTCTCTGCAGACACTAAGGACACAATTAGCTGCGGATATTCCTCAAGCATGCTCGAAGCACGCTGGCTTCATACATGCTCCAAACATGTATGCAGACTGTCTTCTGTACGATCTATTAGCTGCGTGACCCCGGCTCTTGACTAAGCGCACCACGGTGGGGGACAAACTCACCACTGCCAGGATCTCATTCTTGATACGCTGCACCCATCTAGCCCTCGCCTTGCTGCGGAACCCGTGCACCACGATGTACAGCTTTTCTTTCACGTCCAAGAGCTTGGCGATGGCGTCCATGTCGCCGTCGTAGCCCACCTCGAGCAGGGGTGTCGGACTCTCGCCATCCCCGTGGCGGTTCGTGTGCACCAGAAACCGTGGGTTGACGCGATCGGGAGTCTGAGGCCGGAGGTGACTGACGTTTCCAGACATCGGAAACGAACCGTTCACCTTCGGGAAGACGAGTTCGGCCTCGATGGGGGTATTGCCGAGCAACCTTGTGTTGTGAAACCTGAGGCAAGAGCAATAGACCGATTGCATCTGCCGGTTCCGCTGCGCACTCACTGGCGCAGGGGGGGCCCCGTTGCTGGTCTGCGCGAGTTAGGAGTTCTCAAGTGCACTGTCGCCTGCCTCCCGTCCCTTTACTCCCGTGAACTGAAGTCATGACGGCGTAACGCGTGCGTATACGAACGTTTAAAGGGGCCATGAAACGATTTTTCATCTCCTTCCTCCAGCTTTAATCCTCAACTCAAAAGCGAATTGAGAAATCGTGGTCGTTACATGCTTGGGGACCGGTGCTGTGACTTCAACCTTCCACCGTGCTTTTTAAGCGCACCATAGAACTTGTCATTCGCAAGTGACGATTAGTTCCGTCAGGGCACCCATTGGCCACGAACGCGAATTCAAATATTCGTCGACGGATATACTGTTGACGAGCGCACGTCCTAGGGACGCAGTTCTCATGTCCAATGCGTGAACTGGGGTCGGCTGACGTGTTTTGGGTATTGCGGATGTATCATAGTAAAAAGGCGGAGAGCTTTCGAAGGGAAGGAGGTACTAAATCGTCCGCTATATTTTCAAATGTGCGTACCGGAAAGCTGGTTTTAGACTTTCTACCCTCTTCCTTTGGGCCCACTAAACGATATGCCGATTAGTAAAGTCAAAATATAAACCATTTATTTCGGCCCAAAATTCATTTCATGGCCTCTTTGAGCCGGCCGGGTCATACTGCTTATACATCAACAAAAGACAGTCTGCATGCAGATTCGAACGCCAGTCACCGCAACATCCGTGCTTCGAGTGCCGTATGGCAATGAGTTCAAGGAGAAAGTTGGCGTGGAGGCATTCGAACCACGAATACAGCGGTGACTCGTGCTTGCAGACTGCCTCTTGTAGGATGTACGAGCAGTGGGACCCCGGCTTCAGTGAAACCGGTCTATCGTACACAGGTGAGCTCTCGAGAGCAGACAGTAAAGAAATAACGCATATTGACTGGAGAAAAGGGGGAAGCGCTGCCCGGAACTCCATCATGTTGTGGCAGTGATCTCGAGCGCGGCAACCTCGCCACGTTGTCCGCTGCTATCAATAGATTTTTGTTCCTTTCACTCAACAGAAATAAACCACGTCGATATCACGGAAACTTTCTCCCGAACAACATAAATCGACAAGCTAATTCTCGTCGATTTATCTTCGTGGACATTTTTTTTTTGCAGTCAAAGCCATGGACGCACCTGCGTTCGCGCATTTTGAGCGCCCATCAAAGCTGTGCACGCTACCTGTTTGATTCTTCTGAAATTCTCCAAAAAGTTGTCCACGGTTCATGGCAGGGGTAGCTGTGACTGGAAGCGATGCTGACGTCTCACTCCAACACACAAAGAAGGACACTGGACACTGGCCCGATGCCACAACTTTCCTCAGCTGGGTTATATAGTAACGTGAAATGGAGTGATCCGACGATGTCGTGTCAGTGTTCACGAAGCTGTCGTTTATTTGTCGCGGGTTATTGGTTTCGTGATACGTACCTCTTGAGAGCTGCGCTGATATCTTCAATTTCGACGTCGCTCAACTCGACGTCTTCGTACTCGGCGTCCTCGGGAGCGACATTGGCGCACGCCCGGAACAGCGTTCCTGCTTCGGATAGTGAGTAAAGAGATGTTATGGAGTGGCCAAGTACGATGCACGACAGATGGACGTAAATTTGTGAGTGCCATACCAGAAAGCACAAGGAGAAGAGGTGAAAGTGTCAACTGCATGACTTG
Source organism: Ixodes persulcatus (assembly GCA_013358835.2). Taxonomy (NCBI): domain Eukaryota; kingdom Metazoa; phylum Arthropoda; class Arachnida; order Ixodida; family Ixodidae; genus Ixodes; species Ixodes persulcatus. Next base: position 741,468 of record JABSTQ010010428.1, read on the forward strand.
CTCTGCAATTCAACGACAGCATAACGGCCCTGTAAGCCTGCATTGGTCGTTAGGGAGTTTTAGCAGATTGTTTCGGTAACTCCTATGCCGATATAACCGATACACCACAGACGCCTTTGCGCACCATGGTGTTGGTGTTGAGTATCGTTATCGGAGGTATCAGAACGATCTACTAAAACTCCCTAACAGGGAGCGTTATAACTTATTAGAGTGGTCCGTTACCTCCGATAACGATACCCGATATATCTGCACAATGCACACGCAAACGCGGTGTTTTCACATGACGTCAATCCGCCATTTTGTTTTTTGATGTGAGAGTGATGAAACTTATAAGCTTTTTTTGCACTGCCAATTTGAGGGTGTGATGGGAATTTTCTGAGTGTCTTCTGCACGTGCCAGACTGCTCATAACGACAAAAGGAATGACGTCGCTGAAAACGCCCTAGAAGGCTGGTTCACACTGCAGGCTCGTTCACACAGACCCGTTTTCTTACGTTACGTTACGAAAAGTCACCGGGAATTCTGTGCTTCGTTTTAAGCGTGGCTACCCATTCAAGGAGATAGCCTGGCACGCGACATTCGAGACACGAATGTTTCGGTGACTTAGACGTAACGTAAGAAAACGGTGCTGTGTGAAAAGGTGAACCGTGCTCAACTCCTTACGTTACTTTACGACGAGCCCTGTGTCCTTGGTTGCCACGGTAACTCACCGTCCTAGCTCGTGGTCACCGAAACATTCGTGTCTCGAATGTCGCATGCCAGGCTATCTCCTTGAATTAGTAACCACGCTTAATACGAAGCACAAATTTCCCGGTGACTTTTCGTAACGTAACGTAAAAAAACGGGTCTGTGTGAACCAGCCTTTTGGTTGATAATTCTCCAAGAACGATACCCGTCGCCCTGCGGCAGTGTTGGCGGAAAAATGAAAAAAAAAAAAAATCACGATTAATTTTTTATAATAAATAAGATTTATTTTATGTAAATCAGATTTATTTGATTTAAGTGAGACCTATATTTTATTTAAATCGCTGTACCTAGAAAATAGTACTTCTTTATTACTAGATGCATCTTTAAACATGGAAGATTGATAGATATATCCGTCTAATCTGAGAGTGACGGCAATGCGGAACAAATAATTACTGTCAATTAAAAGCACACTTTGATTAGGAACTTCTATTTGATGTAAAACCTGCGATGCTAGAACAAAAACAGCTTAATTTTTCAGTTTATAAAACCCTCTTTTTTTTTTGCCTTTTTTTGCGTTCTGATTTGCACGCAGTAGGACACTACGCAACTGACGAGCGAAGTAGGTAAGAAAGCTCGACGCTCCGATTCGCTCAAATGCACACGGATTTTTTGCTGCTGTTTAGCCTGATATAAATTTTCTTCTGGTCGATTATTCTGATATGAATTTTCTTTCAGTCAATGATGAAAGAACCTAAGCAAATGCACATTAAAGCATCAAATTATAGCGATACGGTAAGTAAAAAATATATTCGTTATCATTTGTGCGTGAAAGGCTCGATTAAAATCATCGTAGTAAAACTGGCCCGATCTACATCATGCTTTAAAAAATGCTTTAAATCCCGATCTAAATCATCTCGATTTTTATTCTCCACCTTGGTTGGTGGTAGCGCGTTACCAGTAACGGCATTACTGGTAACGTGTTACATTTTCGGTAACGCAATAACGTACTCGTTACTTTTCTTAGAAGAGTAACCTATAACGTAGCTATACGTCTTCTTCGCAAAACTTATAAAAAATTACAATTTTTTTTGTGTGTATTTTAAGGCGCCAAGTTATAGGAATTGTTGCACTCATCCCAGATATCTTCAAAATTTCGTCGCTCTGCTTCCTTCCCACGCAAAAGCTCCCACTTTAGGAAAACGCCAACGCAATTTGGTCCAGTGTCGAAAAACTTCGTTGTTTCGTAAATAAAAGGTAACGCAAAACTAACGTGTGTTACACTCACCGTTAACGGTGAAGGTAGCACGTTCCTTTTATTTGCAAGTAACGAATAACCTAGTTCGTTTTGTTGTTTTTTTCGGTCACACCTACAACACTGCTCCGTTGATGCCTTGGTGCGTGCATCGTGTCGTTATCGGAGGCATCGAAATGATCTACTATACTTCGTTTCACCTTAAAAGACAACTCCGGTCAATTTTTTTTTTTTTTTTTTGGGATTACGACTGTTTTCCGCTATGGCAGCGTCTCCGCAATGCGAGGTATAATTATTTTTGTTCGATATTGCGCCTAGTTTAATAAATATCGCGGCTCAAAGTTTGGTTTCGGGCGTCTACGGCAAAAACGAAACTATCTGCTAGGGGGATGGCAACACTGATCGTCAGACGTACGGCCGCGACGTGACGTCACGCTGGTGCTGCTCCAGTGTTGCTTGACTGAAAGCTAACCCGCTTACCGCCCGCTAGAGAGCAGCTGGTCGCATGTTTAAAATCGGTTTTAGTGGGGTTCGCGGCTTCACTGAGGTAATATTGCGGTTGTGATCATATTTCATGCCACTGAAGCGATACCAGTCATTCATTTTGGTTTCGTTCTCGACCGGAGTTGCCCTTTTAAGGGGTTAGTGCAACGATTTCAATGTTGAAAGATTTTGCAGTTTGCATTTTTTATTAAGTACAAAACGAGCGTGTTGGAGCGTCCCCCCTTTTTATGTATCTTCCTCATGTTTAATTACTGTTAGCAACACGCTCGTTTGTGTAGCTTAATTCGTTGTCCGTCCCGGCCCCTTTTTATGTATCTCCTCAGTGTTAATTACTGTTAACAACACGCTTCGTATTTGGTACTTAAATTCGTTGTGTTCCGTCCCCCTTTTTATATATCTTCCTCATGTTTATTACTGTTAGCAACACGCTCGTTTTGTACTTAATTTCGTGTCCGCCCCCTTTTTATGTATCTTCCTCATTTTATTACTGTTAGCACACGCTCGTTTTTGGTACTTAATTTCGTTTGTCCGTCCCCTTTATGTATCTTCCTCATGTTTAATACTGTTACAACACGCTCGTTTATGTACTTAATTCGTTGTCCGTAAACCCCCCTTTTTATATCATCTTCCTCAAAATGAAAAAAAAAAAATCACGATTAATTTTTATAATAAATAAGATTTATTTTATGTAAATCAGATTTATTTGATTTAAGTGAGACCTATATTTTATTTAAATCGCTGTACCTAGAAAATAGTACTTCTTTATTACTAGATGCATCTTTAAACATGGAAGATTGATAGATATATCCGTCTAATCTGAGAGTGACGGCAATGCGGAACAAATAATTACTGTCAATTAAAAGCACACTTTGATTAGGAACTTCTATTTGATGTAAAACCTGCGATGCTAGAACAAAAACAGCTTAATTTTTCAGTTTATAAAACCCTCTTTTTTTTTTGCCTTTTTTTGCGTTCTGATTTGCACGCAGTAGGACACTACGCAACTGACGAGCGAAGTAGGTAAGAAAGCTCGACGCTCCGATTCGCTCAAATGCACACGGATTTTTTGCTGCTGTTTAGCCTGATATAATTTTCTTCTGGTCGATTATTCTGATATGAATTTTCTTTCAGTCGATGATGAAAGAACCTAAGCAAATGCACATTAAAGCATCAAATTATAGCGATACGGTAAGTAAAAAATATATTCGTTATCATTTGTGCGTGAAAGGCTCGATTAAAATCATCGTAGTAAAACTGGCCCGATCTACATCATGCTTTAAAAAATGCTTTAAATCCCGATCTAAATCATCTCGATTTTTATTCTCCACCTTGGTTGGTGGTAGCGCGTTACCAGTAACGGCATTACTGGTAACGTGTTACATTTTCGGTAACGCAATAACGTACTCGTTACTTTTCTTAGAAGAGTAACCTATAACGTAGCTATACGTCTTCTTCGCAAAACTTATAAAAAATTACAATTTTTTTGTGTGTATTTTAAGGCGCCAAGTTATAGGAATTGTTGCACTCATCCCAGATATCTTCAAAATTTCGTCGCTCTGCTTCCTTCCCACGCAAAAGCTCCCACTTTAGGAAAACGCCAACGCAATTTGGTCCAGTGTCGAAAAACTTCGTTGTTTCGTAAATAAAAGGTAACGCAAAACTAACGTGTGTTACACTCCCCGTTAACGGTGAAGGTAGCACGTCCTTTTATTTGCAAGTAACGAATAACCTAGTTCGTTTGTTGTTTTTTTCGGTCACACCTACAACCACTGCTCCGTTGATGGCCTTGGTGCGTGCATCGTGTCGTTATCGGAGGCATCGAAATGATCTACTATACTTCGTTTCACCTTAAAAGACAACTCCGGTCAATTTTTTTTTTTTTTTATTTGGGATTACGACTGTTTTTCCGCTATGGCAGCGTCTCCGCAATGCGAGGTATAATTATTGTTGTTCGATATTGCGCCTAGTTTAATAAATATCGCGGCTCAAAGTTTGGTTTCGGGCGTCTACGGCAAAAAACGAAACTATCTGCTAGGGGGATGGCAACATGATCGTCAGACGTACGGCCGCGACGTGACGTCACGCTGGTGCTGCTCCAGTGTTGCTTGACTGAAAGCTAACCCGCTTACCGCCCGCTAGAGAGCAGCTGGTCGCATGTTTAAAATCGGTTTTAGTGGGGTTCGCGGCTTCACTGAGGTAATATTGCGGTTGTGATCATATTTCATGCCACTGAAGCGATACCAGTCATTCATTTTGGTTTCGTTCTCGACCGGAGTTGCCCTTTTAAGGGGTTAGTGCAACGATTTCAATGTTGAAAGATTTTGCAGTTTGCATTTTTTATTAAGTACAAAACGAGCGTGTTGGAGCGTCCCCCCTTTTTATGTATCTTCCTCATGTTTAATTACTGTTAGCAACACGCTCGTTTTGTACTTAATTCGTTGTCCGTCCCCCCTTTTTATGTATCTTCCTCATGTTTAATTACTGTTAGCAACACGCTCGTTTTGTACTTAATTCGTTGTCCGTCCCCCTTTTTATATATCTTCCTCATGTTTAATTACTGTTAGCAACACGCTCGTTTTGTACTTAATTCGTTGTCCGTCCCTCCTTTTTATGTATCTTCCTCATGTTTAATTACTGTTAGCAAACACGCTCGTTTTGTACTTAATTCGTCGTCCGTCCCCCCTTTTTATGTATCTTCCTTCAGTTTAATACTGTTAGCAACCGCTCGTTTTGTACTTAATGAGGTGTCCGGTCCCCATTTTTATGTATCTTCCTCATGTTTAATTACTGTTAGAACAAAGACGTCGTTTGTACTAATTCGTTGTCCGCCCCCCCCCCCTTTATGTATCTTCCTCATGTTTAAAAAAATTTAACTGTTAGCAACCCGCTTCGTTTTGTACTTACATTCGTGGTCCGTCCCCCCTTTTTATGTATCTTCCTCATGTTTAATTACTGTTAGCAACACGCTCGTTTTGTACTTAATTCGTTGTCCGTCCCCCCTTTTTATGTATCTTCCTCATGTTTAATTACTGTTAGCAACACGCTCGTTTTGTACTTAATTCGTTGTCCGTCCCCCCTTTTTATGTATCTTCCTCATGTTTAATTAATTGCATTTTTTATATTGTCTATATAAGCAGAAGTGAGAAAAACGCGTCACCTTTCCACGTAAAACTGATATTCCGCTGCGTAATCGCAAAGACAAGAACGAATTATTTGTCAATCGCTCGCTGCGACTAGGTAGCTATATACAGGAACTCTAGCTGCGACCATCAACGATGCTAATCCTTTAAAAGTCGACAATCGCGGAGGAAGCGGCTGGGGTCTCTGAAGAGAGAACCCAACGGGAAATCAGGTGATCCCCCAGAGTACGTCACTCGAAAGAGGACGTGGAGAGTTGAGAGACGCTTTGACCTTCGATTTGTTTCAGTTTCTCAAATAAAAACTAGCGCGCGCAAAAAAAAATATGGTTTTCTGCTCTTCGTTCCATAGGGGACACAGATTAATTCCGGCAGTTAATTGGCCCAAGTCCAAAAATCTTTGCACCGCCTTTTTAAGTTCAGACGCTACGAGCTGATGGTACTAATCAGACAGCATCCAAAGAGCACCATCATGGTGTACGTCATGTTTCTGTACGGATTCTATCATCGCTAAGCCAGTCATAAACAGAAAAGGCCTACTAAATATTAACTTGCACTTTTGACACTGCTTGACTGGTCCCATTGCCTCGTAGCGTCAGCTGCGTCTGGACTTAAGCTGAAACGAGGTCTAGAACTCGTTGTCCTTACCGATTAGATTCGCACACTTGTCGGCCTATAAAGGGGGTCCCATCCCGACGATGGACCCCGCACAGTAAGCAGCACACGCTCAGGTCCGTGATGCTTCAAGTAATCCTAATGCTGTCAAATATATGAGGGAGATCGTTGCCTAACAGTCATGTATTGCCATTGGCAGGCGACAGTAAAAACAAAAATAACAGTGAGGTTAATCATCTATAAAACACAGAATGCGACATGTCGCACCGCGATCCCACCGTCGTTAGACGAACTTCCCGTGTATAAACTAAGTCTAAATTGATCTTGGCATTTACTATGGCCACTGGCAGCTTAAGAACCGCTTGGCGTGGCCTATTATGCTAATTAACCCTCTTACTTCGTGATTGGTTGTTTGGGGTTCTCATCGGCGAATGCCACAACCCATTGGCTGGACTCGCCGCGCCTGCTTTTCTTTAGTGACTATGTGTTATGTATGGAAAATGTGAATAATATCATTACCGTTGACTGACAATTACATAAGTCGTTCGTGCTAACTACCTGCACCTGTCTAGTACAATCACGTTTCCCGTGATGACTTTTGTGTAGGCACGATTGGGTTAGTTTGTTTAGGCGCGATCGACGCCTGCGCGTAACAATCTAAACTTTTCGTCAAATTTTTCACAGGTCGGTTTTACCTTGTAAAATTACAAAGCGGAAAATAGGGCCCCAAAACCGGCAACGCAGACGAGTCGAGTGGCGGGGAACACTTGGCGCACGTGTTGATAGATGGCGCTACCTCCTTATCGAATCTAAGGACAGACACCTTAATCGAGTCTGCTCGCGACGACCGTGGTCTATTAAAATGAACATAATATTTTTGTAGTCTACCTTTGGTTTAAAAACAAACGGGGACAATGACATCAAAACGTAAAGAAAATAAGAAAAAACGCGGTTGCAGAACGTCTGCGTTCTTGCTGCCGACGGATTTCTACTGCGTGTCGTCTGCTATCTTTCGCCGGTCGACTTTACCTTCCGACGCTGGTCCCGACGCCATCTATCAATAGGTGAGCCAAATACGCCCCGCCACTCGAGTCGTCTGCGCTGCCGTCCACCGTTGACCCTGGCAAGTTTTTTGGCCCCGTTTTTAACAGAAAGGTAGCTACGCTTTGTAATGTTGCACGATAAAACCGACCAGCGAAATACACCTTTGACGAAAAGTTTAGACTGCTACGTGTAGGTGCCGATTTTTACGGACCATTTTAGATTGAGCCTGTGTATTTCACACATCCTGTATATTTTTCGTTGCGCGAAGCACATTTTAGATACCGTGAAAAGTGGTGTAATCAGGCGATTGTAGTCAAATGCCTCATAACGATTAATTAAGCTGCACAAACATTTTTATGTACCGGGTTACTCCGACGGGGTCTTTAATTATACGCATACACAAAAGAAAACACTTACATTTCCAATGGACGAGACTCGAAGCTCTCGGTGAAATGAAGGAATGAAGCAGTAGGCGGTATACACCATATGGAGTACGGCAGCACGCCTCTTCTTACCCGTCTATAAATGCCCTCAGGTCGTAAAGGAGACCTAGATAACGCCAGGGAGATTAGAAGCTCTATCGCTAAGCACATGCATGCAGCGCAAATTCTTCGGCGCAAAGTTGAGATAGCACCTTGGAAAAAAAATCCGAGGAGAAACCAAACGACCATGCTATCTTTTCCATTAAGTCCGGCCACTGCCAACGGTGTACGATCCAATGTAGCCAGTCAAGCAGCGCCTCTTTGCAGTTCGCTCTTTGCAAATTTTACAAAAAAATGCACCATCTGTGGGCAACGCTACACAAAGTCGTAGCGCGATAGGTTAAAAAACCGAATTTTCCGGTCGATTTAAAGAGCCTGCCGTCTCCTTGTTTCACCCGGTATATATATATCTTTTTTCCACGAAGAATGTTTTGACATTTAAGATCTTAGTATGACAATTTTCACGTACAATAGACACTAAAAAGAAAAGTTGCTTGCTGCGTTTAGTTGCTAGTTTTGGCGATTCCCAAGCTCCAAGGAATGTGCTATACTCCGATCACCCTCAGACTCCAGCCAATGCCACAAGCACGAGAGCTTGAGGTCGCTGTTTTGAAGCGGTGAAACGGTGAGAACTGTTTATTCACAATGTGCGGCTGTGTTAGGCTTTAGCGGTGGAAAAAACGATGCAGAGGTCACTGTCTGCAGAGCGTGTAATTACAGGGGCTTATCGAGGATTCTAAATCTGGGGCGAGGTAAATATCTTCAGTGGGTCTTCACGTTTACTAGTAAAATACCTTTGCGTACTTTGCGTAGAAAATTCTTAGGAAGCGGAAGGGTGGTCCAAACCCAGCACGCTCCTGGTGCTTGGAAAATTTTGCAGCTACCGATAAGCCCTAGAAGTTTACACCCCAGCCGGTTTGATCAAAATCAAGGAAGTCCAAAAATACCCAACCGAATCAAAACTGCCCTTTAAAAAAATATCCAAGCTTTTCGAGAAGAATATCTTCTTTATGCAGCTTTATTTTGAGTTGATGAGGAACACAGCCTGAAAAACACAAAATCGGTAGGAAAAATAAACCCCAAAACACTGCCGACTTGGAAGAGAAATAAATCCCCAAACCACAGATCCCCGGTTATCTTTCTCACCTTCCTTCGGATACTTCCTTTCGCAGAATCGCTTCGCACTCGATAGTGTACGTGTCTGGCAGGCCCTTGTTCCCCGTGACGAGCGTCAACGAAGCGCGACGTGCAACACTGACGGCTGCTTTCTATTCGGTCGCGCTGTGAGGCTCTAACTGGAAACGCTTAAATTAGACTAGCTGAAAGAATGATTTAGAACCGTGCCTAACACCCTACTCCCCACTACGCCGTTGTAACAGGACGTGCATGTAAGCGTCATACGCATAAACCGACCCTTGCTCCCAGTAAAAGCAACGCTAGCAAAACTTCCCACGCGCAACAATGTTACGACCAAACCTTGGACTGAACGTTATGCTGTTCGGCAAGAGGTATATAGACCTTTGCATCGCTTATCACCCTGGTGAAAAATGCAGAGCCGCTGAGCTGTGGGCGCATGCGCGGGGTCCGATATGCCGCACAGCGGAGTAACAGCGCATGCTCCTAAGGCGCTCCACAGCCCAACAGACAAAGATGGCAGCGCGCAGAAGGCAATTTTTGCAAAGGTATTTACTTCGTTTCACTTTTCACAAGTCCAGACGCGAAGACGACGTTACGAGCTGATGGGTCCACTCAAACAGCGTCAAAAGCGCACCGTCATGGTGTTTGTCATGTTTTTGCACGTAGGGGGCAACGTTACTGGAACGACTCAGTTGGGAAACTGACATGGAACTTGCTTTGAAAAAGTGATTCCGATCCGTACTCGAGAACCGAACTAAAGGCGATCGCAACGCACCATTTCTCCCACAGCGGCCACTCCGGGAACCGCATGGTGGCACGTATTGGTTGAGGTCACTGATCTCTATGACAGTTGATAGATCACGAATCCCCGCTTGTTCGCTGCAGCGCGAGTGCGGCCACCGGACGGTCATCGTGCATGCAGTTTCTTTTTTTTTTTTTTTTTTTTGAGCGTTGCAGAGGCCGGCGGCAGCGGACTAAAGACACGTTTTCTACTCGTTCGTTATCATTTGCCGAAGACGTTCTTCAGGATCCTGTGTGCGCCGTGATGCTTGCCGTTGAGAACATATAGAAATATTTACGAAAGCGCAGTGCCGCAGGAAAAAGGCACAACTCGTCGAAAGCAAGTTTCGCCGGTCTCGCGGCTTGTTCAAAGCTTCCTTGGCACGCCGAAGTGCTGTGCACATCGTGCTGTGCACATTGCGAAAGCACATCGCTGCATATTTGTGCGAAGGCACAAAGACGCAGCGATGCAGCGATGCAGCGGCACAAAGATGCATGCAGCCTTCGCAAAACACAACCACACGGCGTCGATTCTTGATCGCTATCCAAGCGTGCGAAGGCACAGAGACACGGAACTTCGGCGTGTCAAGGAAGGTTTGAACACGCCGCGAGACCGGCGAAACTTCCTTTCGACGAGTTGTGCCTTTTTCCTGCGGCACTGCGCTTTCGTAAAAATTTCTACGTGTTCTCAACGGCAAGTATCACGGCTCACACAGGATCTTAAGGAACGTCTTCGGCGAATGACGACGAACGAGTAGAAAACGTGTCTTCAGCATGCTGCCGCCGGCCTCTGCAGCGAACAAGCGACCGGGATGCGCGATCCAACAATTGTCATAGAGATCAGTGGTATACCTGGGCTTGTGTATGCAGATGACATTGCGCTTTTAGGAGATAGCCATGATACATTGCAAGAACTAATGGGGATATGTGGAGGGGAGGGTGACATGCTGAACCTAAATTTCAGTAACGACAAATCTGGAGTAATGGTTTTTAACGACGACAAAAAAGATCCCCTGAAAATACCAAGCATAGTAATAGACTTTGTAGACAGATATAAATATTTGGGGGTATGCATTAATGAGGGAAAGAAATACCTAAAAGAACACGAGGAAAGGTACTAAAGAAGGGGAAAAGAAATTTATTATAATGTAACTAAATGCAAAGGGCAAGCGAGCTGGACAAGAATGACGAAAATAATCCCTGGAGAAGGGGAACAAGAGGGACAAAGGACAAACATAAATCTCCAAACACAGCTAGGTGACTGGTGCGCGACCGAAAAAATCCGCCTGACGTCTAACCCCTGGTTAGCTCAGTTGGTAGAGCGCTCCACTTGTAATGGAGAGGTCCCGGGTTCGATAACCGGACCAGGCGGATTTCTTCGGTCGCGCACCAGTCACCTAGCTCAGTTTGGAGATTTGTGTTTGTCCTTTGCCCCTTTTGTTCCCCTTCTCCGGGGATTATTTTCGTCATTTTCGTCGGGAAAAAAAACTCAGCAATCATGAAACACAGAGCGCTGTAGAATTTTAATAGATATGAAGTAACAAGGGGTATATGGAAAGGAGTTATGGTGCAGGAATTGTCGTTCGGTAATGCGGTACTGTGCATGAGAGCTGGGGTTTAATCAAGTTTAGAAATCCGGCAAAGAAGTCTAGGCAGGTTGGCACTGGGAGCGCATGGGTGCACACCAAACGAGGAGGTACAGGAGGATATGGGCAGGTCATTATTTGAGGCTAGAGGAGCTGTCAGTAAACTGAAATTCGAGCAAAGGCTAGATGAAATGGAGGATACGCGGTGGGCGGGGAAGGTGTACAAGTATTTATATATGAAGAGCTTGAATACAAAGTGGACAAATCGAACGCGAAAGCTAAAATTTGAATACTTACAAACTAATGATGGGGGCGAGCAAAACACAACAGTACAAAAGGGCGTAAAGGAGACCGAGGGGAAAATGTGGAGGAAGAGGGTGCTGACAAAAATATCGCAACTCCAACTAACTATAGGTGGTATTCATTGAGCCTGCAGGTTCGATTTTGCCAGGGAGCGCCACCGTCGATCCGCCATCTTCGAGGTCGCGGTTTGACTGGCTTGGGTAAGCGGTCGTCCGTTGGTAGTGTGTGCTAATTTCATATCGTTGAAGAAGCTTCGCTGAACAGAAGAGAGAAAACAGTTTATTTTGGGGCGGGCCGTTTTAATTTCCTTCTTGCCGCCGAGTGTCGTGTGTAAAGGCTGAACCGCATGTAAGCAATTTAGCGAGCGACGAGACAATGAGCGACAGCGACGAGACAAGCAACGACGACGACCCGCTTCGCTGTCGCTCGGTCAGTCGCGCGACGAGGCAAACCGCGCGACGGGAGGAAGAGACCAAGGCGATCAGCGACGATTTCTAGAAATCTAAAAACTGAGCGACGCGACGAGCGACCGTGAGAAATTTCCGTCGCTCGTCACCGACTCCCGTCGCTGTCACCGTCGCTTGCTAAATCGCTTACATGCGATTCACCCTTCACTGTCGCTCGTCGAGTAGCTCAGTTTTTGGATTTCTAGAAAACTTAGCGCACATCGCCTTGGTCGTTTGCTTCCGTCGCTTTCATGCGATTTGCCTCGTCGCGCGAGTGACCGAGCGACAGCAAAGAGGGTCGCCGTCGCCTGTCTCGTCGCTCGCTAAATCGCTTGCATGCAGTTTTTAAATCGTTTGGGCTAATGAAAAATGCGGCGCATTTTTCATTAGCTGCGCACTCGGTGAGCCGCATGTTTCTGCACAGGAACGAACACCGATGGCACGACGTACGACACGAAGGCGATGGAGCAACACGATTACACGGCCGTAGTGTATAAATTCCGCTAGAGAAAAAACAATAAGAAAACTAGCAAAACAAAACAAAGAGTAATCATACCGTGCTACAAAAGCCCCAAAGTAGAAAAATTACAGTTCTTGCAAAACAGCTACCGCCGTGGGCACGGAGCGCTGCAAGGAGCCGATGGAGCAACGCGGCCGCGGTGAACGAGTCCGATAGCGACAAAAACGAACTAAAACACACACAAAAAATATTCCTACGGTGCTTCAAAAGCACCAAAATATAAAAATAACCCTTTGTTTCGGCCAAAAGACCCCTTAAAGTTGTAAAATGCTGCTAACCCACGCTGAAAGGTCCGGCCAGACGACACCTGACACCTACGTGGGATAGAAAGAGACCTCGAAGATGGCGACCGTGGTGGCCGATGCCAGCGCACCTAGCGAGTGACGTCAAGTGAATGGCGCAACTCATTTTCCAAAATGGAGGTTATAGTGAGGGTCGGAGATCCGTGCCGCTTTTGAGCCTGTCTAGTGTGCTGGCTTCACTGAGCGACACAAATTATTTTTTTAATACGAGGAAGCTAGGGTGTTACGAGCGCAGGTCACCCCATTAAGGCTAGCCCACATGGCGCGCTTTTCTCCGCGTCTGCGTCGCGTCTGCGCCTGCGCTCTGACGTCACTTCCGGCGCCGGGACGAAACGCAGCGTTTTTTGGCGCATTCCGACGCCTGGGGGAGCCAGATATTTTGCGTCCAGGCGTCGCGTCTCCCGCTGCGTCCAGAAGGCAACAGCCGATGAACGGCCGTGTTCACTAGTTGCAAGGAGCGTTTGAATTTTCTCTACTGTTTTCGTTACTGTAGGACTGTAGTTTTCGCCACGGACCCTGCGACAATGGTGATAATAATAATAATTTTTATTTGCACAGATTGCGATACCCACTCGGCAGCGTGCAAGGCTAGGCAGAAAGGTTGAGACCCTTACGCAGGTGCGCCTGCTAGCCCGCCGCCGGGAGAGGAAAATAAATACAAACACTCAAAACAGAAAGATACACATACAAAAACGGGTAACAAACCTGTGCCATTCCAAGGCAAAACGCGCGCGCGCACGCACGCACGCACGCACGCACGCACGCACGCACGCGCACGCGTGCGCGCGTGCGTGTGCGTGTGTGTGTGTGTGTATGTGTGTGTGTGTGTGCGTGTGTGTGTGTGTGTGTGTGTGTGTGTGTGTGTGTGTGTGTGTGTGTGTGTGTGTGGCTGCGTGTGGTTTGACTGGGCGCACGCGTCGGGCTTAGCGCGCGCGCCAAGCCAAGACGCGCGTCTAGACGCCCGGAAAAACGCGCCATGTGGGCTAGCCTTTATCCTGAAGACAAAACCGGTGCTTAGCGTAATACTAACTCCAGGAGTCACGTTTTAATTCTGGAGCGAAACCGAAACTAACCTCTATTTTGGCTTTAATTTCTTGCAGTAGAGATGTGTCTCACATCGTAATTATTTAGTTAGAGAAGTTGTTCGTGGAAACTTTATTTCGTGACATACATGTTCGATCCAGGCTGATATTTGTAGTTGTTGTAGTTGTTGAAAAAATCAGTGCTGATATTTGTGCGTCCTCGCTGCCTTTTCTCGCTCAGATAATTGTCATGGAAAATAATGAACTGCGGGCCTTTTAATGTTTCTGTGAATATTTAGATGATTGATTGGTTTAACATTATTCCCAAAACAATATTAAAAGAATAATTAATATTTTTACAATATGTACACAAAACATATAAATTAATAAACGCTGTTCTCACTGCAACAACCCAAAGACGGAATGCGAGTCAGACAGCTGAAGTGTGTGTGTTTTTTACAGCGGAGCTGTTAAGGGCTAGGTTCCCCAGAATCGTGTCCGTGTATGTCGACACAAACCTACCTGGACAGCTACCGCCATCTATAAGCGACGGCGGCAAGCACACAACCAGTATGGTTTCCGCCGTCGCTCGCAGATGGCGGCAACCTTTCCAGCTATAAGGCCCGCTTCAGACGGAGCAATTTCACCCAGCAACTTGACGTCGCAACGCCAGCAACACGGGCCGTCCGCGTTCACACGCAGCAACCGAATTGCTTCGACTAGCTATTATCATCATTCACTTTGAATTTTCTTGCACTATTTAGACACCCAGCTACGCGCTAAAAACGTGTTTTTTATATCTTTGAATGGCGTTGAGAATACTAACTCATCTTTCTGAGGCCCGCTTCAGACGGGGCAACTTTTCCAGCAATTTTGAGGTTGCTGGCGGGTTGTTCCTTAGCTTTCCCTAGATCGACACGAATTGCTGAGATCGGGTCCGGCTCGGAACGGACGAGCAACTCGAACAACTCGGAGCCGTTTGAAGCGGCAGCAGCCAATCAGGGACGCGATATTTTCACGTGACACCCCGTGGTGGTGATGATGACAGCTAAAGACTTGGTTCTGGTTTGAAATCGATCGTTTTTGGAAATAAACCTTTTCAGAAAGATAAGTTAGTATTCTCTACGCCATTTAAAGATATTAAAACACGTTTTTAGCGCGTAGCTGAGTGTCTAAATAGTGCAAAGAAATTCAAAGTAAATGATGATGATAGCAAGTCGGAGCAATTCGGCTGCTGCGTCTGAACGCGGACGGCCAGTGTTGCTGGTGTTGCGACGTCAAGTTGCTGGGCGAAATTGCTCCGTCTGAAGCGGGCCTGAAAAGGTTTATTTCCAAAAACGATCGATTTCAAACCAGAACCAAGTGTTTAGCTGCCATCATCACCACCACGAGGGTGTCACGTGAAAATATCGCGTCCCTGATTGGCTGCTGCCGCTTCAAACGGCTCCGAGTTGTTCGAGTTGCTCGTCCGTTTCGAGCCGGACCCGATCTCAGCAATTCGTGTCGATCTAGGGAAAGCTAGGGGACAACCCGCCAGCAACCTAAAAATTGCTGGAAAAGTTGCCCCCTCTGAAGCGGGCCTAATAGAAGAATGGATAGTTGGGCGCGTTGGTGGGAATTCATCGTAGGAAACAGCGCGAAAACAGACGACGACGAAGAGGAAGCACACAGTGTATCGAGTACAGCTAGAGTCAACGTTAGCTAGAGTGTAGTACAGCTCCGCTGGTCTTCCTTCTTCACGAGAGTAGAAAGGCTGAACGTTTTTTACGGCAACGCGTAACGCATAGGACTTTATATTACATCCAGTGTTTGACTGTTTGTCTATCTTGATAACGATGTCAGAGTTTTTCATATGCTAAAAAGAAAACCAAATTATAAATTTCTGGATAGACTATTATGGTTAAATGGCGTATTTTTGTGATCTTGGCGTTAATTGGGGGCATACATTGCCGCAATTTGTATTAATAATATTAATATTAAAACCAGATATTTTAATACGTAATTTTTCAAGTTCTAATATAATTTGTTGCTTATGTGATCTAATTTCAAACGCGCGAACAAATATGACAATCAAAAGTGTGCTAATTATTATCACCGGTGCCAATTGCAGCATTTTTAATTACCGAGTAATAAAATAAGAATAGTCCAAAACCAATGAAAACATTCTAGCTAATATGAGAAATCTATGTAAAATTACATTAATTGTGGGTAAAGTATATTTTGCTATCAAAGTCTCGACTTTTGACAATCGGCGAAACATCCAAAGTCGCCACCAATATCCTTCCAGACCAAATGCCCCCCCCCCCCCCCCCCCAAAAAAAAAAAAAAAAAGTTAAATATTAATTTTTTATAACATCTTTCATTTTTACGCTACGTCCTTTTGCCAATCTCAGCCTTTCAGTTCGAAGGAACGTTTACCTGCTTGCACGTCTGCTCACTGCAGCACCTTTCGTTGGTGTTGGAAGCCGGTGAAACAGTTGTGAGTTTTAGTATTGCGTAAAGGAGCGAACGCAAGCGCTGTGTGTTTGCGTTAGCGTTACGTGTTCCACACTGCGCGTGCGCAGAGCCCAAATTTTCGGTCTTGCATGGCGCATGGCGATGAGGCGCACGCACAACGTAGGGCACGCACCTCTAACGCAAATGCACACCGCTTGCGTTTGCTTCCATGCGCAATACTACAAATCTCCAGTAAGCCACAATCCCATACCGGCTGCAGCACTACGTTGGGACAGTGAAGAGTGTTGTTTGCATTCGGAAATGACATTTCGCGAGCCATGATCGCAAGCAGTTCCGCCGTGCCCGCTGAGCAGGAGAATCGGGGGGCCCTCACTACAGCGCTTCCCGTTTCCGCCGCGGGAGGGCGAGCGTCGAGCTGAAGACGCGAATACAGATCGCATAAACAGGAAATAAAAAAATAAAAGAAAATATATTTGATAACTCACAAGGGAGCGCTTTGTTGTTTGAGGCAAGGACAGGGATCCTGGGAACGAAGACACATCGGGCAAAAATTTTTTATACTAACACAGTATGTGCGGTATACCGTATGCCATGGTGAGGAGGAAGCAATGGATCATTAGGTTATAAACTGTGCGGGGCATCATCCCATTCACCTGGAGGGGACAGATTTTGCGGGAGCACTGGGTCTGGTGGATGGGGATGGAGGAGTGGACGAAAAGATTGTTACAATAACAAAGAGGAGGTTAGAAGATTGGTGGAAAAGGCCTAGGGAAGTGTGATATTACACGAAATTCGGAATTTATGCTTTAACAAAAAACAAAATTTGGTGCAAATTTTTTATACTGATATAATTTAGGCTAGGCGGCGCAAGCTGCCATCCATTACAGGAGAAGCAGCCACTATTTATGCATCCATTACAGGTGCTCCAGCCATAGAGTTATTAAAATTAACGCTAGAGGCTCAACTGGCGCTAGTGTCTACGGGACTTCCGGTTGCAAATTGAAGCAGACAGCATGCTCTCTACATTTCCAGCCTCCCTGTGTATTCCTATGAGAAAACGCGCGTGGATTTTGTCTCTTCGCCGGAAAATAACATGAATAACTTTTGTCATTTCGGTTGTACCAGATAGTATGTACCTTTATTGGTATTTTGCAAGTGTAATTGCTTTAGTTACAGCATTTTTCTTTACCAGTGAACGATGTTAAACTTCGCTCTATTTCAGGCCCAAACCTCTGTTTCAAGGAAGGTATATAAAAATGAGCGACGATTCTAAGCAAACTAACGATCGAAAGGAATGTAGAGTGTGTTCAAGGTTTGCTAGCATTTCGGTGGTCCTGTCATTGGATGAAAATGACTCCGTTGTGCATCTTTACGATCGGTTAAAGAAACATTCGAACGCAAAAAAAAAAAAAAAAAAAATTAAGCACGTGAGCTACGAAAGGTGTGTCTTTTTTATTATTTCCTATGTCGGGCAGTTTTTATCGGGCACCTGCTCTCTGGCTCCCCCTTTGCGAAGATTTGGAGCGTGCGGGTGATGATTTGAACCACAAGCATCTCGCACATATCCATGAGCAGAAAGAATAAAGCAGTACTTATTTATTGCAAATCTGACTATATTACGTAGCTTTTAATTTATTTTGATCGTCTGCTTGTGTACAAGGAGTTACTTATTCAGTGTTACTGCGTAGTTCTTGCCGTCTCTCTTGGTTTTCCTCATGTCCTTCGTACGTTTGGCATCGACGCCGTTTTGCGCTAACCGCGCTAACAGTGTCCGACAGTGCACAAATAAAAATGCTGTAACTGACCAATTATTTCGTCTGCGTGACTGAGAAATGTTCAAATGTGCCTAGTACGTACATATTATTCGTGATATTTGCTCTTATAATCGAGCGCAGAGAGAAAATGCACTCGCTTTTTCACATAGAAATGCATTACCGGAAGTCAATTTCTGACTGCTTGCTGTCTGCTTCAAAATGCAACAGCACACTAGCGCCACCTGAGCCTCTAGCGTTTACTGTAATAACTCTATAGCTCCAGCCGGCTCCAGAGCCGTGGCCGGCTCCAGCCGCTCCAGCGGTATGGCATACCAGCGGGTATCAGAGGATCAGAGAGTCTTAGTTTCGTTTTCAGTTTCAACGAGTTTGCGAATACACAAATTTGATTATTCATAAAAGCCTAATAAAGCTTACCCAATATTAAATTGTTTTATAACTAGTAAATGTAGGAGAACTATAACATTTTGTAAACCGCTGAAACAGGTTCACCGAGCCGATTCGTCAAAACCCAGCGTACAAACATTTACCAAGTTAGTAACACTGGTATCAACAAACCTCGGCGTGGATAGCGTGGCGAGCATGTTGATGATTCGATGGAAACTCCGATCGTGCCTGCTTTCACAAGCGACGAAGCATCTAGCGTTTACGAACCAGCCGAAGACAGCTTCCTCCTTATAGACGCTTTGGAAAAAGAGCTTGAGGGCATCCTGAGCAGAAAGTAAGAGAGGCGTCGCCACATCAACAGCGTGTCCGACGTAGTGTTAGACTCGTAACTCACAGCTGCTACTCGTGGATTTGCAGGCCCACGGTATGCCTGGAAATCGGCAGCGGATCGGGAATCGTCAGCACTGCTGTAGCCCGAGCTCTCGGGAACACTTGCTGCTTTCTGTAAGTACTGTTCCTGCTTCAGGCATAAGATTGGATTTGGATATGCGGCTAACCCCTGTAAGTCGGGGGGATCCCAGCGTCCGTTTCGCCAACAACGCAGGTTGCTTGCAGCATATCGCTCTTACCCAGCAACTAAAATCTGTAATATATATATATATATATATATATATATATATATATTAACAAAGAGAGAGATCACCAGGCGCTCTTAATGTTTCACAGGCTTTTTTTTATAGAGAACGCAAACTTCTCTTTTACGCGGCTATCATAAAAAATTAAAAAATAAATAACAAAAGGATAGGGTTTTGAGCAGTCTTGGGCAGTAACTAGTTACTAGTAACGCGTTACCGGTAACTAGTTACTTTTTTCGGTAACTTTTACCTGTAACGCGTTACTCTTGAATACTGGTAACTTGTAACTAACACTTACTTTTTATTGGGTAACTGTAACTGTTTAGGCCGTTACAGTTACTGCCTGAAGCTGAGCTGGTTGGTATGACATGATTCTGAAGGTTTCCAGCTGAACGTAAGGAAAAAATAAGGAGTAGAGAAAAGGTTTCCAGCAGTGTGTGTCTCTTTTTCTCTACTCCTTATTTTTTCCTTACGTTCAGCTGGAAACCTTCAGAATCGTTACAGTTACTTTTTTTTACTATATAAATTAGAACCACTGCCGAGGACATGGTGAAATTGTCATGTTGAAGTATTTTTCTCGAAACTCCTCGCTGACAAAAAAAGAAGAAAAAAAAAAACACAAGAAGCGTGGCCACGCATTAAACCAACTAAAAATTGCCTGGTTTAGCCCACGACCGAGAATGGACGGGGGACGAGTCAGCACGAAACCGGGAGATAAAGGAAGAGGCGCCCTCGGTTGTAAGGGGCGGCAAACAATGTCTGTTTCACCGACTTTGGCTGAATCTTCTCTTGTGGGCACCATCTGCGGGTGTCGGTGGTCGTGTGATATGTCTTCGAGTATTCCATCTGGGCTGTGTCTGCACCCCCCCCCCGCCCCTCCCCTCCCATCTCCCTTCCCCTTTGTCGAATATTTCTATGCTGTCGTTTTTACACCCAGCCGGTCGCCGTTTCCTCTTCCCTATTATTTTTCATGAAAGCCGTCCCCATATTGTGCGTAAAGCGGGCGCTTGTTTAACGTATCTTCGGAGCCGCTGGAGTAAACCCAAAGGCAGGTTCAAGTGTAATAGCCTTTTTCAATGCTAGCCTCAAGGAACAGCCATTGGAAGGACACTTGGAACGCAGTGTTGCAGCTGTTTTGATGCGAGTATGCGGGCTGGTCTTTCACAGTTGACGTTTCAGACACAGACTCACGGTGGTCCTCGTACACTCGTAGAGCACCAGAATGTCTCACTTTGCCTCCTTTCCCCCTATATTCTTTCGAAGCTGCTTGACCTGCTATGTTTAGGCCTGCTTCCGATGTGTCCTCATTCATTTCGGAGTAAAAAATAAATGAAAACGTTCACTGATACGGGCCGATGACAGTTTTAAAAAACAGTTGATTCTAATTTTTGGAAATAAATTCTGCACATCAAAATGCTGAAACGGCGAATGATGCAAAAAAGAAACACCCTTGGGGTTTAAATTTTTTTAATCTCTCATGGGGGGGTTTACATTTCTCTTCAATACAGTGTAACAAATAAAATATTATTGTTTTTGTTTTTTATGTCTTGTGTGCAATTTTTGTCTGTAACGAGAAAGTAACGGCATTACTGTTTTTGCAGTAACTGTAACTGTAACACATTACTTTTTGAAGCCGGTAAATGTAACTATAACAGTTACTTTTTCCCGCTAGGTAACTGTAACTGTAACATTGTTACTTTCTACTGGTAACGTGCCCGTGACTGGTTTTGAGCTGGGCCAAACGTTCTTTGCTAACGTGGAGGTAATGCAAGTTCTGTTTTGTGATTACGTGGCGAACAAGATTGTGCCGAGTGATAGTGCTAAGAATACAGCAGTGCTGAATCTTTTGTGGTGTCCTCATTTGGTCAGCTTTGTTGCGTGTATATGGATTTATTTTTACGCATGACTTACCCAACTTTCAACCTTCATTTTCTGAAAACCATGGTATCACTTGGACACAGTCGTTTTCAGAATCATTAGCCCTAAACTTGTCCACAATACATTTTAAAAAGCTGCCGCATAACTTCCGACAAGAGTTGGTCGTGTAGGTTGATGAGGTGCCAGTCAGTGAACATTTTATGTCATGCTGTTTGCCAGATGTTATCTTAAAGGTGGCTCTTTAAGTGACTGTACTGTACATGAAATACACACGCTCCTCACAAAACCCAGAACAGCTTGTTGTAAAGAAGCAACCGCTCTCCCAAGCGATCTCCTGTGTTCCCCGGGGAAGATTGGTGTGGCCTTACATTTCTAGTGCAACCTTTGTGCTCGTTCTTGTTTTCAGTGCCACCGACATCAACCCCAGGGCAGCCGAGATGACCAAACGAACTGGTCAGAGCAATGGAGCAAACATAGAGCCGGTGTTAACAGACTTGGTAATGCTCTTTTATGACACTAGAAGAGACTTTAGATGATGCAGTGCCCCTGTTTACCTTGTTGTGCAGGCAGGATCGTTCTTGGGGCGCCTCGATGGTCAGGTAGACCTCCTCGTCTTCAATCCTCCCTATGTTGTCACAGCCTCCGAGGAGGTAAAACCTGTTCTTTACAACTCTATGCATTCTTGCCACAAGCCGAAAAGAAACCACGCCTTGACAAGCTTGTCAAGTTGGAGAAACCACAAATCGGGCTAAAAAGCACATGATCGCGGCACATGCCCTACGCTCAGTTAGTTAAGGCCCGTTCACACTCTTGCGACCGAGTTCGACCGAGAGAGGCCAGACCGGTTTTTAAGCCTCTTGCGATCTCTTAGGACCAGCTCCGCTGCGGCGGAGCTCGTCCTAAGAGGTCGCAAGGGGCTTAAAAACCGGTCTGGTCTCACTCGGTCGCAAGAGTGTGAACGGGCCTTTAAGCTGACGATAACATACACATTGAAAGATGACGAGCATTTTGGTATTGCGTTTTCAGCACCGCTTCATTGGCCTCGTCAGCTGATAGCATCAGCTGCGCTCAAACTTAAGATGAAACGAAGTATCGCTGCGTCCTGGAGCAAATTTACGATCAGTTTCTTTTCTTGTGCCAGTATGGTTTAGTGCTGCCAGCTTGCCATTAACACACACACTTGTGTGTGTGTGTGTGTTTTTAAATTTTATTCGAACTAAGACAAAATCAAGTAGTGGATACATTTTCAGGTCAGAGGATCGCAGCTGACACGGTCGTGGGCCGGCGGCAAAGACGGCCGCGAAGTGATAAACAGATTCAACCCCCTTGTGCCGAAGTTACTCAGTCCTCGTGGCCTCTATTTCCTGCTCGTCATCAAGGAGAATAATCCAGGTGCAGTTCTTGCCTCCATATTTTATTAAGTAGAAACTGATTCTAATGCACTACCTCAATGTGCTTGTAACACTATTGTTTGCAGATGAAGTCTGCCAACTCATGGCCAAGGCTGGTCTGAAGGGAGAGGTGGTCATCTCCAGGAGATGTGGTGCAGAGTTCCTCAAGGTGTTGTGCTTTCACAAATAAACGGGACGTTCCTCACAGCGACGAGATGTAGCAGTCCAGCCTATCAAAGAAAATGCAACCAACGAAGCACCAAAGGTTTCAAGAGAATTTTGTGTTGCTGGAGTTCGCCTCTTGCGACTCCTTAATATTCGACTTACCTCTACAGAACCGTTCCCCCTGCAGGAACATTCATGAAAGTAGAATGCAGGATGCACTTCTTGCATTTAATCTTTTACTGGGAGTCACCCACAATTTTGATTGATGATTGTGATACATTTACTTGAACAACACTTCATTACATTTGTATTGCACTGCTCATTATAGCGAGATACAGCCGGGCCTAGCTATCAATGCTGCCGTTTTTTGCAATATCAAAAGCTGCTTGTTTAAAGGGTAACTCTGGTCACAAGCCGAACTTCCAAAAATTATTGATATAGATTTACGGATTGCATACGAGCACTGGCAAAATATTACACTAATGGGAAACCGCCATCCACTCTGAAACCTATATTAAAAATGCTACCACCAGGTTCTCAGCGGGCATTCGGCAGGTTGACTGTTCGTCAAGCAACTTTGTGCCCCGACGTCATCTTCCTACTCGAGGAGGTTACTTGTTCGCACTGCCACCTCTTTCCCCGTGTTTTTCTGCTGCGTTTTCAGCCATCCCAGCAGACGATTTCTGCTTGTTATGGCATGTTTTAGCTAAAGTCACTGGATCCCAGGAAAGTAGCCCCATTGCCTTTCCTGCCTGCTATCCAGGCACAAACAAATACTGACATACAGTCGACCGAACCCTCACAAGGCGATTGGCTAATCGGTTTTCGTTGCTATGGCAACTGCCATTTCGGCCAATCTTCGAGGGTCATTTTAATCCAATCGCACCATGGAGCATCATAGTACTGAAGGTGTTCCCCGCCTTTGGCACTGTGTATGCCATCGACTTATCGATCATTCCCAACTCCACAGATCTCTTACAATTGTTCTTGCGTATTTCAAAACAGGAAAATTATTTTTCAAGGCTTCCAAGCACCAACCCCGCATGTGGCAGTGGTACGAAGATGGACGCTTGTTTTGCCCGTGTGTGGATAACGAAATCTCGGTATACAAGAAACGTCTCTATGAAGCTACCGATCACCAGCGAATTTAGATCGGCCTACCAAGAATAGAGAGGTCAAGGAAAAATTGCTCATTTCATGAACCAAAATGGCGACCATACAGGGAGCTTGGCACTACTTTCCCACGCTGCAGTTGCTTTAGTTTTAGCGACCGTAGTTTATAAATGCTCCTCGGCGATCACGCATGAAGATTGTCGACTCCGTGCTCGCTCAAGCGCGTCGTGGTGCCGAAGGGAGCATTCTCTGGCGGCAGTAGTTTAGTCCTTTTTTGCTCAGTGCGAGCTTACGATTAGCTTCCACAACGCTTATGCAATGTGCAATGTACACCACCAAGATCATAGTTCTTCTCGGACGATAAGTGGGGGCTTATTCCGAGCCTGCATACACGTTGCGAACTTGCTCTTTCTCTGGCAACTTCATGAATGTGCATTAATATTTGCTACATGTTTGACATCTGTGAAGCAAAGCAGTAAAACAGCCGTAGCATCTTACCTGACTGATCAAACTAAAGCCCCTCTATCCTGGGAAAAGTGGCACCATTCATTGTTGTGGAAATGCTCGAGACACGTGTCGCGCGCCACTTCTGGGAAGAACATGGCGTCTGAAATCTAGCTCAGTGCTGCACTGTGCCGCTATGATCTTCCCAAGGGCTCACATTCCACATGTCTCGTGCATCGACGCACCCTGCGCTACTTTTGTAACATGAAGGGGCTTTAATCGGCACTGCTCTTAAAGGACATATGCGAAGGAAAAAATATCTTTTTTTTTAAACAGCCTGGACGGGAAAGGAATTGCATAAAATGAATTTATAACGAACAAAAAAGTTTCAGAGCTATAGTTACGGCGCAAAACGAATTTGTAGTTGGTGCCCGCGGGAGCTGCCACTGGTCATGTGGTAGACCTGTGCGCTGCCGCAAGTTATGCCGGAGCCATTCAGCGCCGACGCTTAAGCCCCCAGAGACCCCATGCTGCTGCGCACCCCGAGCGTGGCGCACCGCCGGTTGAACGCGTCGGCACCATCAGTTTCTGACTGGCGCACAGGTCTATCACGTGGTGCTTGCACTCTTTCGGGAACTTCCTTTGGGTTCTAGTAGTAACTTATTAATCTCCATTTCTTTTTTTGTTGCACTTCACGCGACGATTAATAAGTAACTTTTAGAGACCATAGGAAGCTGGCGAAAGAGCGCAAGCACCACGTGACCATAGGGCCCAATTTTCCGCGGACTCCTGCTGGCGCCAACTACAAATTCATTTCCTGCCGTAAACAAGAACAAATTTTCAGTTCTAAATTTGTTTAAATCATTTCAGTTCATAAGGACAGGAACGAACAATGCACAGTGAACTACTGTCCAATTTCATTGACTTCAAGCGCATGTAAACTTCTTGAACATACAATATGTACTCATTTATCAGCATTCTTCGATGAGCACATTTTGTCTAAGCATCAGCGTGGCTTCAGAAAAGATTTCTTGACATGTATTCAATTAATTGAAACTTTTCACGATTTTTGCTCGGAAGTTAACAACAGAAAAAAAAATGATGCTATTTTTATGGATTTCCTCAAGACTGAATGCCTTCCGAAAATCCATAAAAATAGGTTTCCCACGAGAAATTAATATACAAATTAGACACAATATGTATGAACAGTTAGTAAAATGGACCTCAGCATCTCTAAAACCGTTGACAGTACCTAGTTTTTAGTGAACATTGTTCCGACCGACTTTCTGTGGACTCTGGCATTCCCCAGGGGTCTGTGCTGGGCCCTCTCCTTTTTTGCTGTTTATTAATGACATAATACGAGATGTCCCTGTGAAAATCAAATTGTACACTGATGACTGCATAGTATACTCTGAAGGAGATACTGCTTCGGATCAACTTTTATTAAATGAAGCATTTCAAAATATTGCAACATGGTGCACAGATTGGCAAATGACCATTAACTTTGATAACACGGTTTCTGTGAGAAGTACTAACACAAAATACCCTTAAAAGTTTGTTTACAATGTTAATAATATCCCCCTATCAGAACTCACACAATACAAACACCTTGGAGTGTGGATTACTCATAATCTTACTTGGACAAAGCAAATAGATTACGTAACATCTCGTGCTCTGCGGAAGTTACTCTTTCCGAGAAAAACGTTAACTTTCTCCCCATCCTTACGTCTTCTCACATCTAAAATTATAGTCCTGCCAACCTTAAATTATGCTGCAATCATTTGGAATCCTTTCACCAAGATTAACATTAGTAAACTGGATAGAGTACAAAAAAAGGCCGCTCACTTTACAATTTTGGGCATACTTCCATAGTTTACTGTCCTTATCTAAACGAAATTGGCATTCTTGACTAAACTTTTTGTATCAGTTAACGGCCATTATAAGGTAGACCTGTCCGAATTACCGTAAAATACCGGGCAAGCGCCCACTCAAAATTTAGGAATAATCGCGAAAAAATGGGGGATGCGCGCTTGTCCTGTCATCAATTTTACGTATCAATGTACTGTGCCTATTTTCTCAAAGCTTACAAATTTGGGTATGGGCGCTTAGTGTGGTATGGGCGGTATTCTACGGTAATCACTTTCTCGTTAGGATATGCTACTCAACAAAGGCTTGCTCTAACAATAACTCATTTTCAATCGCCTAATAATTGCTTCAAGGATCCCTTTCCAAAAACAATTACAGAGTGGAATGACCTTGCTTAGAGAGTTATGCAGCCATCATTGTCATTATTCGCATCTAATTTAAGTTAGCTCCCTCGGTACCATATTTGTTCACATGTACTATAACTCGTTTCCTTTTTTTGTTTTTTTGCCATGCTGTATTTTTTTATTATTTTTGTACCCACCTGCAAAAATCCCGTAGAGGGCTTGCAGTATTAATAAATAAATAAACTTGTTTAATGACATCCTCTTCTCCATCTAGGCTGTTTTTTCCTCTGCTTATGTTCTTTAAGACTACGTCAGTCGCAAGTTTTGCTGTACCGCGGTACAAACTTTGCGTCACACAATGGCCATGCAGCTGATCACAGGGGTTGCCATCATACTCAAGCCGGTAGTTTCGGTTTCGCCGTAGGCCCCCAAAAAAAACAAAACTCCGAGATGAGATACCCACAAAACCACACAAGGCATAAAAAAAATTGCACCTGATAATTCAGGTACCCTTCCTTCACTAAGGACAGTCATAACCCTAAAATCGCGAAAACGTACCGGAGTTACCCTTTAAGTGCGGGGTGGGGGTTAATTTATGTCTTTTGGGAGATTTTCCTGTCAATCGTACGGCCGTACGAAGTGGTCAAAATTTCGGGAGTCTCTCCGGGTAATACGGGAGGAGACTTGGCAGGTACGGACTACTATGCCGAGAAGCGTTGGAGGGTTTCTAGATTGACAATCTTCTCTAGTGACGACAGACCCTCTTAAAATGTTGCACGAACGGTTAGGTTAAAAAAATATATCCCGTTAAAAATTGCTGCATGAACAAGCTTTATTTTCGGGCCAAGGGCCTTTTCAATTGGTGGAACACAAGTGGTCTACCAAGTAGGTAGGTAAAACTGTAGGTCAAAGAAAAACGTGTCGAAAAACCTCAACCGCCCTGCAGTCCAAACTTTCGCTAATTCGAACGGTAAAAGAAAGACATTTAAATAAACAGGCAACATAACCTATACAGAAACTAAGCTACCCTTTGAACGCTCAAAGTCTTAAACCCTTGCATCTGGCTCACACGGCAGCAAAACCATTTCGTACGTTTTATCTAAAAAAAAGAAACTGAAGAACTGTCGCCGTACCGGCAACAAACTGTACAAAAGAAAAGGACTGCACAAATGTGACGGCAAATTGTGCAGGCTGCGAAAACTGAATGTAAAGAGACTCAGTAAAAAGGAATCCTGGTCGCTATCCTAGTACGGATGAAAATAAATCTCTTAAAACGTTGTTTCAAAGCGCAAGCTCTGCGTGGAGTCTCTCTAAATACAAGCTGCACCTCAAAAAAAAAAAAAAAATTGAGTAAAGATTTGAGGAGGAAGGAACGACATCAGGAATTTCAAAAATTCGAGAGAAGACGAAGACGAGTCGCGGAGTGGTCCAGATCTTCGCTTAGGACAGCGGCTTCTCTTCGGAAACTGGGCTTGTGGTGGGCGTGGCAGATACAGAGTTGCCGGTCCTGTTGTCGGGGATTTCTTCGAAGCTGTTCACGCTGCTGCTTCTCGACGAAACCTTAGACTGGAACCGGAGGAAGACGGGGGAAACCAGAGAGAGAGAGAGGGAGGGAAAGGAGAAAAGCCACTGTTGAAAATACAACGCAAGGCGACCGGCCATCTTGTTTTCCGATTGGCGCGTACGGCATCCAATCCTGCGGAGAGATGGCTTTGATTCGACAAAATATAAGAGCCTATTAAAATGAGAAGGCGTGCACGGCAGAGAGGCTTTTCCCTCTCGTTGGAAGCCGCAACTGTGCAGCGTGTCTCCAGTTGGAGACTAATTGCGAAACATCAGCTTTAGCCAAAATTCCATCTGCATAGTCCACGACATGTTAAGAACCTAGCAGATGCTCAGCCTCAAGCTTTGCGCCTTCGAAAACATTTCGACGTGCTCCCAGCCGAAACCCGGAAGAAGCCAACAAGTGCACGCTAGAGACAATGGCTAGGTGGCACAAGCTACCGCCCATTACGAAGGGTACAGGCCGTTAGCATCCATCCGTCAGGCATGTACTGGGTTCTCAATGTGTCGCTGACTGGAGGTCATACATGGATAAGAGAGGTGCACGCCTGCACGAGCTCGTGCAATTTTTATACCTTACAATGATGAGCAAAAGTGTCTTTATACCGTATTTAACTCTACTGTTGACTACAGGCAAAGCTACCAACTGCCCGGTTTAATCTCGGACCAATTAGAAATTAAGTGATACATATATAACTGATGTGCATACTCGTGTGCATCTGGGCACTACACCCGATTTTTAAGTTGGCTCGTGACCAAACCTGGCA
Source organism: Ixodes persulcatus (assembly GCA_013358835.2). Lineage (NCBI taxonomy): Eukaryota > Metazoa > Arthropoda > Arachnida > Ixodida > Ixodidae > Ixodes > Ixodes persulcatus. The sequence goes on from JABSTQ010010428.1 coordinate 770,066, forward strand.
GATCTGGAGCGAGACGAAGTCCACCTTCAACTACTCTACTTCGTAAAGTTGCCCACCAGTATGGCTCAACCGATCAGAACGTACCGATTTGCACAAAGAACAGAAAGTGTGGGATGGCAAGTTGGTTTGCATGATCAATTGAGAATGGCTTTACTGCTGCCTAAAACATAAATCTAATTCGTAGAACCAAATCAAAACATAGCACGAGACAAACACGGGTGAACATTTTATTGCCACAACAACAAAAAAAGAAGAATCAAGTAAAACGATTTCCCACACATAACCAAATGTCTTGCAACGCTGTCCCAGATATCCAACCAAGGAGCTGGCAGCTAAGAAACGCGGCAATCAAACTAAGCCGCTGAGGCGCTGCAGTTCTCGGTAACGGCTAGCGGTGCCCGGAACTGTGGAACAGGAGCCTTGCAACTTCCCAAACCGAATGCAAAAACACGCTAAGCACTCTCGCTCAAGAGATCGACTCCTGAAAGAGACAAGTTTTTGGGAGTTGTTGGCATTACTCCTAGAAGAGACGAAAGAAACAGAAAAAACGAGACATTCTAAAACACAAATAACACAGACCAAATGAAAAAGAACGGGCCATTTGTACTGCAGCCGACTCGAAGTGTTGTGGAGAAAGAAACTGGAATGTATTAACGCTGTTGCCTCACATTTTGATACCAACTTACGGTGATAGGAAGAGCATCTTTTGTCTAAATGAAGCTGCGCTTCCTCAAGACTAGTGCACGCAGACTGTATGTGCCGCCGTGCAGTTACACTAATGTGAGCAATGAAGTGCGTTCATGCATCCTGGTTTCTTATGTCCACAAGGATAGAAAACAAGGAAATCCGCCCACCTTCACGTTGGAGTAGACATTGCCGACTTTCTCTTCTACCGACTTGAAAGCAGTAGAGTTCCTACGAAAAGGTGGAATCAAAATGTTTCAATTAGCAATTGACCTGTCCCTTTTAAGTGAGACAGTGAGCCTTTGAGAAGCTAAAATATTCGCAGGTTTAGCTGAAGCAATTGCCTCTCCTATCTCCATTTTGCCTCAATTATCTACCTTCCAATTACAGACAGGAAGGCAAAGGTAAATATTTTAAAAGTTTCCTCCGCTAGTGAACCAAGATATCACAAAACCCGTTTGCAAACTTTGAAAGCAGTTTTGCTTCCCGTGACCCATTATGTGGTAACTATCTCAAAGCCAAATACTAAATAACTCAGGTGCAGTATACTATTTTGGTTCCATCTCATTAATCCAGGTTATTAAGTATACGATACGCAACATAACCATCCCTTTTCTGATTATAGGTCAGGACGATTGCAATTTGTCATCTATGTTGGTTGTGTCTGCACTGTTAAGGACGAAGACTACTCCAACACTGACCTTGGTGCGTTAACTGCCCATATATATATATATCTTTTTTTTTTCTTTTAAGTTAGTGTTAAATTGATGGGCACACACTGTATACAAATGCTTGCAAACAACCTGAACCACTTAAAAAACAATGCATCTTCACTAGATCTTCCATACTGCAACCGAATCACATAATTGAGTGTATGGGCCGCACCCCTATATTAAAAAAAAAAATGTATTAACATTTTTTACTATTCGTGTATTAGCCGCTTCCCCCCCCCCCCCACTTCTTCCGAGGCACACCATCTGCTTCCGCAGTGTGGAGTGCGCTCTGCGTCTCCACTTTGCCATCTTTACCCCGCCATACAAGCGTGTCTGCTTGTGCCTTTTGCCATGTTTTGAAGTGCAGATTAGAAAGATTACGGGATAAAAGCTCGTGGAAATTATCCTTTTTATGATTTTTTGTATCATCCACGGTTGGCTTCCACCCATGTGATAGCAGCGCTGGGAAATCGGACACTCGGGTTTCCGAACGTTGCCGTTGGGCTTTGTGAACGTTTCGTTCTGCTAAGCTGGTTTATGCGGGCCTCACAACCTGAGAGCTCTGGGCACTCTATCAACTTTCAAACTGTCACTTATGCCTCGAAGTGCGGCAGATGTGCAATGGGCCGCGAATAGAGCGTCGTCAAGAACTGCAAACGGTGCAGAACAGTCGTGGTCCAAGGCAGGCTCACTCGTACGCTGCACCCGCTCGACGCAAGCATCAAAATTAAGGTTGAGGTGAAATTCTATCAAATAAATGGCTAACGCAAACTTCGAAAAGGCGCCTAATGGACGGCTCGAAAGAACAACTCTGGCCACTGTCGACGCCAATCAGACTCGAGCGCCGAGGATACTGTAGGTTACGACGATCGGGACCGAAATGAAGACGCTCAAGACCACTGCTTGCTTTCGCAAGTACACCAATTTTGTTATGCACATCCGAAACTATTTTGTTTTCATCCGTGTATGGGCTGCACCCAAAACATTTGCCCCGAAATTTGAAAAAAGAAGTGCGGCCCATACATGCGTTTATAAACGGTAATAGCAATGGTAGCGGTAGCGACATGTGAATGGAACACCAGCACAAGGGGCTACAATCATGTAATGAAATATTGTTGCTTACGTAATACTTATTTCTTCGAAGTTGTTCTATGTGACAAAAGAAACCAAGTGTTAAGTGCAGCCTTTTTTTAACCTCAACCTCGTAAAAAAATAAAACGCAGTTTCCGAAAGCGGCAATTTATTGCACTCTACAACAATTGCCTCAAAATGCAAGTAAACCAGTCCTCGATTCCCTGACATGACCAGCAGCAAGATTGTGAAAACCAGTAACCCAATTGCTTGTAATGCAAGCTACACAATTATGTCCAAATTACATAAAAACCCAACGATTCAGTGCACCGTACAAAATAGGCTCTACTGCTACGACGATTAAAGGAATACTACAACGAAATTTCGGCGCTCATTTTTTGGTCTATATCTGTTCAAAAGAGCAGTATCACATGGAACATACCAATATCTTGTTAAAAAAGTCTCAAAAAGAAATTTTAAAACAAATTAAACGATTAGCAAAGAGCACCTGGTGGATGTCGCTAACGCCTCGTTTGTAATGCTCGTCTAGGAACCTTGACAGCTAGTGACGGAGGTTGTCTCGCCTCCGGCCACGACAAGAGAAGGGGGGAAGGAGGAACTCCCCTCTTCCCGAGAATCCCTTTTGTGTGTCGCAGAAGTCGCTATTGTCCCCCTACAAGATTATAGAAGATTAACCCGTCACTCAAAATTCGTACAAAAGCAGCCGCTTCGGTGGCTGGAACGACTAGGCCATCCTCTCGGCGTCAGCCTCGCCGTAGCTTTGCTCGTCTCGAGCCGACCTACGTCACGATTGCGTTGGATGTCACATGCTCTAAGCTGGGCCGTCTCCGAGCGCTTGCCAGAGTGGGCCGTTTATAACGAAAAATACAGCCACCAGGATCAAAATACAAACGTGCGATTGTCATTTACGGATATTGTGGATCATATTCAGCCTATTTTTGAACACGACGGGAATATTTCAAATTTCGTTGAAGTATCCCTTTAAAGAGCAAGAAGCTTACTTCATCTCTCCCAGCTTCTTGGACACACTCGCACCCAGTGTCCCCAGGGCAGTCGTGGTCTTCTCTCCAGCAGTCTTGAAGGTTGAGGTGGTTTTCTGGTAGCTGAGGTTTCGGGGAAGGGAGGGAAACAAAAGCAAACACTGCTGATAACCAACTTGGTTCCTAAAACAAAAACTTGCTCCACATGCCACAAGACCAAACATGCACGAGCCAAGCAGATCCAAGCATGTCTGTACAATTATACATAAAACCATTTTTTTTTTTTTCACAAAATATTTTTGTACAACTGAAGAGTGCACTACAAAAGCCTTTAACGCCTTTACCGTTTTTAGTTTTTTGGGGAATTTCTGACCCCAACTGCTTAATTGCTGTCTTCAAAATTACATTCCTTGCCTTCAAAATCAAATTTCTAGCCACAAACAGAATAGGAGCAAATTTCTGAAAAGTTCAGTGCTGCCATCTGTTGGGACAGCCGCAAGCTAAGCCATGAGCGAGTCGGGTTCGGCCAAAACGGTTGCGCGCGTGAATGGGGGAAAGCAGACGAGCTATACTCGTCCTGAACTGTTTGGGGACGGCTGCACGTTAACAAGCTAGGCCCGTCCAAGACAGTTAAGCGGCTAAACAACTTACTATTACAAGGGTATGTTCCTTACTGAATACCAGAAACCATTTTATTCTAAAAAAGGAACTTGGGGGCCAGCATGTGAGCAATACTCCGTTTCATTATAAGGGTGAGCAAAACAAAAGCTACAAGAGCAAGCACAACGCTTTAAAGGGATACTGAACCAAAATTTGGATTTCGCAAAATAAGGCCGCAGAAGCGTTGAACAGGACGCTACTACTCCAAAACATCACTCATACATTGATATCTCAAACAGATGGCCGTACTTTTGGAAAAGTAGAGAGTGATCAAGCGAGGGCTACGACATCATTGTCCTCCTGGAAAATTTTAGAATGAGGGTAAGAGGCCTCTCTTATCTTCTCCTCGCTTCGGTTTTACCAGCTCGACGGGACGTAGCGAGGAGGAGAGAGAGAGAGAGAATCGTGACCGACTTTTCGAAAAATACGGCGATCCGTTAGAGATATCGCTGTATGAGTGATGTTCTTTGGTTCTGCAGCGTCCCGCCCATCCGTCCAGCCTTGTATTGTGAGCTCGAAATTTCAGTTCAATATCCCTTTAAGCAGGCGTGCTGTGAACGCACACTCAAGAAACGAGAGTGCCGTTCAAGACGACATGCTCATGCTTGTAGCATCGGTTTCGCTTGCACCTGAAACAGGGCATACACTCATGATTCCAAGCTCGTACAGATAAAAAGCAAGGATGATGCAATGCCGAGAATGTAGATGAATCGGATGACATTGGAACGATGTTGCATGGAGCCTCCCTTTGTTCTGGACACTACCGTAATATCCGGAGATGCTCCACCCTTGAATGATAACCTGCCCCCTGGCCAGATTTGCTTTCTTCGAAGACGCCGAAAGATAGCCCACTTCTAGCAATTGCCGGGCCCTGGCCAATGGTGACCTCGGCAGAAATAGTGTTACTTAGCGACAACGGGAGATAAGCAAACATTGCTGACTGGGAAGGACAATCATCCTTGGTTTATCGCCCCTCCCTGCGATCGCAAGTTTTGCAGGTCATGAAATCTAAAACTAGATTTCTTTCCAACTTTTTCGTCGCACACTGAAAGTTAGCTTATTCCTTAATTTCACCCTATTTGCTCTCGATTTCAGCGGGGCTATCTCCCGGGATATTACGGTACTTATACAAAGATTTATGCCTGCTAGCAAATTTACGACGAGCTACATTTAATTATGTCGCCTCATCCGCATCATGAAACCAAGCTGCTGCAGTTGTTTAACGCCCTCGGTGCCCCAGCTTTTGCCTCCATCCTTTCGGACAATGCATGAAAGCACAAGCGTAAGACTTTGGAGTGAGACCCTATTGTAAATATGTTACCACATTGCAAACAGTTAACAAACAGTAAGCTTGGCCTTGCAGCTTTCACTACAGTTTCGCTAAACTTTTAATGAAGTGTATGTAGCACAAATGCATGATGTCTTTCACATTAGTGAAAAATGTGCATCTGCAAGTACTGAGGATGCATCAAAGAGATGCCCCAGTAGACAAAGGCTCTTTCCACTGCCACCAGGTGGTAGTAACAACAATCAAAGTGAATCCGTTTGCACATTCTAGCTTGTTTCGTCCACAGCTGTACGTCCGCGGACGAGCCCAGCATGTCTGTGGCACTGGGACGGCTGAACGGCAAAGTATGTGCGACTCTAGGAGAGCATACATTAGTTTGGGTAATGGATGCCCCAGTCGCACCAACGGGTACACCACTGACCCTCAGCCTCAATGGCATGCAAACATTTGTGCACACACGAAGAGCAGACAGTGCAAGACACAAAGACAGGGAGGCCAGAGCAGAGAAACAAGAGCACGGCTCCACGTACGTAGTTGAGTTAAAGAGTCCTGGGAAGTTCTGACTGACAGACATGCAAAGGAAGGCACCGTCAGTCGCACATGTTATCGTTAAGTTCGGGCCCGCGCTGCCACGTTTGGGCCCACAGAGACACCGTCGGGAATTTTGCGCTGCTACTATGTAACTAGAGATGTTAGCCAAGATGCGTCCCGACCCAATCTTACCGCAACTTTTTTCAGAAATGCTCAGGAACGTCTGTCATGGGAGGTGACAAAGGGACGGAGATCTCTACTTCTAGCCATGATGGATGCTTCCCATCGTTTGATATACAGGGAGTTCTTGAGTAAAGAGGACCGTGTTTTCCGGCCCGGGTAAATAAACCATGCATCACAGAAAGCTCAAAATTCAGTGAGAGTGTAATGCTAGCGGTGGGATAGGAAGTTTGAGAACATGACAATACCATGATCGAGAGACAATTCAGAAAAACGAAATTTCTCTACGAGCAGACGTTCACCTTAGCCTAATATCGTCAAAACAAGAAATGACATTATGGGCACCTGTAGCATCTATTTCAGTGAAACAAACATGTCAACAACGAAGAAAACATCCTCTTTCTTTCCGACAAGCGTTTTTCACCAATATAAATTTCACGAGCGTTCACAATGTAATTTATTGTTTTGACGATATTAGGCTTAGGTGGACGTCGGCTTGTAGTAAACTTGTGTTTTTCTCAATTATCTTTGAATTCAAGCAACGTCGTCATCTCAAACTTTCGCGTTCTATCCAAACCGCTAGCTTCACATTCTCATGGAGTTCGAGTGTTCTGCGATGCATAGTTTATTTACCCGGGCCGAGAAACACTCTTCTTTTTTCTCAGGAACTCCCTGTCCTAATAAGCTTTGTTTTGTTTCCACCCCGATTTTTATGGTGTCGAATGTTTACCAAAAATCTCAAAACAGCCTCGAGTGCTATGTTAATGATTGGTGTATGATTGGAGTGTATGTACTTGGGAAATATTGCGGTATTTCTACTGCCATACATTTTTAAATATGTGTGGTGTCTGCACTGCAGAGGTACAGTTGAACCTTGATTTTACGAAACCCAATTTTACGAATTTCCAGATTTAACTAACAAATTCGGATTCCCCGCGCAGCCTATACGCGAGGTCTCCCTTCCTCTATTTTACGAAGTTCCCGATTTAACGAAATAACTAGCGGGTCCCGGTGACTTCGATAAATCGAGGTTCAACTGTACTTACAGTAGTAGCAATGGGACTTTCATTAGTCGCATTTAGAATGCCTAAAATTAAAGTTCATTCAATTTTCATACGATATATGTTAATTAATAAGTAGCTCTCAAACATGCTCACTCTAGCTTGGACCAATTTTTGAAGCACATTAAAATAGAAGCAAATGACCAAAAGGGAACGGATGATGTTTAATTTGGGGCAAAATCTGCCAGTCTTTAAATGAGACCACTTACCAGCCATCGAACTACGAGGCTTCGATGCAAATTGCACAGTGCCCATCAAAAAGAGTAAGGAATAACAACACTACTTGAACTAAGCTGCCTTTCATACGGGCTTCCTTTACCACAACACACATTTTAATATATCAAACTAGACCCGACCCGAGATTATATTTTCGTTGAGCCGCATGAACCACACACAGCAGAAGGCATGCTTCCATCGCAAGCGCAGAGGAAAGAGCAGACGCAGAGAGAGAGGATGAAGGCAGCATTGCGCGACAATTTCTTTCTGGGAGTTGCCAACTCACATGGGAGCACTCGTCAGAGCAGAGTTCCATTCCACCAACTTCCCACTGACATCCTTATACCTGAGTCAAGACAGAGCAAGGTCTCTTTTGCTTTACCTCATTCCATACCACCCTGGCTAAAGCTGGCATGGGGGCACGCTAAACTTTCGAGTGCTTTGCTGCAAGGCACGTAAGGTATAACCTACAAGGAACACATTAATAAGCAAGTTTTGTAACACTAAAAAGCATGTATTCTGAAGAAAAAAAAGGAAATGCAGGGGTGTAAAAGCAAGCCTATGACAGGGATGTGACATTCTCCCAAAAACTTGCAGAAGCTGGCAAGGCAATGTTTTTTCTTGTTGCTTTTCAGGTGCATTAATGAAGCACCTGTCATTGGCCTGGTTTCAGCTGAATACCACAGGATATCAGTCACCTTTGAATAACCAATCCTTGCATGGAACATGCAAGGGCTGACTGTACTATTAACGTGCCAGCACTTGATCAGAAATGTCAATTATATTCCAAGCCGACTTTGGGTAGTCTCGAGGTTTATGGCTGATTTAAGATTTGTTTCAAACCCATATCAGGAGCAACAACATGATTCTCTCGTGTTTCTACAGCTTTGTAAAATGGAAAAGGAAAACAAGATTGTTGCCAAGTGAAAGCAAAGCTTGAGTACCTCGCTTCAACAAGACTAGGTTTTGGTTTCCATACACTTTACAAGAAACAAAGTAAAACTTATTTTACTCTGTGTCACAGCACTAATATGTGTAACTAATAGTTCATGTTTATTATGCCTACAATAAGAAGTCACACCCCAATCTGGGGACCATTTTGTTTTCTCCTTGTGCCTCTCCGATGCATCAGTGAGACGAGCAGCTTAGACAATGAATGTACAAAAATCAAGGATTTGGATATAAAGAATCTATTATGAGATAGAATATATAATTTCCCTCGACCTGAAAGTGATCTAATATGCAGCAACTGACAATGTTATACAGCTGGTAACAAAACCCAGCCCCTAGCAGCGTGTCTACCAGGGAATAATAAATGGCTACAATTAAGATTACTTTTAGGTTTGAACAGGCAGCCTTCATGTCCTATCGAAATTCAACGACAAAGTCAGCACTTCCTTCCGAAAACTTGAACAAAGCAGCACCAGTACACTCCACTGTACATTAACATATCCTGTAGGTATAAAACCCTCGGATACAAAAAGTTGGAACAAGTAATTCAGGGACTACGTGCAAGAGGGATGCAAGTCAATCTGCACCTTCACTGAAAATTTTGTTCACCGAAGTTACAAACCATACTTTCCTTCCCCACTTTTTGACGAAATAACTGTTCAAACCTATTTCTCTGCAAATAAGCATAAAAGTTCCTGTGAACAGCCTTCTGGAGGAATTTATCTGGTACCAGTTAAAATAAACAACTGGCACTGTAACCAAACAAGGTACAATACAGAAACCTCGAGCACTAGTTGAAGAGCTTGCAGTTAGCTTTCTGCCCAACTCAAATCCTTCCCAAAGTATGCAAGAACACATCGATGCTACTGCAAAATTGTGATTTGGAGCAATTTTTGGGGCACCTGAAAACAAATTTTGGAGCACTTTCGAGCCCCTACCAATAACTCTCGAAGCATTTTGAAGCACATAAACGTGAAATTTTAAACCCTTTTGCGAACCTAAATGTTGGTCTGTACTGGCTTAGCTACGAAGTTGCCATTTAATTCGGCCAGCCACGGAATTTGGTGCACTTTTGCGCAATATGGCGAATCTTAATCAGGATGGCACAAAAAATTGCCTTTGGTGCAAAATGGCACAATTACTGAAGAACATCGAGCATCAGTCTGAGATCTTGAGACTACCGTAAAATACTGCAAGAGCGCCCACTTCATTCAAGTGCACACTATTAACATTTCCAAAACTTGAAAATTCTGCAAGTTACACGATAAGCACTCGATTTGACCGGACAAGTGCCCATTTCTAGATCAACCCAGTTTTCAGTAAAAGTGGGCTGGGCATTCTTCCGGTGTTTTACGGTAGCTTTCTGCCCATTTCAGTTCCTCTCTAAGGCCTACAAGAATATCAAGCATCATTCGAAGAGCCTCCAACTAACTTTGTGCCCAATTCAAATCCTTTCGAAAAGTTGCATACAGAAAGCAGACACAGAAAGCTACCAGCTTTGAAGGAAAACACGGGGGTCGAGACACGGCAGGAGCGGCGGCACTCACGCAGCACTGTCTTGAATATTCTTGATGCCTTGCTCCATGTCATCCTTCAGCTCTTTCCAGACGGTGATGCCCAGGTTCCGCTTCAGCTCCTGAGACTTGGCCAGCTTGGAGGCCAGCACAGTCCGCAGGCTCTGGATCTCCTCCTCAACCTGTGCAGGAAGACACAGCAAGGAAAGCAAGAGGCACCTTAACATGACATCTACGCTCGAGAACTGGGATGTGGCAAATGGGCCGACTAATATGACAGCTTTTTGTCTTAACAATGTTTATCGTGCCTAAACACACGGAGGTTCAAACATTTGCCGAATCTGTAATTTGCCACCAAACTTTGTTCGTTCGAGGGACAATTACAAAATGTTCCTGCTGCTTACTCGTATGGAAAACAAGCAACTGCTTTCATCGTTTGTTTCGGCTAATCAACTACTGGGTAAAGAGGGCAATCCTCGAGTTTTTTTTGTAATACTGTCAGTCCTGTCGAGGACCAAAGCAGGAGTGGAAGATACAAGCAAGGCCACTTACAAGTGGCAGGCTATACAAAGTTAGTGTTACAAGAAACCTGCCCCTCCCATAGGGGCACACAAAGAAAACATGGTATGACTTTCTTACTCTCCAAACAAAGTACACAAAACATTCGGAAGTACAAATTAACATGGATACAAAATTAATGCTCCAGAACATGCTAAAGTAAAAATTAATGTGGATACAAAATTAATGCTCCGACTCCTTGCGCACATCACGCAGGAAAATATGCTTAACAACACCACAAAGCTTATCAAACTCAAAAATGTCTCGTGGTAAATACTGCTTTGTAAAATCCCAGGTAGGGCAAACCCTTTGCACTGAAAAAGCACTACTGTCTCGAGTGCAAAGCATCCACCCTGCCCGAGGCTTTTCCTGGCAATAATTACTCTTTTCATCATCAATGCCACCCCTGCCATTTTCACCCTACTTTCTTAAAGGGATACTACAACGAAATTTCGGCGCTGATTTTTTGGTCTTTACGCGTTGAAAGGAGGCAGTCTCACATTGGACGTACCAATCTCTTGTTAAAAAAGACACGAAAAGGAATTTGAAAACAAATTAAACGATTAGCGAAGAGCACCTGGTAAATGTCGCTAAAGCCTCATTTGTAATGCCCGTCTAGAAACCTAGACAGGTAGTGACAATAACTGTCTCGCCTAGAACTATACATGCTTTGAACCTGATGTCATCCCAACAGCTCTACAGCCAGCACGAGAGAAGAGGGGAGGGAGGAACTCCCCACTCAATTGGACTCTCTTTTGCGAGTCCCAGACGTCGCTATTCTCCCTCTACAAGATTATAGAACGAAGAATGCAGCCACCAGGCTCAAAATACCAACGTGCAATTGTCATTTACGGATATTCTGGATCATATTCAACCTATTTTTGAACAAGACGGGTATATTTCAAATTTCCTGGAAGTATCCCTTTGAGGGAGGACACTACCTGGGAACGTCAACTTCTGACGCTCACACAATCGGCGTGAAATTTACAGGTGGTATTTCCATCTATATAAATGGAGGGCATCCAAAGTTTTAGCCCTGCCCTGTAAACCAATTTTACGATGTACTGTACCCCCAGAACAAAGTAAAGCCTAGCTTGGCATGGATTCTGCTCAACGAATCTATTGTTGAGAAATGGTGTTGATAACCACACATTTTTCTTGTGGAATGCATACTGGAATACCCGTTGCTATAAAAAGAAATTTCACGAAATATAAATTTTTCAGCTAAAAAAATATAATTATTTGTATTGTTTTCTCCACATTCACCAAATTTTGCAAATTACACTTTTTCATAATAAAGGAACATGAAAATGCAAGATCTATGCTCATAGTAACCGGCTTCATAAAATTTCGGTATATAAGCCGCAAAAACCAAGTTTCTCTATAGTTTCATGCTGAAATGAGATTTATTAAGTGAAATTGATGCTAAAAAGTGGAACGGAAAAAAATGTGTTCGAAGTGCTCGAACCTCTACCTGACGATAATAATCCCTGAAGAAGAGGAACAAAGGACAAACACAAATCTCCAAACACAGCTAGGTGACTGGTGCACGACCAAAAAAATCCGCCTGGCCCTGGAATCCAACCAGGGACCTCTCCATTTTCAACGGAGTGCTCTACCAACTGAGCTAATCAGGAGTTGGATGTCAGTAGAGTAAATTGGTTTTATCAGCTGCCACCAGTCTAATACCTACAAGGGTGAACAGCCTGCATTTAAAGGTTAGGATGATAATGCAATTGATGCAAAGGTGCAAGTGAGCTGGAATGGGTGACGATAATCCCTGGAGAAGGGGAACAAGGGGGATGAAAAGTACCAGAACCAGGCGGATTTTTTCGGTCGTGTACCAGTCACCTAGCCGAGTGTTGAGATTTGTGTTTGTCCTTTGTGTTTTCCTTCTCCGGGGATTATCGTCATTCATTCCAGCTCGCTTCCACCTTTGCATTAATTGCATTATTATCATAACCTCTACCTTTTCTTTAGCATCAGTGATCTGAAGATAATTTATAAAAACATAACTATGCATTGTAAACAAGTGAAACCTTCTGGGGATACACCTCTGATGTTGGCGGATGTAAATGTGGTATTTTTCAGTCAACTTTTTTTGCAAAAATATTTTTTCTAGGCCTTCTCTTAAATTATAGCTAGGGTTCAGTGTTTTCAAGAAATCCAAAAAAATTTGAAAAACACTCGCCGGTAACTTTTTCAACAATTCGGATTTATCCTAAAGATTCATAATTTCAAGGTCACAATGAAAAAAAAAAGCAAAAATTATTTTATTTTAGAATAAACTTTATAAGTGCACAGGGTCAGTGGTCCTGAGGAGATGCCTGCTCTGTTTCTTTTCAAATCTCAAACTACGGACAGAAAGTATTTGCCGTTTAGCTCGTCAAGGTTCCTTCAGGGCAACAAATTATGGAACCCAAACTATTTTTTTTTTTTTTTACAATTGGGAACACAGTAAAATAAACTGAATTTCAGAGAATTTGGAATCTAACTAAAATAAACTCCGACAAAGACAGAATCTTCAGCGAAAAATAAACTCTGAAAAACACCTTCGGAATTTCACGAGAAACTAGCACCGAAAACATGGAATCCTAATTATAGCATATTAACTGCTTCACTAGAAGAGACGAGTATGGCATATCCACTGATATTTAACCTTTGTCACTAGTACTCAGAGCTGCAGGAGTAACATTACGCCATAACAAGTTGCACGAGAATGCATAAACTTACAAAGCTACCAGCTCTTGCTGCATTCATACACTTCAAATTACCTACAAGAGTCAAGAGTGACTGTTTTAAAAGAACACTTGCACTCACATGGGAGCAGAGACACTACATATAGTAAGTTACTTCCATTAATGAAATCGGACGAGAGCCACACACACACACACACACTCCGTTTCATCTCGTCATTGAACGAAGGCAATGAGTGAGCTGGAGAAGCCAAGGGTTGGGTTCAGAAACAACAGCTGCCTTCTCACCCTAGCGAGCTCCTCCCTCCACTCTGCCTCGCGCCGAGCCTTTTCTTCGGGATCCATCCCGGAGAGGTCATGCACGCCACTGTCTGGAGTTGCATCGCTCACTTTGATGTCGCTGTTGGCGTCAAAGAAGTTGTCTGCGGCAGGGAGAACAGGAAAACCTCAGTAAACACGGGACACTCTACTCCTTGACATATCAATGTACGTAAGTTAGCCAAATTTTTCTTCTTACTGTACATGCAGAATGCTGCATTCATAAAGCAAACAGGAATAGGCTTCTGAAATACAGCAAATAACCACGAGTCTTTATCCCAGATAAGAGTGACAGCAAGAAAAAGGTCAAACGGGACATCAGCTGTCCATACAGGTCCTTTTTCGAAAGGAAGATAAGCTGCTTTTATTGAGAGCAGAAGAGATTAGACAAGGAAAGAAACTGGTATACTTAGAGCTGACCTCATATGACAAACTGTCAATCCGTCGCGATAGTGCCAGCAACATCTGTCGGCGGTATTGCAGACTATCAGATTAGGACCTCGCATCATAGAAGGGATGCAAAGTCCAGAGGAAGCTTTTTCTACAGAGCTTTCAACACTTTACCAAACCCCCTTGCACTACGTCCCACCAAAAGCGAAAACTGCACACTCAAAAGATTAACCAAGCCGTGCCAAGTCCAACGGGAAAAACACCTCTCACGTCCCAACTGCGAGAATCGCATCACTGCACGCAATTCCTGCAGAACATCTCGGAACCGGCCCAAACTTCCAACATGTGCAGGCTAACGAGTAAGAGATCCTGTCATCCATCCACCTCCCGGAGCAAGCTGTCAAAATCCGCGCTTTCATCAGTTTCTTGACCGAGTTGCGTCGACGTTCCAACCAGCGCTCACCGTGAAGCAGCTCTTCAATCTCTTCGCCGGCTGCAAGTCTGAGCAGGCTACGTCCCTCGTCGTCCAAACTCGGGTCCGTGGCACCCACGCGCGCGAGGTCTTGTCCGGAGTCATATCCCGTCGACTCGTCGTCGCCGATGGTCTGATCCGGCAGATAAGAATCTTCTTCGTAGGCCAAGGCGTTCGCACCGCCGCGCTGGTAGTGCGCCATACGCGCCAACGCCAGCCGTATCGGCTTTGCCCGCCGCGGGGACTTGGCGGGTTCGACGTGGCCAGCGAGACAGACACAGCGACGGAACGCGGTCAGGACGTGAAGAGGAAAGAAAAATAGTAGCCGTTGCCGCTTCGTACCGCGGTACCGGTATACCCCTTCCCCGTCAACTTTTGCCCTCCCCCGACCATTGTATGAACGCAACAGGTAACAGGTCCGCGTGCAGTGAGTCATGCAAGGAACCGCCCTCTCCACGAGGCCGTTCTACCTGTCTCACCTGCGCGGGCTCATCTTTTTTTATTCTGAATTAGTTTCCCAGAGAGGCTTTTCTTTGAGCGGTCGAGTCCGTCAGGTCATAGCGGGGCTTTGAACCGTTCGTGCAGCGCGATTTTCCCAGACGCTGCGACCCGTATTTTTTGACGGCCGTGAGCGAGTCTCCTCTTTTTCTCTGACAGACACAAGATCAGCGTGCATCTAAAAGCGAATAAAAAAAAATAACGAGGTGAAATGAAGCACGCGTCCTCCTTAGGAAACTTGAAAACGACGACAGCACAGATCACGTTGTAGCTGACGGCCGTACGTAGCCGGTGATGCAGGCAGAAACAGCACAACAGGTGCTTGGCCTTTCGCCAATTTTTCGTGTTCCTTTATAGTCTCCCCGTGCCAAGGAACTTGTGAAAGACAACTTTCCTCTGCAGCTCCCCCTCGTTGGAACCGATCTTATGCGCTAAAAACTGCAGCATCACCGTGCGTGATGGCTGGCCCCTTCTTCGATGCAAGATGCCTGAAGTACGGCTCAATAAAGGAAGCGTCCTTTGTTCTCACGATTTTATCTTTGCTGTCAGACAATGCATGCTCTCATATGGAGGCGGTCATTCAATGCGGATATTTGCAAAGGAATATAAACAGAATAGTGCTTTGTCATGCGGGACGCTGCCGGTGTCCCATTTCCGGATTTCCGGAAACGTGCTGTCCGGGGTTTCTGTAGTCGCTTCGACGCCGACATGCTTTTGGTGTCCCGAGGAAGCGCGCACCATTCGATTCTAGCCCCAGCTGGTTTTATCCTACCAATAAAATAATAATAAAAAAAAATACCAGACACACAGCAATGTCGCAACCGACGTCTCCTTTTCCCCCTACCGTACTTCCGGTAATGTAATGCTCTGGCGGGCAATGCTACAGGAGCAACCGATTAACCGATATGCGTTGAGAGAAACAAGCACCAACAGACAATATTTTTCTCCATCGTCACGCATTGTCACACGTAGTCACTGTGGTTACGCCACCAAATGGACATTACAGCCAGCAGGGGCTGTAGAGACTGCATACTGCGAAATTTATCGATTTTTGGTGTTCCCGCGGCAACTGCGAAGTTGCTTCCAGCGTGTACCCAGGACGCTGAAGGCGTCAACGGTAGCTCTCCAGAAGAGCTTCAAGAGTGCGGCAGTCGCGTTTCTTGCACACTAGCAGTAATAGCAACAGCTGTTCCGCTATCTGAGGTCTGCTGTGGGAGCCTGCCAACTCGACGGACCGCCGGTTGACACCTAGGCCTACGCGGTCGCCTCTGCGTGTTCGGACGCGGAGACAGGCGCCAACTCACCGCTGGTGGACATGGTGAACGCCTTGCGGTCTTCTCTGGGGGTCGTTGACATAGGCACGTTCTAAACCCCGCTGCGCAGGTGAATTTGTCCCCAGGTTGTCGTGGAGTCCGACGGCGGCTTTTTTGCAACGAGCGCAACACCCACGAAATGATGTTTCGGGCGACAGCCGCCAGATGGCCAGACAAGCGGGCAAAGACAGAAAGCCAGCAAAGCCAGCCGACTATGCAAAATATATTTCTAAGCCTGTTACGGCACTAAAATTTATATTTTTGAATGTAATAAATACATTGTTCAACTTTGTATTACCTCTCTTTCCCGCCACCTCTCTAGTTTTGAAATCATCATCATTACCACCACTGAACGAACATATTGATAGACGTGAGCGTTTGTAGTCTCTGTATTAGGCGGTAGCTTGCGCCATCTAGCCTAAACTATGTTTGTACCCCTCCGCGTGCTTGGCAGAGCCGCTGAAAGCGCGGAGCTCGCGCTCCGTGGTTACGGACGCGAGGGCGAGGCCGGGCGGCCCGGCCCCACCGTTCGTCCCTGGCATCGGGCGCGGCCATGGACGCGAGAGGTGAGGCAGAGCCGGAGCCCTCGCTCCGGCCCCATAGGACTAGGACTAGGAACTAAGGGCTAGGACTTGGAACTAAGGACTAGGACTATAGAAACTAAGGACTAGGACTAGGAACTAAGCACTAGGAACTAAGGACTAGGTCAAGGAACTAAGGACTAGGAATAGGAACTAAGGACTAGGACTAGGGGCTAAGGACTAGGACTAGGAACTAAGGACTAGGACTAGGAACTAAAGTCTAAGGACTAGGAATTAAGGACTAGGTCTAGGAACTAAGGGCTAAAGACTAAGGACTAGAAGCTAAGGACTAGGACTAAGGGCTAGGACTAAGGTCTAAGGACTTGGACTATGACTAGGCTAAAGACAGCATGCAAAGCTACCTTTCACACTGATCGTATACTACGAGTGCCAATTCATATCAAGAGCCTATAACGTAATCCAGGCAGCTGCAAATATTGCACCCCTTTCTGGCCCTTGATTAGCGTTCCTTTTTATGTGTGCTTACTAGGTATCAATATATTCTACTCAATGGAGGTCCCTGAATGACCTCTGATGGGTCTGTGACTGCCAAAAGATTGGGAACCGCTGCTCAAGAACACCTCTGACTGGATACATTCTGTACTTGGAACATTTGTAAGGAAGATAGAAAATGCTGAATGATAAGGTGGTGCGGTGCAGCGCGGGAAAAAATATTAGTCTGGTGTAGAGGTTAGCACACCTACCCGGTTATAAGGAAACCCGGATCTAGAATCCTGGCTACCACAATATTGCTTTTGGATGACTTTGTAGCATTTATTTTCTTTTGATGAGGAGTACGGTTCAGTCATTCGCCCGCATAAAAGAAGCCTAATGTGCCAGTGACACCCTTTTGGTGAACTGCTGCAAAGTAGCAGTTGTTAAACACCCTCGATAGGGCAATTTATAAATATTAAAATAATAATCTTTGAGCAAGTGTAGGTTGCTATAGAAGCCCACGTCCAATGGTGTGCCATTCTGGGTAGGCAAAAAAAGTTTTTTTTTTTTTTTATGAATTTCGCGACGGAGTTTTTTTTAGCACGTGCACACTAGGATGCGCTAAAAGAAATTCAGCCGCCAGATAATAACGATATAAAAACTCTGGAGTTCTTGACATGGCTATGATTATATATAACTATAAATATCAGGAACTCCAGAGTTCTGTACAACGGTATTCTTGGCACGAGTACAATCGCAAGGCTTGGAGATGTCATCCTGGCGTGAGTTCTCGTGCGCAACACAAGACTCAAGGAGAACAACATAAAAAGGCGGTTTAATTGTTCAAATTAGATTTGGAGAGAAGGAAGCCGATTGAAATCTCTGGTGAAAAATTAAAGGTGCACATTGAAATGTATTAAATATTTAGAGAGAATTATGAGTTACATTATCTATGCAATTTCGTATAAGATGTTCGCATATCTATGTCAATAAAGGTTCTACATGATTATAAAAACATTTTGCTAGCACTTTTGGTTTTGGTATCATTTTTACACGATTCTCGGCTTTTATATTTGTCTACAGGAAAAGAAAGACAACATTCGATCCGCCAAGCATAAAAAATGACGGTTCTGTTCCCGGGAAGAATTCAATGCAGAGAGCAAGTCGTCTGCTTCTTGCGCAGGAGTTGCGGTGACGTCATAACGACGTCGAGCTCTGATTGGCTTTGATTGAAAGGATAGTGGGTGGACCTCAATGCGGATGCCTTGAGGTATACCCACTATTCTATTTTTAAGCAGCCAATAAGAGCTTGGCGTTCTGACATTATCGCAACCCCTGTGCAAGAAGCAGACAAACTTGCGCTCCGCTTAAGAAACAAAAATCGAGCCCCTCACTCATAACAAAGGCTGTTTATCATAGATGGCGTGAAAACACGGCCGCGGTGACCCTGAGCAGAATGAGTCAGCGCGAAACTCGGAGGAGCTGAACGCACGTCACGCGGCCGCCGAGAAGTACAGAAGAGGGACGCCAGTGTATGTGCGCGAACAAGTATGCTCGCGAACGGACGTGCATCGCCGCCTTGGCGGATTGAACTGCTGCCTTGTTCAAGATGGCGCCCATGGGGTCGCAGTCTTAAGTTGAAGCATAGCCTCCCCTATAGACGCTTTACAGCAGCTGTGCATGGGCGCCGCCATAACTGACCTTCAGTTTTTGTTCCCTCTTATTCCGTTCGCTTGACTTCATCATTTCCACAGCAGGACAGGTTATTGTCATTTAAAGTGTTACTGTGTCCTTCCCCCCAGCATAGGCCGTTGTGGAGACTCGTGAACGCCCGCTTCAGTGGCTCGGCATCTCGGTAAGACAAGAGAAGGGCGGCTATGGCGGCTCAATCTGGCGCGTGTGTAAAGCGTCTATACTGACAATGCCTGGCAGATCGCCATGCGCTCTACGCATCTTAACAGACCTCAAAACCCCGCTTTCAGAAACGACGCTCATCTGGACTCCTGGCCACGAATCTGTAGATGGAAATCGGCAAGCCCATGCCGTAGCCCGAGCCTGTACAGACCCGGTCCACCTCTTTCGAAATCATGGTTCCAGAGTTTCTGGTATGAAAACACATGTTCGCGTTCCATGGATTCACGAGCGGCCATGGCATGCTTTCAAGCGAGATCTCGTGAAAGCGCTCGTGGTGTGCACGCGCGTTCTCTACCCAAAAATCTCGAACCGGTGACTTCGTAAAAAGGTGGACCGTACCCAACCAATACTCTGAAATCCTCATTCATCAACGAGGCGAGAGATTTAGATACACCCCTCCACATCGGAGCCTAACTCGGGAAGAGGCCGTGATCTGGCGCCAACTCCAATCCCACACTTACAGACACCTCGCCCTCCTCCACAAGTTTTATCCCACCATGTACCTTGCTAGCTGCCCACATTGCTCGCCACGAGACGCGGCCGCCGCAAGTGAAAAGGTAGAGCGGCAGACAAGAGTCATGTAACGGATGCCCCGCTGCGGCGAGACGCCGAAACACACTTGTCCCGAGCGATGGAATGTCCGCTCGTGCCTCTCACGTTCCTCGGGCTTACCGCTTCTTTCCTCGTCAGGTTTGAAAACCATGTTTCGGGTCCTCGCCGCTAGCTGTGCGCTGAATACCAGACTCCCCAAAAAATGTTCTGTGCTACCAGATCCTGGCGCTCCAAATCTGCGACCGGGCACTCAATGGCTCCGTCATCGAACTGCCAAGCTTTGTGAGTATAGAGGAGGCTATGGTTGAAACAAAGTACCCTACCCTGTGAGCTTAGCGGCGGACGGAGTTGGTGGAAAGTTTACTTTCTTTATCGATGATATCTGGCTTGATATCGACAGCCAAAACGTCCATCCAATCGTTTTCTTGACGCACTTTTTAAGAACCCCTATAGCGCTGTTCACAATTAGCGAACGCTCTCCTCCTGCGCTTGAATGATTGCGAAGCACGAGGTAGCATTTTCTACGTAAAATGCGGCAACCAAAAAAACAAAGAAACTTGAAAAGAGGCAGGATGATATGCCAAGTGGCGTGAAATTGTAGAACTAGATCGGAATGTCCCAAAAAGCGGGCGATGTGTATTTTTCTGCACAAAATAACAATCGAAAAAAAAAAAAACGAGAAAAAGAAGCACTGTTTTTTTGTTCACTCGAAGCCAGAACAAGCGACCACGTGATCCCGAGTCGATTATATACGGCCAGTGTCTCGTATGCGCGCTGGCTGGGGTCGGCAAGTGTCATGCGCAGAGTATCACACATCGTCATCGCAACATCTGGCACGAGCTACTACCCGAATGCATATCGAAGCATTTAATGTCACAAGCCGAAATCGAATGCCCACGCAGTGCTCGTGCCCACTGTAAAAGCCTATGTTGTGTCCTTCTCCTACTTTGTGTCCTGTCCCTTTTGGTGCACTTTTGCGCTGTTTCTCATTATGTCATTCACTGGCGGCCATAGCTGTGTGCGCAGCTGCTGAGCGCGTGCTGACGGCGAGCTTCCGCAGTTCTTTTGCAACGTGCATTCCGCACCATCAAGATTGCCGGTCTTAGCAGCCTATTAATGTAACCTCGTTCCGAACAATCGCAACCAGAACAAGAAGCACATCCTCGACTCCCTGTGGCGAAGCATGTATGACCCCCTTTCCCTTTTCCTTTCCCCTCCACGTCACTCCAGATGATGGTATTCAAGAGGATGTGACGAATCTCCTTGTACAGTCGGGGACAAAAGTCCCCAGGACGCGCGAGCTGCGGCTGAAACGCATTGCTCTGCCATCTGCCGTCGGGTCGCCTGGTTTCGAGATCACACAAAAGCGCATGCGCGTCCTATTGTGCCTGCAAACATGTGTGTTTTCCCGCTCTTCTGCGGCGCGGCCACTCGGAATCGGGCGCGTGGTAACGCCTCGGAGTTAGCGCTTGCGACTGACGAGCGTCTGCAACACATTCTGAAACTGGAGATACCGCCTGCGGCATTGCACCGCATTTCGCCGTGTCAGCGCACGTTGCTTTATAACGAGTTGAGTTTCCCCGACTGTACATATTATAATTACGTTTCGTATATATATAAATATATATACATGCGCTCTCAACATCGCCCTCAAATATGGCGGCCAATGAATACCTCCCTGGGTGCCACTAGAGCCAGTAAGCTAGTGTTACGGGGGCGGAGAAGGGTGAGGAGGGGGGGGGGGGGGGGCAGGATCACTGGCGCTCTGATACGCTCCGATAGGAAGCCAACACCAGCCTAACCGCTCATTCACACTGGAAGCGGATCCGCGTTCGCAAAGCGGTTGCGAACGCGGTTGTATAAAGATCCAGTACAATGGACCTTTTGTAGAAATACGCGGTGCGCATGCGCAGAGTATTTCATGCGCCTGGGTTCGAGAGTGTCTGTTCCAAACAATCCGCCATCTTGCATTTCTCGCCTTTGAGCGGTTTCGTTGTGTCGACCTCGGGGTGGAAGATTACGCACGATGGGGACAAAGGTGAGCTTGGGGGAGCCGTATCTATAGGTCACATCGCCTCAATGGGTGAACACGATGTAGCTGACGTTTTGGGTGTGGAACGGGTGGGAGAGGCCTTGGGCGCGCGTTGTTTTCCAGTCACCTAGTCTCGAACCGATTCGCGTGTCTAGGTGGCACATATTCGCCAAGAGGTCCATTGCACGCGCACTCGATGTCATCAAGTGCGCGTGACATTATTCGCAACTGCTTTGCGAACGCGGATCCGCTTCCAGTGTGAATGAGCGGCTAGCCTGGCAGATCGCCACGAGAAGCGGCCGCCGAAATAGAAAAGGTGGAGCGGCAGACAACAGATGAGAGGAGAGCCACGTGACTGGCTCCCCGCTGCGGCGAGACGCCGAAGCACACTTCTCCCGAGCGAACAAGTGTGTTTCGGGTCCTCGCCGCGGAAAAAGCTGCGCGCTGACGTTCAGGTTCTCCGAGAAATGGCTCTTCGATGCCCTGTGCTACCAGATCCTCGCGCTCCAAATCTTTGAACGGGCACTCTATGGCTCCGTCGTCGAACCGCCAGACTTTGTGAGTATAGATGAGGCTATCCAAAGTGAGCGGTTTTTTCGCAACGCAGTAAAATGCTGTACGTGACTTCTATACTTCTGAAATAAGTTTATCTAGTGGTTTTCGATGATCTTCAGCAGGTATTCTA
This sequence comes from Ixodes persulcatus, assembly GCA_013358835.2. NCBI lineage: Eukaryota > Metazoa > Arthropoda > Arachnida > Ixodida > Ixodidae > Ixodes > Ixodes persulcatus. The sequence continues at coordinate 792,380 of JABSTQ010010428.1, forward strand.
ATTGAAGCCATGCCTATAAGTTCACTAATTAAAAATATACTTACTCGAGAAGTGATTAATAAACTAGTTATACCGAACGTTATCAATTCTCCCAAATGGGCCGAAGGGCCCATTTGGGAAAATCAATATTAACCTTTTCTTCAGTGCGATGCCCGCAGGAGCGGTTTGGCTCGCGTTTTGAGAAACATCCTGTATATGCCGCTTGCACGGTGGAGCTGGCAACGCACGCGGCTGTCCCGCGGTGGAGCGGAGTTCGGCGTTCACTGGTAGCGGCACGTGCTTTATTTTATTAATCTCTATTATTCTGTCTAATATTGGCTGTAATCGAATGTTCTGGTTCGAAACATTCCTGAACGAAGCTGGTCAGATAGCCCTCCGACGCTGACAGAGGATGCTGGATGCCTTTTGTTTTAGTTTGCATACACGATTGCAAGCAGGGCATCTAGCTCGCCGCCGCCTTGTCCCTGCTTGTGCTGGCAAGTGTGTGCATTTACGAGCTTGCCCATGCTACGTTCGAGCGCACGCTGCACATGCTTTGCATGCATTGGGCACCATGTGGCGCCATTGCTTGCAATTGTCCAGAGCCGTGTATGGAGAGTGTTTGGCCAGTTTGGCCGCACATTGGTTTGAATCAAGGAGGATAAAAGGGTAAGAGAGGGCATGACGTCAGCCGCGTAGCCTCCACAAGGTATGCTCCCTTGAAGCCTCGCCTCTTTCTCATTTTCCTCCTTACTCTCCTCACTTATCAGGCCAACGTGACCACATCAGGTGACCGTAGCTAGCCTTCGTCTAGCCTTCGATCGGATAAAACCTACCGGACGGAGCGCGCGCAAGCCTGCAAGGAATCCTTCTACAATCAACCATCCATCTCACACGTGACATGCCACGCGCACAAATTGCCAGAGAGATCTACGGTCACATTGGTCACAACATCGTTTAAACTTTTTGTGACTAGGCTTCACCAATATTGCAACGTGCATCTCTGGGTCAACCACAGGCCTCGAAACAGCCCCTAGCGGTGGTCGTGAGCTCTAAATATGTGACACTACTAATTTAAGCCGTTTTAGCGTCGCTAGAGTGAAAAGGTAACTCTTGGTGACTGAAAACTTGGCGCATGTAAGGGTTTCGTCATGTCCATATTCAGCGGTAGAATAAACGAACGTGCGGTCCGAATGAGGGCCGACTTGCTAGAAACAGCGTCTCAGCCGAGACTGGGGGAAGGAAAGCACTGCCACAGTCAGCGCACGAGCCGTGCAGGACCGTCTCAACCCGAGCCGAGTAAACCACGTCTCAAGACGCTCGCGAGCCCCACCTTTTGCACTGTTTTAATAATAATAATACTGGGTGATTCAAGGAGAGGCCAGGCGCTTTAAAGGGATACTGAACCAAGGAATTTAGTGTCCATAATAAGTGGCGCACGTTCTTTCCACGAGCCAGCAGCCGCCGGTGTGCGCGAGCACACGCAACAAAAATGACGTCAAAGACCTCCATTCGCGGTTAAGATGACAGTGAAATGCATGGGCTTCGGGCCAAAGGGGACTGAAGACAAGTTTTTCATCTTCACAGTGGTGTCTGGTGTAAAAGGTAAGTGATTAATTGGTCTAACAAGCACGTAGATTTCACTTGTAGAGATGAAAGGCCTGTTTTTATTCTCCTTTGGCCCGTAGCCTATGCATTTCACTGTCCTCCTAAGCGCGAATGGAGGTCTTTGACGACATTTTCGTTGCGTATGCTCGCGCACACCGGCGGCTGCTGGCTCGTGGAAAGAACGTGCGCCACTTATTATGAACACTAAATTCTTTGGTTCAGTATCCCTTTAAATCGACCGCAATATTCGGTACCTTATTCTATCGCGCTACGACTTTCTGGGGTACACCCGCAAGGTGCGTGCGAGTTTTCTCGTGATAATTGCGGTTTCAGCTTGTAAAATTTTGTAACTGAATTTATCTTAATAATATTATTTTGCAGTGGTGACACTGACTCAATTTTATCATCTACAACTCTTAGTTGACGGCTCATTTCCGCCGCCGGGTGTGGCTAGATATTGTTGAAAAATTAGTTCTATCGGTTTTCCTGAATCGCGATTTCCTGCGTGATACCAGAGAGCCGGCAGAAGCGCTCCTTGGAGTGCCGCTGGTGGGTTGTTGGTACCAAAATATTTTCTCTGGCGTAAATTCCTTCACTGCATGCCTGCAAGCTACGACCTAAGCGGCCGGTCTGTCAAGTTCGACATGTGGTTTACGTCGAACTAGTTACTCTAGGCTTCACCTCTCTTGGCGCCCTGCTACATGTCCGTTTTGGCATCCCACTTAATGGCGGTTTTCTCACTAAATATTTTAAATTTAGATGCAATAGATAACTTGCCGGGAAGAGTCTATCCCGAGTACTCTGAAAACGAAGTTAGTTGGGGTAGTTCAAAAACCGCCGGTACTCCCCTTTAATACGCGAAGTAATTGCGAAGCAACTGCGAAGTAATGCCATTCGGACTACCTTACTTCCGTTAATCAGTGACTTATAATTTATTTATTTATTTGGGAATGTGATTGATAGTATAATTTAATAAAAAAAATTATTTGACCGTTCTGCGCAAACGGTTTCGTGCCAACCTGGCCATCAGTACGGGTTGGGCATGACATCTACGACGGGGTAGGGAGGGGGCGGTTTCACAGAGCTCGCCACGGGGGCCTTCTCAGGGACAGGGTGCGGAGGCAGAGGCAACACTAGGTCTGCATTAGGGGCCTTTGGCATGAGGTCTTCTCTGGGATAGGGGCGGAAGGTCTCCAGGAGAACGCCAGCCCGACCGGCCGTCGCCTGGCGGGCGATGTCCAGAGCCATCCACTTCTTGTAACGGTTGAGTTCGAGTTGCGCCGAGAAGTCGCGAATGCCCGCCAGCGCCACCATCTGGAATTAGGACACGACAACGGCGGGTAAGCGAGTCCACTTGCGCGCACCAAAAGAACGCAGCACTTGCACAAATCCCAAAAGGCCGCGTGCAAAGCGCGGAACGAATTATGCGAACGTCATGTAGCTTGTATGCTCCTCCCTCCCGTAGCATCTACCACGTGACGCTGGAGAGACCCAAGAGAGCGTGCGAGAGAAAGGGGGAGAAAGGGTCGGTTTCGCTGAAGGAGAGCAAGATAGAATTAGGGGAAGGGGGCTACCGGTGCTTTTCTCCTCTCTGGTCAGTTAAAGGGACTGTCCGGTCGAACCGGAAGTACTTAAGTTTTTGCGCTCGTTACGCTGATTTTGATATATGATGCCCCGATATGAATTAAACTTTCCATCAGCGTTTGTACGAAACTGTGCACCCTGAATTTCGCCAGTGTCAATGGTGACATCTGTAGCTGCTGTGTGATGTCACATAACGCAAATGATTGTCGGATGGTCGGGAAAACAAGCGTTGGTCGATGGACATGTCCTGTATTTTGTTTTGAATGATATAGTCTTCTAGTCTGTACCCTACTGAAATAGGTTTCTTGTAATGCAGTTCCCAAGCATGTGCGAAAATATTGCTCCAAAAAAGTCGTTCTTCGAGCAAAACATATGCTGTCCCGCGCGCGCATACACAACTGCGACGGCCACCGGTCGGACAAGGAGCGCGTGCGAAAAGAAAAATGCACATTTTGCCTCTGAAGCGGCATCTGGGTCCGCGAAGCAGCATCTGGGTCCACGATGCGGCATCTGTGTCCATATATCGGCGGATCCACTGGATCGGCGATGCGGCTGCGTGTCGTTCCTTCGAAGGCGATGCCCGCGGGTCGAAGGGAAATTGGCGAATCGTTGGAAATGCAAGTAACATTTCTAGATCGTCACTTGACTCGGACGAGCTTGGTGAATCGTAGTCACGTTCCATTTTCACACGAAGGTCAAATAGAATCGGGCTGCACGCGGATAAATATAACTTTTTGGCATCATTTCAAGATGTCTTCGCTTTTGCATTCGATTTCGCTGCATAATCAAACCGATTGATCCTATTTGGGCGAGGAGTGGGTGAACGTAGTTGAATATCATTGGCACACCATAACACCTCAGCTTGCGAGCCTCCTGTCCGCTTAGAGCTCAACTCGTAGCTCTCTACTGTGAAATGATTGCCGCATAAGCGGCATCTCGATCTTGACGGGAACCCAGTGACGTTCCATTTTGCTCGTCGCTGCACGTCTCGCGGATCGCAGGTGCTGCCCGGTGGTTGTGGCACCCAACCGCGCTACAAAACTCTCACCCATCCAAGAAGCAAGTCGAGCAAAACAAAAATGAAGCACGCGGTGGCGTTATTCACTCGCAGACTAACGACGAGACGGAAACGCTCGCTTTGCGTTATGTGACGTCAGAGCTTCAATGCTGCCAACGAAAGCACCGTTTACGCTAGGATGCGATTGGAGCCGTTTAACAATCAATTACTCGTGCACAGGGGCATAGAAAATTCAGATATTGCACGGACGATGCGTTTCGAGGCAATAGCAATGATATTCAATTGTTTTCTCGAACACAGAATTTGACCGGACAATCCCTCGATGAACGACCGGAAGACCCGGATGAACGCCTTGGACGCGTGTGTTGCTCCAAGTTTGCTTGTTTTCTTCGCGGTTTTCTACACTTCTTTACTTCCAGATTTAATTAGAGATAGCGCATTCAATGACGACGATCCCCCGGTAATCCGGACCCCATTGTTCGAAAATCGCAAAAATGCTAAACATTCACGAATGGCTTTTTTCAATTCCAGAACGCTCTTTCACTCGCCCTACATCGGATTGCCGATAAGGCGTCGAGAAGACGGGGCGCTGGGTATTTCCGGAATGGTCCATTCAACCCGCTACCCGCGTATACACATCAACGGGAGTCAACAAACTTTAACGCACAACCCACCTTAAAAATGAGTCGTAGAATCACGTAAGTGACCAGGACTGCCACTTGTTCCGACTGCGAAAAGGCGAGAAAAAGTACAAGCAATGAGTGCAACAGACAAGCAAATACGGTTCCACGTTGCATGAAGACATTAAGAGAGAGGGAACCCTTTTTGCACATCTGACACAGTACGATGGACCCTCTGGTACGAACAGCGCATGTGCAAGAGTCTTCTGCGGTAGCGCATGCGCATGTGAGTACTGGAGGCCCCATCAAAGTATGGAATGTGCAAAAACGGTTCCCTAAACTTCTAATTAATGGTTGTCGTCTGTCTTAAAACGAGCGCATTCCAAGTTCGATGACGCCGCGTGTAACTAGGACCTTGATCACGCGTCAAAAAGGTAACTTGAATATATTATCGAAGAAAATGGTGGCCGTCGAAGCTCACGAATAAAAGTGGCTGAATAGACGCTTTCCGAAATTCAGTGCCATCCGGAGGCTCAAAAAGCAGTTTCCCTTTCGACAAGAATGGCGGTCACGAAGCAGTAATTCATCGGGCGCCGTCACAATCGCGCGTCAACGACAGATGAGAAATGGTTCATCGTTCACCTCGTAATTCTTTCTTGATTTGTTTCAGTTTCGAGGGAGGGAACATAGAAACTTACTAGTGCAAAGCGACGACCCAGAAGCCGTTGATGGAACTTTCGTCATCAAAGGGCTTTAAAGTCAAACCTGTACCAATAGATTGAGTGCACAACACTCCAAAATAATGGCTTGCGCAGCCGATGTGTCTAATTTGTGCGTCGTGTTTTACTCAAGTCTCGAACGTATGCCTAATATACCCTCTGCTTGGTAGTGTCTTCAACTCCTTCCTTCATCAGCATCAAGAAGGCCGCCATTAGTTGACACAGATGCCATCGGATGCCACACACTGAGATGATGGTGATACTGATCAAATTTGCCGGAACGAATTCCGGAAAGGGTCAATTGCGTCCCCATTTTCAACTGAAGTGTTCAGAAAATCACTTTATAACTCTTAAATAAGATAACGGTTAGTTCTGAAACTTTGGCGTCTGGTCCGGACCGCTGGCGCACATTTGGGCGGAAACTGTAATTTATACTTGTAATTAAAAAAAAATAAAAAAGTTGGTAGACACGGTGTATATATATGATTAACTTACAGTCAGCCCCTGAGAATTGTCCGCGGCGTCAGCAATTCGCAGGTTCTATATGGGCAAATAAAAAAGGCTCGTTATAGTCATTTCGTCGTTACGCAGACGGATATATACACAACGCCAGTTTTCTACCTGAAGTGCGCGCACGTGTTGCAAACCATTGCGCTGCGCATGGTACTCGGAAGCGATGACGCTGTGAATCTGAGACCCTCCGCCGCTGGACAAAAACGGCTTCTGAAATTTGCGGGAAAAAAATAAAAATAAAGTCAAATAAACAATGTCATGCCAAAACCTCTGGATAGCAAGACCTATGAGTAGCGACAACGTATAGCGACTATTCGGCCATCTTGGTGCTCAAAAATCATGGTTGCCAGTTACCCGAAGCAATTTACTTGAAATCGCGGGAAATGCTTACATTTATAAACGTTAAAACAGTCCGCGGCAGAACACAGCGGTATCGACTCAGCTTTCTGAGACCGTATACACCGAAAGCTCAGTAAGTTGCATTTGGCACCAAAATGACGGTGCCCACGTGACCCGCTCTGGCCCCTGACCTAAAAATTCCAGTGCTACGCGGCCCTGTTCGAGATGTTGGTCAAGGCTGCTGGATAAGCGAGAGAGTGCCGACACAAGTTCACGATCAGTGAGCGGTAAAGGCGGTTCTCGGATCACACGCCGCACTCTCAATCACGTTCGCGGTTGGTCACTAGGAAAGCGAGTCCACAGCTAGCTGGGAAAGCCCAGCTGAGTGTGAACTTAATGACATGTGACATATGACAAAAAGTAACACAGCTTTAATACAAGATCATCAACGATATAAAATAATGAGAAAAACTCGGACCACTAAATCTGTAAATACATTTAACTAAAAAAAGTGTATAGAGTTGTGGTTTAAAGGGGTAGGGAAACAAAATTCCAGCACTCATTTTCTAGCTTAAATGGGTTTCATGTTGCACCATAACCTCAAAAACAGCCTTTCGTTAAAAGGCGCAAGAAAGCCTAATTTAAAGCTAATTAAACAATCTTTGAATGTGCACCTGGTGGATGCAGCTTAGTTGGGAGGTAATCTAGCAACGTTGGGAATCTTGCTGCGTAGTCATGACGTAGCAGGAAAAGTTACGTAGCCGCGCTAAACACCGCGGAGCAGCGCCGCTCTTTGGAAATACGTTCAAATGTTGTAAGTTACCTCGCCATGAACGCGATAGCGAAGCCTTTGACCGTGTGCTTTGGTCTTTGCGAAGGAAGCCAACGAGATGCCAGGATGAACTCGTTGAGGAATGTCGCCGAGTTGTTCCTGTGACTCTGCTGTACAGTTCGAAGACGTTCTGCGCTTTTTAACGTCGAGATGCCGCCGCGCTTCTGCATGGCTGAGAACTGTGGTAACGTCAACAGCGATATGCCGATCAACAAGTTTCTGAACGACAAGAACTTCGTGCCCTGTGGATCCGGCTCGCACGTCCGTCATTTCCGACATGGGTTCCGATGCCTGCTGCTCGCTTTCCGAAACGAATACAGAGAGGACGATGTCGGTGTCCTGTTTTCATCCTCACTTGTGTCGTTGAAGGAAATCGTCCTGAAGCGCCATTGGAGTGGGCCACACGAACACGACGCGCACGACTGATCTCAGCCGTCAAACGCTCGTCACCCTTTGAACGGCTCGGTTGTAACGCGTTGACGCTGTTGACGCCACCACAACGCTGACAACGCCACAATCGGCAAAGCATAACCCCGCCAGCCTTGTATACGTCACAAATGCAAAACACTTTTTTTTTTTTTTCGCAGGTTATTGTATGACGCTTTGCGCTCTCCGTTCGCTTCTTTTCGAGCGTTTGCTCGAGTGCACCGTTTGGAACGAAAAATATAGCCAGTCGTTCAAAATACAAACGTTCGATTATTGTTTACGGTTATTATCCATCATGCTTGACTCATTGCCGAACGAAATTCGTATGTTTCAATTTTCGTTTCCGTACACCTTTAAAGGCCGACGTACAACCTCGATTTTCTGCAGGACAGATAATCCTCTTAGCGCTCCTTTCCCCTAAGCTTTGAGGGGAACCAAGCTGGGGAAAGGGAAAAAGTGAAAGGAAAGGAGGAGACGGGCAAAAGTGAAAAGCGCGAAGTGTACGTCGGCCTTTCACTGTCTTCTCAACTGGTGTTTTGCTGATCCGTGTCCCCACCACCGCCCCCCTTTCCCCCCTCCAAAAAAAAACATCAACAAAACTAATTTTTTTTTAGTTATTAAAAATTGCAATGGTAGATAGATGGCTATAGGAAAGTAAATGGCCAAGTCCCCTGAATCAGGCGGTGGCTTGCGACTTCTAGCAGTGTTTATACTATAATCTGCTAATCTATCCTCCGTTTGGCTGGCACTTTCAATTCAATGTTTATTTACCATTTTTTTACAATGGCGGGGGCTGGGAAAAAAAGCTGCAGGGACAGCTTGACGACTTCCCAGCACCACAAAAGTTTCAGCAGCAGCGGCAATGCGAGTTCACACACAGGGTATATATATTAAGGAAGAAAATAAAAAAAAGATAAAAAGTTATACAATATTAGCTAATGCAGAGAACAGTTGATTTAAAAACCAAAAACAAGCAACAAAGCAAGTGCAATACGAATGCAACTCAAGTGTAACCATATCACTCGCACCAGAAAAAATAAGACCGTAATTCTTTGGGTGAAAGAGTAGTTATGTCTATGTGCTTTAGGGTTAGCATATTTAGTAACTTCGGGAGAGTTATTTTGATTCTCTGAAGACCATAGTTGGAGCGGGAGTTTTCAATGAACCAGGGTTCAGAACTACGAGTTGGATAAATTGAGCTTTTTTCCTTCAGTGACACTAGAGAAATGAAACAGTCTCTATTTTTACTGCATTTTCTATCATGCATAACTTAAAGTTGTAGAGTGTGAAGATTTTCATGACATTCAGATTGCGAAAAAGGGGTTCTGTGTGAAAGTCATAGCCGACATTGCAAATTATTCTTAGAGCTTTTTTTTTTTTTTTGCAAGATATGTATTTTTTGAAGGTTGAATCCTGTGGTCGTCCCCCAAATCAAATGACAATAGTTTAGATGGGAACAAAATATTGACTGGTACAGAAGTAGTTTAACACTGAAGGGAAAAATATAAGAATGCCGATACATTAACCTACCACGTGACTTAGTTTTGATGTGACGTACGTGGTCAACGTGAGCGTCCCGAGACATATGTTCGGAAAAATACACCCCTAGTGTTTTAAATGATCTAACAACCTCAATCGGTGAAGAGTACATTATGATATTGGTCGGAATTTCAACAAATTTGTTTTTAGGTTTAAAGCAAATAGCCTTTGTCTTAGCTGTGTTGATTTTTAGCAAGTTTGCGTTTGCCCATGATTCTAGCTCTGCTAGTACGTTATTCGCAAAATCAGCTATTTCATCCCCAGTCCGAACAGATACAAAGACACTGGTGTCGTCAGCATAAATACAAAATGTTGCCTGTTTGTTTATATTGACTAAATCATTGATGTATATATTAAACAAGAACGGTCCTAAAATGCTTCCTTGAGGCACACCTGAAGTTAAATTCTTTACATCTGAGGAATAACCGTTAACGTGGACGTACTGCTTCCGGTGGCACAAGTAGCTCTTTAGTAATGTTAAAGCCTGTCCCCTGATACCATGTGTCTTGAGCTTTTGAAAGAGTAGTTTATGGTTTAGGTAATCGAATGCTTTTGTAAAATCTACATAAACACCGAGGACAATATTTTTCTTTTCAAAGTTGTCCAGTATAAACTATTTTTGGTCGAGTAAAGCTAACTCCGTGAAACGATTTTTTCGGAACCCATATTGTGATGCAGTTAAAATGTTATATTTTTCTGAAAAGCTTACAAGACGATCGTGCAGAATGCTTTCAAGGTCCTTTGAAAACACTGAAAGTATAGAAATCGGTCTATAGTTTCCGAGCTCGTTTTTGTTGCCTTTTTTATATAGAACTGTCACTTTAGCAATCTGCATCCTCGGGGGGAAAATCGCAGTTTCTAAACAAAGGTTAAATATATGAACTAGGCAAGGGCTAATTACTTCAATAACATGCTTAACTGGCCTAATTTGAATTCCTTCGTTATCACAGCTGCTGCTGTTGTTTGCTTTACGAAATACGGATATTACTTCGGCCTGGGTAACCGGATTCAGGTAGACTGTGTTTTTATTTTTATTTGCAATGTATCTATAGATATTGGTGTCGTGGCGATTATCCACTAAGTTAACAAAAAAATTGTTTAAAGCATTTGCAAGAGTTCGACCAAATAACTCAATTCCGTTCACATAGAGTTTCTCAATGGCGTTAGTCGAACAAAGCTTTCTCCAGATTATATCTGTACGGTCAGTCCCCGTATTAAATAAATTAAAGTAATAGCATTTTCTAGCATTCGTAATCTCTTTATTCCGATTGTTCCTATATGATTTAAAAATCCTTAGCTTATCTGGGTTCCTTGTCTTTACAAATTTTTTATAAAGGGAATTATTTTATTCTAATTTTTCCAAGCAACTCTGTGGTCATCCAAGGTTTTCGAGATTTTTTGTTGCCTCTAATAGATTTGTAAGGAAAATATTTTTCGTACAGTGGTCTATATTTATCGATGAATATATCAAAAGCTTTCTCTGGGCTGGTTTCACTGGTTACTTCGGCGGTTTGTCGGAATACTTCCGACAAACCGCCGACAGTCGTCGTATCTCTAATCTACAAAACAGCCACATATAGCACGGCGGCAAGAGGCTTCCGTGGTCGTGTCCGAAATGCTGCACACTAAGAAAAAAGGGAGGAAAAAGGTAGCAACGGCGCGTCTTCCTCCCTTCTAGCTGACGCGCGTCAAGCGGACACGAAAAGAAGGGAGGATTGAGACGTTTTTCTCCTTCTCCAGGCAGACGGGAGAAGGGTTCCGCCCTCCCCCCTCACCGCAGTTTCGTCTTTCGATCGCGTCGCGCACGTTCCGTCTCCCGGTCCGAACGTGCAGAACATTTCGGTTGTGTCGACGTTTTTACCGCTAATTTTATCAAACGAGCAAACGAAGCCGTCAGAAACAGCAAAGTTCCGGAGCAGCACCAGCAGCGCTACGTACACTGGGCTAAGATGGACGTCTCCGTTTGCGGAATGACGTTTTGGCAGTTTCGACGTTGACGACGTGATGGAAACCGCGGGAACTGCGTCCAAGACAGGTAGGTTTGGCTGCCGTGATCCTGGGTATCTTCGGTGCTGAGTTCGGTTCTCTTTTCCGATGCCGAGTGCCAACCGGCAATCAACGTGGTTCTGTATTTCTGCATGTCAGCAACATAGCAGTAACATCGCGATGGCAGTGTTGAGCGTTGTGAACAGAGACTAAAATTATCGCCGATGTGACCGTGTCTTCGCGTGTCAGTGGTGTAACAACAAGATGAGATGACGTAAACTGTCGAGCATTGATGCCGCTGGTCGGGCCGTGATCGGAGGGGGCCGGGTGACGCAGGTTGATATTCCGCTTTACATTAAAGAGTTTAAGACCGCTTGAGGGATTACGGTGCAATCGATCAACGTGCGGATAGTCATGTTGGAACGCTGGTCTGAACCGTTGCGTCTATCGTACATTGGCCAATGTGGCTGTCGTCTGCGACGTCCTGTTGTCTCCACCCCAAGAGCGATTGCGCTCTGGGGAAAGGACTGAACAATATGAAATATGACGGAAAACACGTATATTTACAGTTTGAAATTCTAGCATTAAGGGAGCATAATATGTAAGATCGACAAAAAATGCTATCCTTTATTTGCTGTTTAAATATACTACGATTCCTGGAGAACTTCCCTCCGAGTGACGCGCTGGGATGAGCGTTAGAATTTTTCGAACTTGCATTCAAGTTGATCGAAAAGCGGTTACTAAGTGCCGTGCAGGGTAGCAAACCCATGGCTTCGAACCGCAGTGGAGCGGCTTGTTTTATTGGCTTTCACACAATTACGGCATCAGCGTTTACTTTTTACTGAGAGATTCATCCCCTGAGCCGTTCAAAATACTCTCAGAAATATAACATTACTTTAAAAAAATTAAAAAAATAAAACAATCAACATGCTGGGAATATTATTTATGGCTTAGGTGGTCACCGAGAAAATCCGTACCTTCAATACGAAAAGTATAAAAGGCGGAAGCGGGGAGCTCGTAAGTAGTAATCGGGTTAATGTGCTGCACTGATCTCTATTACAATTGCTGGATCCCGCATCCGCCATCTTGCACGCAGCGAAGTCACGTTTTTGCTAGCGTTGCACAGGCTGTCGGCAGCATGCTGAATACACGTTTTCTACTCGTTCGTCGTCATTCGCCGAAAACGTTTTTTTCTAAACCATGTGTAAGCGGTGAGACTTGCCGTTGAGAACACAAGGACATTTTTTTTTTTTTTTACGAAAGCGCTGTGCCGCAGGAAAAAGCCATAACTTGTCAAAAGCAAGTTTCGCCGGTCTCGCGGCGGGATCAAAGCTTCCTTGGCACGCCGAAGTGCTGCGTCTCTGTGCTTTCGCACGCCCATGGATACCGATCAAGAATCGACGCCGTGTGGATGTATTTTGCGAGTTCAGTATGCATGAAGCCAAATGTAAAGGTACAAGTCGTCGAATGCATGGTATCGCCGGTCTCGCCGCTTGATGAAAGCTTTCTTATTGACACGCCGAAATGCTGCCTCTCTTTGCGTTCGCACGCTTGGATACCAATCAAGAATCGGCGCCGCGGCAAAGTTTTGAAGATGCGTCGCACGTAGATGTCTGTGCATCATATATCGACCACGGAGTTCTGGATCGTCCAGCTGAATTCCGGCGAGTTGGTATATCAATAAAGGGGGGGGGGGGGGGGGTAATCTGTATGATTGCTCCTATGCACTATTAACCATGGCTAAGTTCCAAATCTACTCTAATGGATCATATGGCAGCACAAATAGGGCAACGCTGTGGAGCAGGGAGGGTTTCGAAGCAAAGGTACAATACGGCAAAAATGAAAATCTTTGAAGCGCGGCCCATGGTCGTGTGCAATCTGTTGACCAAGCACAATTAGGCGAACCGCGCTCAAACGTCAAGTGCAATTAAGTAGGTTGATAATGAGCCAGCACTGATCCGTGATGAGGAGCGGTTGTGCGAGGTATTCTGTAAACCGTCTCCGTGATGCGTGGTTAACGAAGGAATTCTGGCTCCGTTTAACATCGCAGTGCTGACGACGAGAAGACCGAGTATACTGCTTTCGAAACGCAAGTTTCTTTACCTGCGGGGGGAAGCTGGCTTCGGAAATCAACACAGTTCGCGGAAAGCTCGTGTTGCGCTTTTACTCGCTGCTCCTCTCGCCCTGTACAATAGGTCCCCGTTAAGCCTTATTGAGCTCGATTTGCTCGATTCGGGGCCGCCACAATGAGATGCAGGCGACGGAGGAACTTTGCTACCCTGCTTTCAGGTCGAAAGTTTCTCCCTTTCTAATGGAACAATGGTTACAAGAGCGTTCCTCTCTTTAGGGAGGACTATAAAGACCCCTTTTTTTTTCATAGAGTGCAGGAGCGGTGGTAGTGCCTCTGCTGTTCCGATGAACAGGGGGGAGAGGGAGGGGGGAAGGAGGGCGGTCGGCCCTATTAGACATTAAACAAATTTCAAGTAAGCAATACAGGGAAGGAAAATCACATCCTCCTTCTCATCTGCCAAAAACTTCCGACGCCTCTGTCAATAAATCAGAGTCTCGGAGTCAGGCAAGGATAATGGGGATCTGGAGGACTTACCACTTGGTGCCTCACCGACGGCCCCTTCCACGTTGACCTAGTGAGGCCCTGAGAAAAGAGAAAAGAATGATTTCTTACGCCCGCCATTTTCGGACAAAAGAAACACCACTGTAAACTGAGCTGAAGAGCTGTCATCGCTGTAAACTAGAACTGAAAGGCTCTCATAGAAACCGCTATACTTCGCTTCACCATATGTCCGGAAGGAGCCAAAGGCTAGAAGACATGCATGCACAAACGCACAGGCGAAGCTTCTAAAACTTAATACACTTTTTCTAGGAGCATATAATGATTTTTTAACAAAACCCTCTAATCTCCCACAATTGTCTATCCGCCCGTCTGTGCATTTTCTCGCTAAATTTAGAGGGAAAATTGATGTGCACGTTAATTTCCCCGCTAAATTTAACGAAACATTTTTTCGCTCGTGGCTGGGAGGGCAGAGTCGGGATTTCGAAAAAGGAATGCTTACTTCCAGAAAGCTGAAGTTTCCCGAGAATATTCCGACGGCGACGTCGAAAGAAGCGTCCACGATTCCCCAGAGCCAGGCACTCAGAATCAGCCGTCGATTCTCCTGGATCAAACGGCGAGGAACTAGAACTCACTTGGACCGCGGACAACGGCGGCCACAGCAGTGCGGAACGCAAGTTCGTCTGCTTATATATATATATATATATATGGGTGGTTTCATCTCAAATCGTGCAGGCAAAATGGGTCGAATTTTTAATTTCGCTGAAAAAAATATATGTTATTGCGCCGTCTCTAAAAACGCAGTAGCCACAAACCGCAAGTTCGTCGGATTTTTGGTTCTCCACTTACGAGTTTTAAAGGGATACTACAACAAAATTTCGGCGCTCATTTTTTGGTCTATATCTGTTCAAAAGAGCAGTATCACATGGAACATACCAATATCTTGTTAAAAAAGTCTCGAAAAGGAATTTTAAAACGAATTAAACGATTAGCAAAGAGCACCTGGTGGATGTCGCTAACGCCTCGTTTGTAATGCTCGTCTAGGAACCTTGACAGCTAGTGACGGAGGTTGTCTCGCCTCCGGCCACGACGAGAGAAGGGGGGAAGGAGGAACTCCCCTCTTCCCGAGAATCCCTTTTGTGTGTCGCAGAAGTCGCTATTGTCCCCCTACAAGATTATAGAAGATTAACCCGTCACTCAAAATTCGTACAAAAGCAGCCGCTTCGGTGGCTGGAACGACTAGGCCATCCTCTCGGCGTCAGCCTCGCCGTAGCTTTGCTCGTCTCGAGACGACCTACGTCACGATTGCGGTGGATGTCACGTGCTCTAAGCTGGGCCTTCTCCGAGCGCTTGCCAGAGTGGGCCGTTTATAACGAAAAATACAGCCACCAGGATCAAAATACAAACGTGCGATTGTCATTTACGGATATTGTGGATCATAGTCAACCTATTTTTGAACACGACGGGAATATTTCAAATTTCGTTGAAGTATCCCTTTAAAAGAGACCGCGGCGGAAAACAGTGTTTTTCACATCCGTCGTGGGTTGGATGTTTCGCTCGATCTTCCGGCGTGGATTTTCAGTCCACATTATAATAATTTTTTTCAAGCACTCTGTGAGCACAGGTAAACGGCTCTAATACCATAAAATAATTTTAGGCGTTTTGCTTTTTTTCTGTAAAAATGTCAAAAATGCCCCCTCGGTTAATTGTTGACGAACTTTGACAATTAAATGCTGGCGATCTACTTGAGTTACGTCGATAAGTTTTATGTCTATGGAGAGCCCAAAACACGCTCTTTATAGATATTATAAAATCATTCAACTGTATGAAATTCAATTTGCGGTACGTTTACGTTAATCTTATGCGAAAACCAAAAAGTGCCAAATTTGAAATCGATTTTCTAAAAAAAAAAACGATTTTTATTTTTTTTTATTTTTCGTTAAAATGTAGGTATGATAGTTGTCTACTCGAAAAGCAAGTCGAGAAAGTGTGTATTTTGTTTGTATGTTCTATATTTAAGCATCAATATAGTATAAAAACGTGTTTTTACGGCTCGAAACAGACTTGCGAATTGCGCGTCTTTGCGAATTTGGAAATATTGTTTGCCTTTATTCAACGTTCCCTCATGAAAATGAAATATAGTATTTCCACCCTGTTATATTTATTGATCATTTAATTTTTATTATGGGCGGCAAGCTATATTGGAGGAGTTCAAAAGAAAAAGCAACACTTCTTAAAGACCAGCAGGCGTCGTAAAATTTTAATGTGTAGAAATCGGCAGACGTCGTATTGATTCGGGGCCTTCATTGGCCTATATAAACGTCCCGTCCTTTCGGAACCAGCAGATGACCACGACCTTTCGCGCTCGTTGTGTTAGATAGGACGGCCCGTGACAGTAAAGCGAGCAGCGCACCCTGTGTCACGAAGAGTGAAGTGGTACGAATGTGTCGTTGACGCGGCGAACAGTGACGGCCACCCTGGAGGAGTCAGTCAGTCGAAAGCAAAGGAAGTGTTGCCTGGGAGGATGAGGACACCACGGCCTTACAATATCGACGGTCAACAACAGTTCTGCCGGCCAAAACAACGCCGCGAGCGCGCTAAAACCGGCGGCGCGGGACAAAAATCCCGCAGACGCATGGGCTGGTTCCGTTAGGGATGTGGGGAAATTTTGAAACCAGCCATCTGTGCACGCGTGAAACGATACCGCGTATTTGCCCAAACTTCGAGCGCCCTATCCTTGAAACGGCCGTGCTCTATCTCTCTCCGCGGAGATCCGATAGCACCGAAAGGTTATCTCTTTTGGAAACAGCAAAGCTCGGAGACTAACATTAAAAACGAGCGTGTTGGTAAATATATTTGTGTTTATTCTGCCCGGAGGCTAGTTGGGTCGAAGTCAGCCTCCTTGTCAACTATAACCGTTTGTGAAGAGTGGTCTTCTCCCGAGTTGAAAAGTTAGCGCCGGCTGATGTGTTCTTTTGAAAAAGGGAAGGGGAAAGAGAAAGTTTGAGTAACTGCAGTAGCTACCTCGAAAGCTTCCCTTCCGATATGAAGCTCGAGGCATGTTACGTCTCGTTTACCTTCTCGCGCATCGCTGCTCGAATCTATTCTTCACTTTGCTCCCCACGGCCACTGTTCCGCACAGCCGTCGTGGCTGTGCGGAACAGAATGAAGAATAGATTCGAGCATCATCTGGACGCCGTCATCCTGCCAGGCTTCAGTGTCGTGGGACTGTCCTCAGCGTCGGTCAGTTAAGACTTTTTTTATTATTATTTCGTGTGTGTTTCTTTGTTCCGCTGAACTTTGTTTCTCGGTTGCAGTTCTGCTGAACGTTTTTTTTAATGTTTTCTTACTAACTGTTTGTTAGAATTGTTTAGTTGTTGGGTTTATTTCGTCATGGCGTAGCGGCCTGACGGGGATGTAGAGAGCGTGTTCGCACGCATTTGGTCGCGTCCCATTTAGGAATGCCCGGAGGTGTTGGTTTTTGTTCTTACCGTGTGCGGTCGAGGTTTTCCGTCTTGATTAAATTTTTAATTTTTATTTTACCTTTACGTGTCGTCGACTTTTTTGTCTGACCCTCCACCAGGCGTGGACCTATCGCCTCTGCACCACTCGAACCTAAATCTTTTATCTTTTTAACGCTATTTTCGTTAAGGTCGGAATTGGGTAATATTATTCTTAATTATTTATTTTTATTCCCTACCCCTCTCCGTGACAATCTCTCCTTGTGTTTGGGACCGTTCCTGTGTCTTCACTTTTGTGTATTACGGAAGTAAAAGGTAATTCCCTGGTGATCTGTGCGATGTGCGGTGAACAAACCCTAGCGTTTAGTTTGGGAAAGAATTGTATATAATATATTGATGATGTGGTGACTCTCTATGTCTTAGTAATATGAAAGCTAATAGCTAGTCGTGCTAGTTTACAATGAAAGTTTTATAAATCGAAACAATACAACGTCTGTGCCTCTTCGATATTGAAGGTCAACTCGGCGTACTGATTTGATTAGATATGTTTCTCGTGGTTTCCCGCTCTCATAAAAACATAAATAACTATTCAATACCACAAAATGCGTTTATAATTGATTACAAAACGCAGACAAAAATTCAAGAAAACGTTTTCACAATTCATAGAAACGCACGGGTCGCTATGCCTGACTTAGGTCTTGCAAAACGAAGACGTCTTTTTCTGATATTGAGGCTTAAATGTAGAACATACAAACAAAATACACACTTTCTCGACTTGCTTTTCGAGTAGACAACTATCATATCTACATTTTAACGAAAAATAAAAAAAATAAAAAATAGTTTTTTTGAGAAAATCGATTTCAAATTTGGCACTTTTTGGTTTTCGCATAACATTAACGTAAACGTACCGCAAATGGAATTTTATACAGCTGAATGATTTTATAATATCTATAAAGAGCGTGTTTTCGGCTCTCCATAGACATAAAAAGTATCGACGTAACCCAAGTAGATCGCCAGTATTTAATTGTCAAAGTTCGTCAACAATTAACCGAGGGGGCGTTTTTGACGTTTTTACAGGAAAAAAGCGAAACGCCTAAAATTATTTTATGGTATGAGAGCCATTTACCTGTGCTCACAGAGTGCTTGAAAAAAGTTAATTTAATGTGTACTGAAAATCCACGGCGGGAGATCGAGCGAAACATCCAACCCACGACGGATGTGAAAAACACTTTTTTCCGCCGCGGGCTCTTTTAAAATTCGTAAGTCGAGAACCAAAAATCCGACGAACTTGCGGTTTGTGGCTACTGCGTTTTTAGAGACGACGCCATAACATATATTTTTTTCAGCGAAATTAAAAATTCTACCTTTCTCGCCTGCACGATTTAAGATGAAAACACCCATATATACAGTATATATATATATATATATATATATATATATATATATATACCCTTTCAGTCAAAGCCAATCAGAGCTCGGCGTCGTTCTGACGTCACCGCAACTCCTGCCCCAGAAGCAGACGACTTGCTCTCCGCACACCACCTAGAAGACAAAAGGCCTGCGCATGACGTCATCGTTATTGGATCCCCGACCCACCACAGGCGGCAAACACGCTGAGGCTCGACGAGAGTCAACCATAAAGCGTCAGACGCGTTTGTTGTGAGACGCTGCAAGACGTGCTGGCGGCGATGCTCACGCAAAGTAGGTGCTGCTTGGATGATGACGTTTTTTGGGAGAAAGAGGCAGGTCTTGTTTTCTAGGTATAGTATTGGCTAATGTCACTGGATCCTGGGAAGGTAGCCCCAAGCTCCCCGTATAGTCGCCATTTTGGTTCATTAAATGTGCAGTTTCTTGACCACTCCATTCTTACTGAAATTAGCTGATGATAGGTGGCTTTATAGGTATGCACTTCTTGAATACCGAGATTGTGTTGTCCACACACCGACGAAACAAGCGCACATGTTCGCACTGCCACGACATGTGCGGCGTCGGTGCTCGGCGCATGGTGTTGCAAAATAATTTTCCGGTCCGTAAATACGCAGGAACAACAATACCGTTGTAAGAGATCTATGGAGATAAGCATGATTGATAAGTGGATTGCATGCGCAAGCGCGATTTCAGTAAAATAATGCTCCGTAGCGATCTCGGTGCGACTTTTTGATCAGCCAATCAACTTGCGAGGTCTGGGCCGGCTTGCTTGAACAGCGTCTCAGCTGAAACTGGGTGAAAGAAATCACTGCAAAGGCCGGGGCGTGCGAGCTTCTTGAGACGCGGTTTGAGTCCCGCTCAGCTCGTGCGCAGGCCTTGGCAGTGTTTTCTTCCACCCAGTCTCAGCTGAGACGCTGTTTCTAGCAAGCCGGCCCTGATTGTCTGCATGTTAGTATCTGTTCGTGTCCGGCTAGCAGGCAGGGAAGGCAATGAAGCTACTTTCCCAGGATCCAGTAACTTGAGTATAGGCTAGAATGACGAGGTGAGAACGGCATGCAGGTCTTTCACTTGTCCCGCCTGCAGCTCAAACTTGCTATGATGAGCGCAAGTTCGTCTGCTTTTCTTCGGTTGTGGTGACGTCAGAACGCCGAGCTCTGATAGGCTCTGGTTGAAGGATGGGCCTCCTGCGTTCCCCAGGGGGTGCTGCGAAAAGGGACTTGCTAGGCCTTGTTTTGGGTAGTACAAACTTTAGCGTCTCAAACTGTCACGCATGCAGAAGCGTGCCAGCTCTGGTGCTGAGCGCGAGATCACGATGAAAATACAAAGAAACAACAAAAATTCGAACGCCGTCAAAGCTAAGACGCTAAGCGCGTGAGCCAAGGACAGCCGTTCCGCGCGTTCCAAAGTAGACATGACAAAGAAAAAGAAAAATTAAAGCGTCGCTTCACAGGTGTTTTGACGTCACCACCTAGAGATAAGAGACGCGTACCCTAGCGGTGGTGTCATGAATTTGGCACTTTTGGTTGTCTTGCGGCGTTGCGTCTGGCCGATTTCTGGTGTCCAAAAATGTTTTTTCGTTCTTCAGCACCAGACAGAATTAAAAAAAGCCCAACAAACGTGCCATAAGTAGTGCGAGGCTCAATCAAGTGAGCTTGTACTACCCAAAATGAGGGCGCTACAGTTTGTTCAAAGCCAGAGCCGTTTATTGAGAGAGTTTGGCCATACATTGGTTTGAATAGGCGAGCATCTCGGGCCAACCACAGGCCGCGAAACAGCCCCTAGTGGTGGTCGCGTGCTCTAAATTTGTGCCACGACTATACTTCGTTTCACCTTATGTGCAAGCGAAGGCAAAACTGGAAGCGCGAGCACGGAAGCTCCGTGCGTTCAGGCTTTGCTCTGGCGCGCAAGCTGGGGAGAAATGCAAAAAGCGCTGGTCTCGCGCTCCTAGCTTTGGCTTCGCTCGCAGGTAAAGTGAAACGAAGTATAATTTGAGCCGTGCCGAGCGGAACTCCGCGTCTCAAGACGCTCGCGCACCCCACCCTTTGCACTGCTTTCTTTCAGCCAGTCTCAGGACGCTGTTCTAGCAGTGCAGACAAAGGCATGGGCACGAGCGCGTGGCTTTGGAAAGTGCCTCCTATGCACGAGGTCTCGTACAAACAATAGCGTTTCGCTAAGCTAGGCTCACGCGCCTGTGCCTTTGTCTTCACTGTCGACATTTGTGAGATGGAGTAGAGGTCTCCTGATTGGTCGACGCTGTGTCACAAATTTAGTTTACGCTCTAAGCGTGGGGGGAATATTCGGCGCTGGTGGCGGCCTTTGCTCCGCCTATTGTCCAAACTCTCCTAATATACGGCTCTGTTCAAAGCTTCAGCGCAGGAGGCCTATAGTGGGTAGACCTCGAGGTCTATACCTACTATCCTTCAATCAGGGCCAATGGGAGCTCGGTCTTATGACGACACCACAACTTCTGCCGAAGAAAAGCAGACGAACTTGCGCTCCGCATACCTTCGATAATATTTCGGCTCCTCGTGAGTATCCTACGATCACGCGCAGTCAAACCACGACGGAGGGCGACAAGCGCATGCTGGAAGCAGGAGATGGGAAAATAGGCGCGCCCTGCCAGGGCCGGTTTGCTCATCTTGCGGACGCGGCCGCGGCTGCGGCCAAGAGGGATTTTTCTGTCACGTGACCAGCTCCACTGGGACAAGGAAGTACCTAGCGTCCCTGCTTAATGGCGGAAAAATCCGTATCGCTTCAAGCACAAAAGCCTAATTTCGCTAGCAGAAACTGACTGCAGGGACTTTCAACTGGAGTCCAATTGACCGCCCCTTTATACTGTAGGAGCGGCAGGTAAAGTTACGGCCAGGGAGGGTAAATATGAGCCAAAATAAATAAAAACAAACACGCGAGATGCAAGCGGTGGCAGTATATTTATATACTGGCGCCAGCGCCGGCGGCTCGCGCTTTCTGCTGTGGCCGAGAGGTTAGAGCGCCGGTACTTTACGTCGCGGCGTGAAAGTCCCGGGTTCAAATCGTGCCAGAAACTCTCTCTCTCTTTTTTGTGTGTATTTGACTGCTCTCCCACTAAGAATGTAGACAAGGCCCTGTGAGCTCTATCATTGGGCGGGTAGTACTGACTCGCCAGTTTGTTGTTCATGGCCTCGGAAGAGCGCTACATGTCTCTGGCTTTCTTTACCAATTTCCGCCACGCCTCCTGCATCTGCCGTACACTCCGCGGAAAGTTGACAATATCTTCCCATGCCCGTCTCTTCGTTCGCCAGGTAACTGTGCTGCTGAATTCCCCTAGAATTTGTTGTTTCCATTTTCCAACTGCTCTAATCAATTCCATTTGTTGATCCAAATTCATTTTATGTGTTTGCGTTTGAGAGATGGTTTGCGATGTCGACGCCTGATTCATTTTTGAATTCGGTTGTGATCGTCTGCTATTCTAACTAAACTCCAACACGTATTGTGTTAATATTACAAAACGATTGCCGCAGCAAAATGTAAAGAGTAAAAATATACCTTTTATCACATTCCATGCAAGTAAAAGTATGATCTATTTTATTTCGGTTTTACTACTTCCTCAGACGTTTGACTTGCTGCCTTGCCTGGATTTCGCTCAATCAATGCATCCTGAGCTGCTAGCCTTTTTTTTTTCTTTTTGCTTATTTTGTGGAAGTTTTTTTTTTTTTAATTGTCACAATTGCAGTTTTTATTAGTACTAAAAAGGCGTCTCCTGTTATTGATATGAGTCGTAGCGTTGTATATTTAGAAACATAAAATTGTAGTTGCTGAAGAAAGGATGCTTGTTTCGGCTCCGTTTGTGTGAAAGCCATACCGATGTTGTTACCTTGGTTTCCTTTCAATGAACATTATGAAACGATTGAATTAGCGCGTTAACTTGCCTTGATCTTTTTTTTTTTTCTTCCCGGTGTTTCAATTGAACAGGCGGGACTAACAGTAAAAATAGAGTAAGGTGCAGTAGTGCAAGTGGATGATTCGTAAAAAAAGATCACCATTAAAAAGTGAGACACGCGCAAAATGCACACTCAAAAAAAAAGTTGCTAGCGCGATTCGAACCCGCAACTTTCACGCCGCGACGCGAAGTACTGACGCTCTAACCTCTCAACCATAGCAGAAGACGCGAGCCGCCGGCGCTGGAGGAGGTATAGAAATATACTGCCACCGCTTTTATCTCGCGTGGTTTTTTCCTTATTTTGGCTCCTATTTACCCTCCCTGACCGTAACTTTACCTGCCGCTCCTACAGTATAAAGGGGCGGTCAATTCGACTCCAGTTGAAAGTCCCTGCAGTCAGTTTCTGCGAGCGAAATTAGGCTTTTGTGCTTGAACGGATTTCTCCGCCATTAGGCAGGGACGCTAGGTACTTCCTTGTCTCCATGGAGCTGGTCACGTGACAGAAAAATCCCTCTTGGCCGCAGCCGCGGCCGCGGCCGCACGATGAGCAAACCGGCACTGGCGTTCTCGAGCCGCCAGTTGCTATGTACGCCACTGAGGAGGAGACAGAAGGAGCGTTCGAGCCTCACATTTTCGACCCCGACGAAGAGGACAAAGTCGAACAGGGCGCTGATGCCAGCCAGGCTGCTCAGGAAGATAAAGCCAGGACTGGGTTCCACTGCGCGAGGATGGACACCTGGTTAGGGCAACGAATATCCAGACAACGCCACCTAGAGAATAGCCTGCGCCAACTGTCCTCCTCGTCCTCCATCATCGCAATTGGAGTGTGCCAGCTAGACAGCTGGACCCGAGCCCGATGCCGAGCGTACTTCGACGCGTTGATTGGACACGAGGCTCAGCCGAGCACTGACCAGGACTCGTATCCAATCAGTGTCTTCGCTCGATCTCGCTGTGATGACGTCAAAGTTATAGTGCACTGCAGGTATACTTATCCTGGGTGGTGGTGGCCCGGAGCTCTTGAAACACCGGTTCGTCTGATGATAATTCAATTAGTGCAAAGGTACAAGCGAGCTGGACAAGAATAACGATAATAATCCGCGGAGAAGGGGAAAACGGGGAACGAAGGACAAACACAAACCCCCAAACATTTGATTAATATCGACCCCCCCCCCCCCCTTCTCAGTACTGACAGGACGTTCAGCAACGCTATCACTTGGGCTGCACGCTTAATAGCTACGAAAGAAACCACGCAATACAGATATAAGAAGGAAAAATAGACAAATAAATCTCAATAAATCTCTCACTTTTTTAATGGTGAGAGGAACAATAAACTAGTGTATTGTTTTTTGTCATCGTATTGCTGATGCGGGGACCAGCGTTGTGTAAGGTGCAAGGCCGAGCGCGTTTGGGAACGGCCAAGGTGCCACTGCAACGGGCGAACATATAACAAATTGTTTTTTTGTGGAAGGCAGTCTGTGAAGAAAAAATACCTCGATTGGGCGTACATGAAGCATTAAAATACGATATGAACACAAACTTCAACAACCCCTAATATGAAAAAAAAAAAAAACATTTATTCTCAGCTCACTGCTTTATGACTTCTCAAAAGGGGTAATGCACTTCATCGACATACACAGGAAGCACATGAGAGATATCCAGCAACATAGTACGCAAAAAGACTACAAAATAGTCATAATATATTGCGGCAAAGAATCCTAACCTCTTCGCCATTGACGATGTGCACATATAGTCCCGAAGGATAAGGCGCGGTTCAAAATGTCTTTCGCACACCGCTGATGTCTCGGCGAGGCGCTCATCTTCTCGATTAAGATTTTTTTCCCCACTGTAGTCTGCGCGACTCCTCCTTTGGCGCACGAAAGAGCGACGGCTTACGATCGCTGGTGGTAGCCCTTGTTGACCGGGTAGCCCGACTTGCATCCCGGCGCGAAGCAGTGCGTGCGTCCGTCTTTTTCCTTGCATTTATGACCGAGACGGCAACGGAACGGGGAAGACTCCCAACCACTACACCACAAAGCAAAGTGCTATGGTGCTACGTTCGGGAGAAGCGTACCGCCTCATCCTCGTCTTCTTCTTCGCTCACCGCACATCTGCCATCTGCCACAAATTCTCCTAGGGCACGGAACTCCAGCGCCACTCGTGGCATCTACGTTGGCCGTCTTGACGCGGCCCATTGTAAGCGGGCGCCGCTCTTGCCACCAGAGCCGTATCTGCTTGCCACTACACGCTCTAGAACACTGTAACGTTGCCTACGTTAAAGCTTCCATTCCGCAACATGAATTCCACACCATCAAGACCGCTGTTTTTCGCGCACGAGAGGTACGAGCTTGATCTGAGGATGCCAAGAACAATCGTGCTCGACTTTGCACATCCGACATTCCTAACCTTTCCCATCTTCCTAAACGTCTGTGTGTGTGTCCTATCTATACTTTGTTTCACCTTGTGTTGTACCGCAGGAAAGGCTACAAGCGCGAGCTCCTTGCTCTAGGGCACATCTCGGCGGCACAAGCTCTCGTGCGTTAAAAGCAGCTCCCAACGCTATGAGCTCGCGCTTCTAGCCTTGTTTGCGGTACAACATAACGTGAAACGGAGTATAGAAACTGGCATTTTAAAGGTTAAAAATGAGACTTACGAATATGAAACGCACACTTTCATGCAAAGCTGACGTCAAATGACTCAAATAAAAAAAACATGCATATTTACATTAATATTGTTCTCTCTTCTGGTAAAGGCTCAGCACCGTTGCATTCGTTTTCGCGAGCGAAACGGTACAAGAGAAAGTAAGAACGCAGTGTTTTTGCCTTTATTTTAACAATGTACACACACCTGCAGGCTTACGCTGATAAGGTCTCAAAAGCGAAACTCTCGTATCGTGATTTGTGACTGCGCGGCCGCTCTGCCTAACCTCGTAGTCACGCCACTCCCGCAAGAAGTCTCTAAAATTGCCAGCAAACACACAAAAACGACACCGATACAATTATCTTGTAGAATACCAGCTTATTTAGTAATAACTGTGTCAATATGCATTACATGCTGCATTCAAGCTTTAAGTATATTTTTTTTGCAAGAAAAAAGTAAATATCAACGTTAAGTCAAGTTAAAATGCATTTTTGCCGAATCTTCAGAGAAGTTCGGCAGACGTTCGGCTTTGACGAATCCTAACATTCAGCGCCGAATTTTCAATTCCGCAGAAGTTTGGCCCATCACTAGTAAGTACCTTATATCTTGCAAGTGTCGCCATTTCTGAGCACTGGCGGTTATTTCTACTTCCTGGTTCCCTCGAGCTACTACACTTCTGCGGCGTGAAAGTAAATGCGTCTCCAAACCAAAAAGGGAAAGCGCAATACGTGCACTTTTAGCAGGAAGCGGGAACGCTTCTTTTCGTTTTTTCGGTTCGGATATGATTTTAGTCGGATCCAAGAGGAGACATTGGGGAGAGAGGGTGCGCGTGACGTTGAGTCAGAAAGATGTCACTCATGACAGACCAATGAGAATGCCCATTTGCTCCTTCGCCTTTACCTTCTGTCCACTTCCCTCATCCCTGGGATTGGTTGTGCCCTGTGGTTTCGTCACGCATGTATTCCAAGGGCCCCCGTAAGAGAGCGGGACGAAAGAGAACGCGTCGGGAAAACCCTCCGCTAAAAGTGGACACTTCCCGAAACGCTCGTGGCACATAAAATCCCGGCACAGCCTCGAATGACGTTCCGGGCAAGCTGTGTATAGGCCATAGGGCGTACAGTCCTCGGATATTACCACTAGGCGAGATTGTCACGCGGTAGCGCCACGTACCAAGCGGCAAGGCTACCCTACCCTTGGCACGCGTGCAGGAACTCTTGACGTCACGAGCGCGATACGCATTGCACTTCTCGCTGGCCGACTCTGAAGAGGGAAAGAGCTCGCGGTCACGTCATTTCGTTTCCCTTTAAGCTAGAAAAGGACTGGGTACACACTTTGCATGGGATGTGTTGCCAGCAACATGGGCCCATCGGGGTCAACCACTGGGAAAACCGTGCAGTACAGCCAAAGCTAGAGGGGAGAGTGTATGCCAACCTGTTTAAGAGGAGGGAAAGGAGGAACGGGAGAGAAGAGCTGGGATTCCCCCGTTCCTCCTTTCCCTCCTCTTGAACAGGTCGGGATACTCTCTCTCCCCTGTAGCTTTGACTGTACTGCACGGTTTTGGTGAGACGGAGTATATGCCCCGCCGTTCCGAAGCAGTTTGAATGCACGCGGCCTTCGACTATCATATTAACGCTATGGGTGCGAGATCCCTGTATACTCACAATATTTGTCGAGGTTCTTGACGTCGGGCAGCACCTTCTCCACCGCTCTACATAACGCCTTCATTTCGTCGGGCAAGAGGTCGTGGTGCCGCATGAAGAGGTAAATCACGTTGAACGTGTTGACGCACTGCACACAACGACAGCGAAAACATTGACGCGGGGCGTGCGGCGACGCCATCCTTAGAGCGCCGAGCTTTGATTCGGAGGATACGCTAAACGCAAAGACTAGCTGCCTTGGGGATTCCGTTTCTTCCTCGAAATAGAGCGAACAAAAGCGTCGTTTGCTGCTCGAGCAGGGTCTGGTGTTCGGCGTTCAAACGCGGACAGTGAGTCCGGAGTTAGAACACCAGACCCAGGTAGAAAACTCATGCCACCAAAGTCAAGTGACCGTTTGATGGTGCTACCTTTAAAAGAGTATAACTGAACGCATATATAGGGTGATTCTGAGAAATCCGAACCCGACTTTTCGCACCGCAAAAAAATAAACTGCTGCTCGTTTTTCTTTAACTTTTTACTGGGACTTCCATTGCGTGGGGTGAAAAACGAACGCGTGTTTCATAGGTCACTAACGTCAGGGATCCGTTCTAAGCGGTATTTGCGCAAAGTACAAAAATTGCTGCATCGTCCCTTTAAGATCATTCATCCCAGCCCAAAATTCGTTTCATGGCCCCTTTCAGGGGATGCCGAACCGAAATTCGGATTTCACAAAATAAGCGTGCAGAAGTGTTCAACAGGGCGCCATAAACCACGAAACATCACTCATATAGCCATATCTCGAGCGGATGGCCGTATTTCTGAAAAAATAAAGGAGCGAATGAGGGAAGATGTTGACGTCATCTTATCGCAGAAGAGTTGAGAAGGAGGGGAAATGGCCGGGGGGGGGGGGGGGTGCTCCCTTTCCTCTTTGCGCCCTCGCGGAGTCAAAGCTAAAAGAGGAGAAAATGAAAATCGCGAGGTCACGCGTCTTTTCGACTTTGTGCGAGCGCGCTCTTTTTTTTTACAAAAATACGACGATCCGTCGGAGATACCGCTTTATGAGTGATGTTTTGCGATTTGTAGCATCCCGCCTATCGATTCTGCGTTGTTTTCTGAAATTCCGATTTTCGGTTCAGTTCAGTTCCCTCCATGCATTGCGGCAGCGGTGGCGTACGACAAACTGGCTGGTGAGACAAGCTCGGGCTTGGAACGTCTGGGAAACCAATCGACAAACAGGGTTTGCTTTGCCCATCTGTAGTCGCTTTGTAGCTGCACAAAAATTAGCCATCAAAAAAAAAACAAAAACAACAACAAGGGGAGAAAAAAAAAGTTGATACAAGGACATTGCGGTCACGAGGCTCATATCACCAATCGCATGTCGGTGAGCATTAGTTTGGCGAGATGTTCTAATTAAAATAAGGCTCCAAGCTGCATGCGCTCTCTTTTTCACCCGAATCGGAAAATTTCTAAAAAAAAAATTGTAATCCGCCATTTTCAGAAATCGTTCGTTCCACGTGACGAAGAGTGGAGGCGTGGATACGTACAAAGCAGAAGGCCGACAGTAACTTGATGCTGAACGCGGTGTTGGTGAAGCACATCTCCTGGTACCTGGAAGGAGACCGAGGGTGGCCGTCACCTGAGACGAAGCGGAACAACACCTCCCAGAAGACAAGGCCGTATGCTCGTGACGTCGCGAAGGAAGGCCATCGGGGGCGCGCGTCGAAGCGAAGGCAACGCGCGTGGATCGACCGTCGTAACGCGCTTTTAGTCACATACGCGTGTCTTATTAGCTAAAATGAAAGCTGCACATATATCAAGGGGTCTCGAAAATGTTTTAATTACACGGGCAAAACATTGCGTCGCGAAATAATCGGTATGAAATGGTAGGAAGTAGGCGTATAAGAGGAAACATTGGTCACGCAATTATTGCTGTAGGAATGCATATTTTACGCAGAACTACTTCGACAAAATGGCGAGACACGCAGTGATTGGACACAACAAAACACACAGTTAAAAATCAGGTAGACGTAGTCAATGCGGACACGGCTAGACAAGTGTCACTTGCGATCATGTAAGCGATGCTATCGCGTGCAGTCACTGAATTCTTGCATTATACCCAGGCCACATGGCAAAATTAATGTAATTTTGATCGAATTAATATATGGGGTCGACAAATCAGCTTGCGATGCTTGTATAATCACCCAAAACCGCGAGCTGATTAAATCTCATATCATTGAATGAATACATATTAACTTTTCCGTGTGGCAGGGGTACTAAACTTACTACTGAGTACTTTACTTTTCCCTATGAATTAATAATTAGTAATTTACTTCTCCCTATGAATTCGAGCTGCCTTAATACAAAATATAACTTATTTTGTATACAATAATACTACTACCTTAATAAAGTTAAGATTCTGGTATAAACACGGTAAAGGCAATAAAATAACATTAGTATAAATAAACAGATTAGCACAAACAACGTACGTTTAATAATCACACGAACTTGTTATTCACCTTCCAGTGAAAACTAGAATATTACCACACAGATTTACAAATGTCAACGCAACTGTACACGGAAAACGACGAAGAAAGAGATTCCATTCTATCACAAGATTAAAAAAAAAAAAAAAAAAACACTGCAGCTCTTTACTCGCGCCCTACATGACCAAGAAAGCCCGTAAATAGGTTGTTTCTCACCTGCCGATCGTATCCATACGTCCCCCAATATCCGTCACGAAAACATTAGAACACGAACTCCAAGACGTCTATCGATAATCGACCAGTGTCATCTTTGGCTAGTTGCCACACATGTTACTCAAACCGTATCAGGACTTGTTCCGCGAATCCACGTAAATGCCGCAGTATCAAGCGAGCACAAAGAAATTACCCGAGACTGCGGTGACGTCAGAAAAACGACGGGTAGAAGTAAATGAGTGTCAAAAGAATCACACACGACAGCAGCGGCAGCAGTGTGGGACGAAAAGCTTAACGTTGTCGACCCATCTCATGCTCATGTGCGCTCCCTGCGGCGATGACTGGATTTTATTTTTGGTTCCCTTCCCTTCTGAAATGTCTGAGCGTTCCTTTTTAGACAGTCAGCAGCTCACACACAACGTAAATTTACCAGAATCGGAGCCCGTATGAGGGAAGAAAATGTCGCACCGGAGCCGGTTCATTCGAAAAGTGTGGGGAGCTGCGCGGGACTGCACGTAGTCCAGCGGTTACGGGGATATTCATAAATATAAATTTGGTACTTTCAACCTTGGTAACGCGTTGTATATTACGTTTGTATTATATATATATATATATATATATATATATATATATATATATATATATATATATATATATATATATATATATATATATATATATATATATATATATATATATATATATATATATAATAAATTGTACGAGACTGCGCTTTTCAAACTTATGTTACTTTCGGATAAACGCGCACGAACACCACCGCACCGCTCGACAAGAAACATTTTTTTTTTTTTTCAAGTCGATACCAGATATTTTTTTTCACGTAGTTACGCCATGGCCTTCCTTCCCCGACATTGTGACCTTACCACTCGGAGAGCTACGGCCTTATTTCTAGGAGGTGTTGTGTGGAAGCTCCTCCCAATTCTTCCCACTTTAGCACCGAGAACGAACGCTGGAGAAAAGGTTGCCTTCTCCCCAGTGTTCGCTTTGCTAAAGGGGAAGAAGGTGGGAGGAGCTTCCCTTTTACTCCCTTACCCCTTACCCCGCATTAAAGGTGGGATGAGGGAAATAATGGGGGGGGGGGGGGGCATTGGGAATAGAGGAGCCTTCAGAAAAACAAGG
Source organism: Ixodes persulcatus (assembly GCA_013358835.2). NCBI lineage: Eukaryota > Metazoa > Arthropoda > Arachnida > Ixodida > Ixodidae > Ixodes > Ixodes persulcatus. The sequence continues at coordinate 823,030 of JABSTQ010010428.1, forward strand.
GGGGGTCACCCCCCCCCCCCCCCTCTAGGGGTTGTGTAGGGAAATCACTGCGCTGAGCAACACAATACTCGGCTGTGGCGACACAATAAATACTACCTGTAGGATGCTTCGGCAACCAGAAACATAAATCGCAAAACAAATTAAGAAATACATTTGCTCCCATTGGGAACAATTCTCTCGGTGGACCAGTGGTGCAGTAAGTCCTGGCTGCGAATGCCTGTTACTGCAGAAAACCTACGTTAAACCAAACCCACTCTGTAAAAAAATGTTTGTAGTGGAACAGAAAATATCCGGAAAAGTTTGGTCAAAGAAACGGTTCTGCTAGATTGAAACACAGGGCTTATGTTATTCGTTAAGTACACACATTTTCGGTAAATAAATACCGTAAAGACACTTATCGGTAAAATAACAGAGATTTTGTACGCAAGAAAACGTCGTTTTGGTTTAAATAAAAACACACACAAAAAAAAAAACATGCCGTTATCTGCAAGAAAACAGTGCTTATGTTCTTCACATATCCCAAACAGTTTTGGTGAATAAACAGAAAAGAACAAAGTCACAAACTACTATAAAGAAAAGAGCGGAACTTTTCTGCAAAACGGATGATCATTAAATCACCGAACGAAGCCACAGTTAAAATTAATTATTTTATGAAGGAATGTCTGTTCGCCATACAAGGTACAGTACATAAAAATTGAGCAACCTTGTGTGAAGTCACAGAACACCCCATTGAAACAAAAATAGAAAAAAAAAATAAACGGGTTGCCAAATTGTTACAGCTCTCCGGAAGTGCGTGTTATTTTACGGCAATATACGGTAGTTTGATTTTAAATCGAACAGAATTTGATAAAAGGAGGGTATGGCGGTTACATGAAGGCCGTCTCTTCCGTGTGTGTTTTGAGGCTGCGAGGACGTTAGATGGGGAATAATCGTCGCGGTAATTGGATACTTAACTAAAATCTAATAATTCATATAGCCATTAAAAGGAATCAGCGTCAATACTGCATTTTTAACATGATTCATCAAATCAATATTAAAAGTTATTCAATGTATTTTAGTTACTCATTCTACTGTGGCTTTTCTGAAGGTGCTCGATTTAGAAACTGAAACTATTCCTTTGGAACGTTTCAAAGGAATATTATGTAGGAGCAATATTTGGTCAGCCCCTACGTCTTTACGCGACAAATGTCGCAGTAACTGGCCAAGTCAGATTAAAAAAAATAAGACTGCCAGACATAGCGATAGGATGAACATGGCATTCGTACAGAAGGGTCCGTGCTTTTTTTGGCTGTTGTGTTACTGTTATTTGTGTGTTGTCCGCATAGCTTGCATAGTCCGCATAGTTGTCCGCAAGAGTAGAGGTGATAGTATACAGCCCTGCCTGAGCCCTCTTTTTATTGTCGCGGGTTGTGTAGTTTCTGTTTTCCACGTTATAACTACCTTATTGTCTGTGTACACCTGTTGAAGAAACCTAACCAAATTTGCATGTAAGTTATACTCCTCCAGCTGAACCCAGAGGTTTTTCTGGCTCACATTATCGCACGCTCCCTTGATGTCCAAATAAGCTAACCATAAAGAAGTTTGGTTCTTCATTGCTATTTCTATACATTGTGTGGTGACGAATAAGGCATCTTCCAGTCTTCTATCTCTTCGGAAACAATTTTGGAGCTCACCCGGTATTTGCATATCTTCTGCCCATTCCTCCATCTCCGCTTTACTATCTGCATAGCTAATCCGTATAGAACTGAAGTTACCGTTATTGGGCGCTATGACTTAATGTTGTCATTGTTTCCTCTGCCTTTATATATTAGTTTCATTTTACTTAGTTTCCAATCACCGGGTACCTCTCCCCTCGTAATTACTTGGTTAATCACATGTCGTAACTTCAATTTGCTTGTTTTTCCTAGTGTCTTTATGAGTTCCATGGGTACGTTGTGTGCCTGTCGCTGTACCTAATGGAACCTTACTTTCTGCCTTGTCCCATTCCTTTGTAGTCGTCTTCATCGTTACACAATTCTGTTCCTCCTCAACACAGCTGCTGACCGTGCTATTCACTGTCCCCCTCTGCTCAAGCTGGGAGAAAGCCTCTTCGATTGTCTGCCTAATGTATTCCCGAGCCGCTTCCCCTCTACTCTTCTCCCCTCCTGTGTGCTCAATATGTGTTGGAAACCCTCTGTCTTTTTCCCCTGCGCTTTAATGTCATCCCAAACCCTTTTTACCGCATTCCTTTTTTTAATGTATTTCCATCATCCACTGCACTCATGCACTCCTACTTGTGGCCTGTATTAAAGGGCCCCTGAAAAGAAAAAAAAAGTTTTTTGAAAACAGTCTGGTTGGGACACGCGTGTCGAAAAATAAATTCTACGCGAAAAAAAAAATTTTTTAGAGCAATATTGACTGCGCCAGACGCAATTTAGTCGGCAGTCACCTCCTCTCCACTTGTTTTCTCTCTCGGCATTTCGGGCGCGTGGAGGAGAGGTACTCCCCGCCTCTTCGTAGTGGATCGGCTTGGCTGCTTGCCTGGCTTGGCTGCCCCCCGTACGAGAGCCATGGCTATTTCCTGTGTCTGCCGGTCGCCCGTCGTACCGCGTCGTACAGCCGATTCACACGACGGACCGAATCGCGACTTTCGTCCGCAGACCGTCTACAAAGTGACCGGCACGTCACCGACTCCTGCGATCCGCGCCTCGTCCACGGACGCGCGGACTGATCCTTTTTCACGCGCGGGTTTTTGGCGGGAGATTGACTTGAAAAGTGTTTAGTCTGGCAACGGTACATTGTTTTCTTGTTTTGTTTTTTGTTTCTGGGCGATGAAAACAAAAGTGGGGCATCGTTGTGTTTCGTGCGTTCGCTGGTTCATTTTGTCGGGCGTTTCTTCGTTCCACGTGTGAAAAGAACTGCAGAAACTTTGTCTGGCTGACGCGACGCAGGTTCCGGTACTCCTCCGAGTCCGCGTCAAGAAGCTTCCGTCAAAACTCGTCTAGCACGCCGCGATAATTCTTGCACGTCCAATCAGGACTTCAACGAGCAAGACCTCTCTTGTGGCTGTGGTGAACTTGAGTGTTGTGCACGAGCGCGGAGTGCGTGAAGGCATCTCCAAACGCCCCTTCGCGAGCCCAGAACTTCGTCGCTTCTACACGGAACCCTTCTCGAGCAGGACCATGCCTGTGTCACTCTTATGCTTTGGGTTAGTAAAGCTAGTGGCGCTTCGCGCGAAGCCTATCACGGTGTTTTGTCTCGATCTCTACGTAACAGCGGCGTACGATTCATTCTCGCGGTAGCGAACGTCGATTTCTCTCTTGGACAACGGTGCCACGGTGCGATGTTGGAGTTTCGCGGCACTGTGGGGTGGCGACTGTGGGGTCCGTCCTCACTGGCGTCTGCTCGTCGTCTCCTTCGTGTGGATGCGCTTGGGAGACAGACGAACCGCGGACATGTCGTCACGTAATCGATCCGTCCGCAGATCAGTCCGTCGTGTGAATCGGCCATCATCTAACTAACACAAGCAACAAGCCCTCTTCAGGAGGTCTTCACATATAAACGCGATAAAACTATAAAACCACCCGAGGACGCGAGACGCGTTGCAAGACGGCGGCCATGACAGAAAAAAAGAATGGCGAAGCTTTTGTTTGTTGTTTTATCCGAACGGAAGTTACGATTTTGTAAAACGTTTGTAAACAATTACAACGTTCATTCGATGGATTCTTTCTTAAACCTAAAAAAATGTAATTCAAAAGGCGATTTCAAGAGATCACGAAGATTTTATAACCAACATCTAAGCTGTCACTCATTTTATTGGCCAATGAGAAGCTGACTTGAATGACCACCGTTACCAATGAGAAGCCGAGCTGAATGACCATGGAATTTGCGCGCAAAATTTCAAATAAATCTCTCGCCGTCAATATTGCTCTAAAATTTTTTTTTTCGCGTAAAATTCATTTTTCGACACGCGTGTCCCAACCAGACTGTTTAAAAAAAAACTTTTTTTTCTTTTCAGGGGCCCTTTAAAGCTTCCCGTACGAAAATGTCTGATACAGGCCGGAATGAAAAATGCCGGTTCCGCCTGGATCTCAAATTGGGGCACCAGTTTGCATCCCGTCTGGAACCGTGCAGTTCCAGACGGGATACGAACTGGTACCCCAATTTCTGATCCAGGCGTAACTGCCTGGTTCCAGTAGGTTCCAGTGGCTTCCCCGCGCTACACTCTACGCTCTACCAGAGTCCCTCGGTTCCGGCATGCCGGTAGGATGTGGTTCCTCCGGGACCCGGCGATTGATTAGAGCACCGCGGCCCTCTGCCGCTGTGGAAAACGTTGCGCGTAGACGAATGCGAAAGTAACGCAGATGCTTTCGCGCAAGTTTCACTCGCCACAGAGAACTACGCTCACGCTCTCGTCTGGGCACAATTATTTTAACGTGGTCATGGACTAACCGCAGTGGCTACAAGTGCAAGCGACTGGCTTTGACGGGTGCTGGGACGTGATTCTGCCAAGGCGCGACCAAACGCGACGATCTCTCGTTTGTAACGGCTAAGGGCATCGCACGAAATCCGAGTCCCACACAGGGCGCCTCAATGCCTCGCCGGGTGAGCAGTGAGCACCGGCGCACGATTAAACGATCGTTTGGTATCGAACGCGTGCTCCAATACATTAACAAAATTATGTCAAGAAAAGCATGTTTTGTCGTGGTTTTTCAAAAGCAACTTGAATGCAATATCACCTACATATTTTACAGTTGCTAGTGGTGCAGGCTAGTAGACCTTTGGCGTCTGGTTATGCTTATAAGCAGCCATTTATTAACTTGTCAGCAAAACAGAATCAGGGCGTGAGCACAACCCAACATGCAATGAAGCATCATCCCACGAAAATTCACCAACACAAACAAAGTAATTAAGCCATGCAATAATAATTAAGATAATGAGCCCTGCACCACCCTGCTACTGCCAGAGTTACGTGTGGCACAGCAATCCTCAGAATCAGTAACTCAGCTGGAATCTCTCGAGCAGTACATGTACTATCGCGAAAAGAGTTAACGTCATCACGGGAGCGTGCGTTGTTTTTTTGTTTTTTTTTCGAGGAGGGCTTAGCGGGTGACTTGCAAAACAGCTGACGTCAGGGCCAGTTTATGCAAAGCGCACGGGGGGGGGGGGGGGGGGGGGGGGAGGAGGAGCCCGTAAACGCAAGCGAAACGCCGAGTCAGAGCAGCAGAAGCTGCGGGGCCCCAGCGACGGGACAGTATCACGTGACCTTCCCGTTGAGAGGAGCAACACGCGGAGCTCAAGTCACGCCACACACTCAACGCTGGGTTGGTTGCGATGGCCCGTAAAAGAGCAGTGAAAAAAAAAAAAAGAGGAACGACGCCGAACGCTGTCAAAAGAAGCGATGTATTCCTTAGCAATCCTGTTTCTTTTTTGCGGAATCGTCTCTCTCCTCTCACCCAAACCACGCTATACTTCATTTCAGCTTCGGTCCGAGCGCGGCCGATGTTATGAGCCGACGGGCCAATCAAACAGCACAAAAAACGCAGCGTCATGGCGTGGTCTCTGCGCTTAATAGGACTAGCCGGCGGAGAAGCACGCATAGAGAGACGGCGAATACCGGCTGGTCCTATCAACTGCAGAGAGCACGCTATGACGTTGTGCCTCTTTCGCTGTTTGATTGGCCCTTCGGCTCATAACATCGGCCGCGCTCGGACCGAAGCTGAAACGAAGTATAGCACGCACGGAGATGACAACAGCGTTTCGCTTGCATTCACGGGCTAGGTGCCTCTTGGCGTCGCAATATGGCTGCTTTGACCTCATTATTCCACCAGCTTTTTGGTTTGTGACCTCGTTTTTGCTTCCCTTTTTGTTTAATTCGATGCTCCTTTAATTCTGTTCTAAAGATTCTCATTAAATCCTCATACGTTCATTTTCTTTCTGGTTGTGTCGATACTATGTTCTCTGTACTTTTAAATACATTTTTTTTTGTATTTGAGCTTCACTTAGCTTTGGTTTTCCCCCTCGTTCCTGAGCTTGTGGTTCTGGTTCGGATGCGCCAAATTTAATCTTTATTCTTTTGTAGTCACCCCCATAAGCTTTTTGTACCTTCCTGATCTATTTCCATACATCCTAGCCTTTCATACAGTTTGTGAGACATGAGACAGTAGTCTAGTTTTGAGTGTAAATTGTTTCGTTCCAACGTTACTTTCCCGTCACATTTTACTTCTAGGTCCAGGGCATCACAGAAATCTTCTAGCAACTTTCCGGTTGCATCTGTGAATCCGTCAAACTCTTCTAAGTGGGCATTCGTGTCTCCATGATAATTATTTCCTGATTAAAGTCAATTTCCTTGATGTCCCTCGATATAGATGTATAAGGTTCTGTATTTTCCTCCCCTGGGGAAAATACAGAACATGTGACATCATTCACGGTCACGCTAGTATTTTATGCGCCGCGAGCGTTCGGTTCGCCATGTTAGTTTCACACCGCAGCAGTCGTAGTTCGAAGAAATCAGTAAGTAGAAATTACCGTCAGTACCCAGCAATGGGCCTCCTGCGTTGCCCAGGGGGTGCTGCGAAAATGGATTTGTTAGGCCTTGTTTTGGGTAGTACAAACTTTAGCGTCTGAAACTGTCACGCATGCAGAAATGTGCCTGCTCTGGTGCTGATGCGAGATCACGATGAATATACAAAGAAACAACAAAAAATCGAACGCCGTCAAAGCTATGACGCTTAGAGCGCGAGCCAAGAGATGCCATTTCACGCGTTCCAAAGTAGACATGACAAAGAAAAAGAAAAATGAAAGCGTCGAGCAACAGTTGGTTTGACGTCACCACCCAGAGATAAGAGACGCGTACCCTAGCGGTGGTGTCATCAATTTGACACCTTTGATTGTCTTGCGGCGTTGAGTCTGGCCGATTTCAATCGTCCAAAAGTGTTTTTTCGTTCTTCAGCATCAGACAGAATTAAAAAAGCTCAACCAACGTGCCATAAGTAGTGCGAGGCTCAATCAGGTGAGCTTGTACTACCCAAAATGAGGGCGCTGCAGTTTGTTCATAGCTTCAGCGCAGGAGGCCTATGGCGACACTTGCAAGCTATGTATATTTCAGTGCATTGTATTGCATTTAGAGCTTGAATAGCGAGGTAAATACCAGCGACACAGCTCGCTCGTATTTATCGCTGCAAAACTTTTCGTGGAACCTGGAAGAAACAGACTGTTTTTTTTCACGAACTTACCAAACAAAAACCAACTTAAAAAGAAAAACTTAGTTTTACAGAAACTATTTTTCTACTAGGACGAGCAACAGAAAATCAGTCATTTTACCGTAATTACAAAAGCCGAAAATATTTTTAAGAAAAAATACGGAAACCGAGAAAGAGACGAAAACAAATAATTTCTGGTAAAAGAGCGCTTTTTTTTACATAGTTATTTTCTACAGTGCCGTGACTGAAGAACGGTGGGCTGAGAGCCAACCGATAACTTCTTCGAACGCGTGCAACGCAGGGCCCATAATAAGAGCTACTGAAGTATTGAGGAACTATAAGCTTACGGCACAGATATCGGTTCAGGACGCAGTCGCAGCTGGGCGCTGCCAGGAACACCGAAGGCATACAAGCTCGAAGAGGGAACGCCGTCGTCCTCTTCGGCTTCGATCAGAGGCTTCGACGATGTCGCGATTCGCGCCCTCACGCGCTGGCTGAGTGGCTCTGCAGCGCTCTGCAGCTCTGCCTAGAGCCACTAAATTATTTAGTGGCACTAGCTCAGCAATCTTTGTGCTTAAAGGGACACTGACATGGTATTTATGCTCGCCGAGGTTTTTAGTTGTGCGTGACATATGAGAGCCCAGCTACCCAGAACAGAATTTGCGGCTCGAAATTCGGTTTCTTTCTGCCCGAAAACCGCCGATCGAGAACTGGCCGGTTTGAGTCGCTGTAGTGGTTTTAGTACATGAACTCAAAGCGGTGCCAAAAGCCGGCGCCGCCATGTTGCACGCTCTGGCGTGCCCGCGTGATACCCCACGATAAGCTCGTGATAAAAGAGATCGTGCTTGGATTCGGACGGAACTGGTCGTGTCTGTTTTTGATCCTGAGCCGGCGTTCTCGGACCCACAGAATATTACAATGGCGACGAGGATGGGATACGAGGAGGCGACGAGGGTCAACTGTGTCCCGTGTCCTTCCACCGGGATGACCCCGTCGCAGCGAGGTCCCGTGATGCCGTGGGGTCAACCATCGTCTGACGGCCATCTTCCCCGTTCCCAAGGGCGGGCAAGGCGGCCAGCAGTCCGCGAGCCTCCTCCTCAGCGGGTGAGAGAGAGAGAAGATGGAGGCTCTCTCTCTGCGTGCTGGTTCTGTGGCCGGCGCGACCATGCCCGCGAGTTCTGCCCGGCACGGAACGCGACGTGCTTTCTGTCTGGGAAGCAGGGACATTTTGCTCTGGTTTGCCGCAGTCGTCAAGCACAGTCAGCAGCATTCCTTAACGATGAACGGCAAGCATCATTTCCAGTGCGGGGTCGAGGACAACCCTGGTGCCGTGGACAACTTGCCGGACGCTACCAGAGCGGCCGTTTTTATCGACGAGACGGATCGACCCATGTGGGAACTGTCCATCAGGAAGTCCTGCCGAGTGTGACGTTTGACCAGCACGAGGTCTCGGTGCAGTCTACGGATCGCCTTGCACGCGACCCGGGTCTCCGCAACGTGTTCTTGGCAGATGTCCAGGTAAATGGCACCCCTCTCAAGTTTCTTATTGATACCGGATCTTACGTCTCGATTTTGAACGAACAAACATTTAATCATGTAAACAGAAAACTTAAGATTAACCGCCGAATTCAGAAACCTCACTCAAACTACACTCACACTTAAGGGCCGCTCCACTTCCTCGAGGAAGGCGCGAGGGCCGGCGCTGGCCAATCGCGAGGACGGACACGCCGTCGCGATTGGCCAGCGCCGGCCCTCGCGCCTTCCTCGAGGAAGTGGAGGGGCCCTTAAGTGTGAGTGTAGTTTGAGTGAGGTTTCTGAATTCGGCGGTAAGCTTCATCGTCCACCAAGAACCTTAGTGCATTATCTGCAACAGCCCATCCCCGTACTGGGATGTTTCTTTGGACAAGTGGTTTTCAAGAACCGATACGCGCCGCTAGAATTTTATGTGACGCGTACGGGACGATCATTGCTTGGAACCGACGCAGTGCGCGAGTTGAGCATGACCTTATCTGGAGCTGAGTACGATTGTTCCTATGTGAATGCAGCTGGAAGTGGAGCAGACCCACCTCCGAATGTAGGGCCGGCTGGCGCTCTGCAGCGACGACCCTTCACGTTGTCGTCTCGCCAGTCATCACAGCCACCAAGTCATCAACCTCCAGTTACATCTAGCAACAACCATCCATCTTCAGTACCGTCGAGTGCCTACGTATCCAGGCCACTACAACCTTCTTATGTGGAACAAACAGCTCCCAAAGTCTTCGAAGAGTTTGACCACATACCGTCGGCCAACTCCAGTCCAGATAGTCATCCTGCAAGTCAGTGTGGAGCCAGTGGTCCAGAGCGTCAACCTGAAGATCAACGTGGTTGCAGTGTTCCACAACGTCATACTGATCTTCCTGATCCTCGAAGTAGAAAGTTATACCAAGAGCCTATTCCTGAGCAAAACAACCTTCCTTCGAAGGGTCTGCAGTCAAGTCTACCTCCACGGGACATATCCCAGTTACCCCCGGGATTTGAAGACTTTGAACACCTGTTCGATCCCGAGTTGGCCCTGGTGCGGAATGAGACGCACAAGGTCAAGGTGCGACATAATGTTCCACCAGTGCAGTCAAGGCTAAGACGTCTTCCTCTAACTCTTCGTGACGCCGTCTCCGAAGAGATCTTCAAACTGGAACGGCAAGGAGTCATTGAACGCGTCAACGCTTCGGAATGGGTTTCTCCCATCGTCGTTGTCAAGAAACAAGACGGAAATATCCGGATGTGTGTGAATCTGCGAGCGCCAAATCAAGCCATCGTCATCGACGCTTTCCCACTCCCGCACATCGACGAACTTTTGAATTCCCTCCGAGGAGCAGCCGTCTTCTCCAAGCTAGACCTTGCATCTGCGTACCATCAAGTTCGTCTCGACCCCGCGAGTCAAGATCTAACAGGTTTCATCACGCATGAAGGTCTTTTCCGTTTTAAGCGCGTATGCTTCGGACTGGCATCTGCACCTGCAGCGTTCCAAAAGATCATGTCGAAAATTTTGGAAGGATGTCAAGGCGTCCAGTTTTATCTCGATGATGTCATCGTCTACGGATCTTCGCAGGAGGAACATGATGTAAACCTCCGCAAAGTCTTGTCTTGCGTCTCCCGCGCAGGAATGAAGTTAAATCGGAAGGGTGTTTTCAATGTCCGTGAACTCTCATATTTGGGGCACCGTCTCTCCATGGAAGGGTTAGCACCTCTTGCATCGAAGGTAGATGCTGTTCTGAATTTTGAGACTCCGTCAGACTCTGCAAGGCTGAAAGCATTCTTGGGACTTGTCGAATACTATAGCAAATTTGTCCCGCATTGTTCCACTGTGGTCGAACCTCTTCGTCGTTTACTCCGAAAGGGCGTTCGTTTTGTCTGGTACCCCGAAGCGGACGCGAGTTTCCAAAACATCAAGAATCGTATTCAACATGCACCCATTCTAGCCATGTTTGATCCGTCTCTACCCATCATCGTGGCTACAGACGCTTCTCATTACGGCCTGGTCGCCGCCCTTCAACAGCAGCATGGGAACCATCTTGTCCCTGTCGCTTTTGCCTCCCCATCACTCACGGACGCTGAGCGGAGGTACTCAACTGGGGAGAAGGAAGCTCTCGCTTGCCTTTGGGCCTGTGAAAAGTGGCACGTCTACTTATGGGGACGTCCATTTGTTATTCGAACCGACCATCAAGCGCTTGTGACGCTTTTATCTAACAAAGGATCTGGTGTTCGTCCGTTGCGCATCACACGTTGGACAGCGAGACTGATGAATTATAATTTCCGCATGGAATATCAAAAAGGATCTACAAACTTAGTCGCGGATGTGTTTTCACGACTACCTCGCCAAGACACCGAGGGGGGTACTTAGTTTGAAGAGGATGTTGTTGCTCTCATAGCAACGCCCTTGTCACGTCAGGAATTTCAAGAGGCTACCGCCAATGACACCGTTCTCGTCATTCGCTACACCACTGAGTCCTGGCCAGAGGGCAACAGTGTACACCCAGAACTTCGACCTTACTTCCACGTACGAGATCAGCTGTCCCTCCATGACGGAATACTTTTTCAAGGGGAGAAGATTGTTGTCCCTGAAAATCTGCGAGACCACATCATTCAACTGGCTCATGAACACCAAGGGATTTCTAGAACAACGAGCATCATCAGAGAGCAGTACTGGTGGCCGCGAATGAACCAGCAGATAAAGTTCAAGATAGAAAACTGCATAGTCTGTCATTCCACCGACAAGCCGGTCAAAGCAGCACCAGCACCTCTTCAACCGATCAAGTTTCCTGATAAACCATGGGAGAAGCTCGGGATAGATATCGTGGGCCCAATAGAGCGGGCGCCATTAAGTCAGCGGTTCTTCATTGTCCTCATGGACTACCACTCCAAGTGGCCGGAAGTTCAAGCAGCAGCTTCCGTGACCTCATCTACAGTTATAAACTTTTTGAAAAACATCTTCGCACGTGAGGGATCACCCTGCGAAATCGTCTCGGACAATGGTGTCCAGTTTGCGTCGAAAGAATTCCAGGAATTTCTTCATCAGCATGGGATAAAACATCTCAAGGCATCCCTGTACCACCCCCAATGCAATGGGCAGGTGGAAAGGTTTAATAGAGTTCTCAAGTGCTGTCTACAGTTGGCCGTCGTTCAAGGCCGTCCTTTACCAGATGCGGTCCGTGATTATCTGGAGACGTATCGTCGGACGCCGCATGCAGCAACTGGAGTTGCACCATCGTGGCTTCTTCACGGAAGAATTCATCGGTCGAAACTGGACCTACAAGGGATGGAAACCAGATAGGTCACTCCCAGTGGATTTTCCTGAGACACGTGCACGACTGCCACAGCGTGTGCAGCAGTACCAAGAAAATATGAAATCGTATTCGGACAGTCGTCGAGCTGTTCGACGACCCCAGTTTGTCCTTGGACAAGCCGTCCGGATTTTTCAACCATCCCATCGAGGCAAGTTACAACCGAAGTATTCAACTCCACAGATCATTCAGAGACAAGTAGGACCTGCAACATACGAATTCGCAGATCGACGCCGCTGGAACGCCGCAAAATTAACGAAGACGCCACTGAAGACAGGGCGAGAATATTTCGATTCAGATTGGGAGGATGACGATATTGATGTGCACCGTTTTCTCAACAGTCCGGTCTTTCAGTACCAAACACTTCGGGTCCTGGCCCTGCCCCCGAGGTGGCTGGATCTCTTCCGTCCCCTGCTGTGGGGCCTCTTCTGCAGCCGGTTCCCGGGCTGGCGACGTCCCCTGTTCTTGGACATGGGCCTACGTCTGAGCCTGGTGGGGCTCCGGGTCCTCTTGCTGCGTCTGAGCCTGATGGGGCTCTGATGTCCACTGGTGCAGCTGAGCCTGCTGCACGTGTTCCTGACGTCGAGCCGCATACGCCTTTGGTCCCTGAGTCAATGGTTGTTCCTGTCCCTGCCGCTGTATTGCGTCCCGGTTCCATTGTTCTTCCTGATGCTGCACCCACCCTAGAGCCTCGGGTTGGCACTGTTCCTGACTGCAAGCCTGCACGTGCTGTTCCTGCTCGAGATACTGGTCCCGGCACGCCTTCAAAAGACACTGAGCCTGTGGAGGTTCCCTTTTCTTCTGCGACCGGCCTCGCTGACTCATGTGAAGAGCCATTCAGACCAAGATCCACAAGTACTCCGGTCCCGTCCCTGACCGGCTCATCACGTTCAATGCCTCCTTTGGAGGACTCCGTAAGTGCTTGCGAACCTTAACCAACCGTGGCCGTTGCGACGAATCGACCAAAACGCCAACGAAGACTACCGGAGAGGTTGAAAGGCTATGTGCTCTCTGTAGTGTAGGGTAATAGTGTGACACGAGATGGCCCTACTGTGTAAATAATCTGAGAGGATTGGAGGATAGACTAGAGAAGAGTGGGCTTGGATTTGACCTTTCGTACAGTAAGCTAGGCCAAACAATTCAGCAATCCTTACCGGGACTGATATATGCGGATGATATCGTACTAATGGCTAACAACAGGATAGATTTGCAGGAATTAATGAGCATCTGGGGTAGGGAAGGAGAGGAATTAGGTTTAGAATTCAGTAGTGAAAAATCAGCAGTCATGATTTTTAACAATGATGATGTTGAGAGACTGAAGATACAGAATATTACAGTTGAGAGAGCTAGTAAATACAAGTATCTACCCAGGTAACACAAAAACATTAGAATAACATTATTTTTATGTTCGTCCCAAACGTTCGAGGAATGTTCTTAATGTCCGCCTGTATAAAGCTATTTGAACGTTTGGCAGAACATTCTTATAACGTTTTGATAAACGTTATTTAAACAGTTGGAAAACAATTTTGTAACGTAAATATGTCTGGAAAACATTAACATAACATTACTGTAAACATTGTAATAACATTTGTAAAACATGAATAAATCCTTTGTCTCCATGGCTCTGAACAGTCCCTCCGAACATTTTTCCATAAAAGCAATTGCATTTTTTTTTCTTTTTTTTTTCGTGAACACTAACCAAGCTAGCGGCGCTTTTTGCTGGTACAGTCGTGAAAAAAGCCAACAAAGCCACAGTATACGTGCGGCCTCGGACTACGTGTGTGCGTCATGCCGGTGGCGTAATGAACTACCCCCTCCAAGTACTAGCAGATTGCGAGATTAGCGACTATCAACATCCAGTTATATGACCTGCCCTGCTGCCGTACTGACAGTCATTTGCCTAAAGTGGCGCACTGTACACTGACATTGCAATGTTTAGTCAGCTGAACAGACAATGCGCTTTTCGAGAACTTTATTTGCATCGATGCATGCTTTTGGTTCAATGTGGTTGTCGTGATGTGAATCAAAGAAGCTTATTGTGCTTCATTGGAACTGTGGCGAAAACAAAAAGGAAAGACACTCTGTTGCATCCCGCAGTTGCAAGAATACACGATCAGCTTATTCGATACAGATAACCAGCCTTACCGAGACGCAGTGTAGAGAGTGCCGCTCTAGGCGAATGATCATTAGTCTCGTAGCAGGGTGGCAGAGCAGGTCATATAACCGGATGCTGACAGCAGCTAATTTCACAGCTAGCTGCTGCAGCCATCGATACTAGTTCTGTTCGCTGCCGTCATGAGGTGCGCGAGTATCTCGAGGTCGCAGGCTCCTGTGGCTTCGTTGAATCTTTCCACGTGTGTGCATATATGTCAGAAAAGGATTCGACTCCAAGTGGCCTTTTAATTTATGATTATTGTAATATCTTTGCACTCTTCATCCAAAGTTCCAAGTGAGATCTAAGCAGAGATTGATAAACAAGCAAACAAAAGTTGATCCATGTTTATCATTCTCCCAAACCTGTCAAATCTGTTTGGCCATATACTGGTTGTCCCAGTAATTGAACAGAGTGTGTTTGTGAGAGGCATAATAATTTAAAATATTGAACACTAAACCATCACAAAGCTTCTTTGTGACAACAGCTGTACGCATAAATCTAGAAAGACACTTGTTCGGAATATAAACAGCTGTGTGGGCCTCAAACTTTCCTGGAGAGGAATAATCATAGAAATTCATTTGGTCAGCTTAGCCATAATGCCACTCGACACACCACTAATTGAAGAAGAAAGTGTTCCTTTGGTAAAAATGATGGGATACGACTATCACCAGATTTAGCAGAGCACGAGCAAGCATCCATACAAGTGATTAATTGTAGAACTTGTAGTTGGGCTAGTTGGTGAACGTTGGAAATCATGATGTAAGGCGCAAAACACAACGGGCACAAGAGAGAAAACAGACATAGAGGGGCCACTCACAACTATATTTGAAAAGTGCAGAAGGAAAGGAATACATACATTTTCATCTTCATCACATCCACGCATGCGCTTAGCCATGTGCTAGATGCGTATATCGTAAGCGTATATCACATGGCTAAGTGCATGCGTGAACGTGATGAAGATGACGATGTATCTATTCCCTTCTTTCTGCACTTTTCAAATATAGTTGTGAGTGGCGCCTGTATGTCTGTTTTCTCTCTTGTGTCCGTTGTTTTTTGCGCCTTACACCATGATTCCCAGGTGATTAATTGCAGTCTACCCCTGCTGTGAAAAGAAAACAGTTTGGTACATGTTTATGAATACATTTATTGACTCTCCAAATTTGAACCATGGAAGTGTACATGAGCAGCAACAATATTGCTGGACTATGCAGTTAAAATTATTTTTCCTCTAAACAAAAATAAAAATAAATAAAAATTTAACAATTATGAAAAAATGCCACGCTTTCGAAAAAGCTTCAAAGCCTGTAAATTGGGTTCATGAAGCTCACATAATTAAAGAAAGGAGCGAGAAAGCTCAACAGTGTTTCTCTACCGCAAAAATAAACCAGACATCACAGAGAGCTCAAACTCTGGTAGAATGTAGCCCTGGCGATTGGAGTAGGGTGCAAAAGTTTGAGAACACGACATTACATGGATCAAAAGATAATAAAGAAAAAACTATTTTTTTTCTATGAGCTGACATCCATCTTAAGCCTAATTTGCGGTACATAAAAGGTAGCACCGGGAATGCATGTAGCACTAATTTTGGGGGAAAAAGCTTGTCATCATGAAATAAAGCATGATTATCTTTCCTGCTCACCAACTTTCTCACTGAAATGAATGCCAAAAGAACTAAAATGTCATCTTACGGTTTCATAGTGGACTCGCTTCATACCTAAATTGTTTCTCTTTATTATCATTTTATTAAATGTTCTCAAACTTTCACATCCCACTCCAACCGCAAGGGCGTTTCAGAGGAGTTTGAGCTCTCCGCATTCTCATGCCGAGCAGTAGCCTACAACTGCAAACGTGAAAATAGAACTATAAAAAGCTTAAAACCCTGTCTGGAACGCATGATTAGGAAAAGGCTTTAAAAGAAAACACCGAATCTCTTCTTTCGAGAGCTGAGATTCTCACCAGCACTTCCTGCTTAGGACACGATGCTTAGGACTTCTTTGCCTGCAAACAAAACAACACCATAGTAAATGCAAAACACCTAAACTTGTTAACAAGGCAAATATTCAGCCCTTTGTCAAATATGTGCAGGTGTGACGGAGAGATAATGTGGGCCAGTTGTCGACTAATAGCAAACATTTTTGTTGAAAAAGTAGCGCGAGTTGCACCTGTTTTCAATCAAGGTTCTCGAAAAGTTCCCCTGCCCTCCTTGCCATTGTGCATACCTGTGCGGACTGAGATTTCCAGCTTTTGCAACAGTCAAAACAAACACAGTCGTGTCTCCATGTGGGACCAGGCCTCTCACTAGCATTTGCCGAAATTTCACGAAGAATTTACAAAATCACAAAGAAAGTGCTGGGCACACCGTCGCACTGATGACCTAGCCCATGTCGCGAGCTCGCTTACCAAGCTCAAAGGACCTTCACTTAAGCTGGAAGACCGGGTTCAGTACCACCCGACTCTGAATCCGTGTCCACGCAAAGTTCACTGAAACCGTTGGGTAGCACTGTTTAAAACCTCTTTCGCTCCGTTGTCGCTGTCGTCTGCTCTGTCGACCATCAAATCCCTATAGACGTTTCCAATGTTTACAAAATCACAGTCCAGCGTGCGATCTTCACAGCCCAGCACGTGCGTGTTCGTCGCTTCGTAAAGCGAGGAAAGCACGCGCCATACGCACGAACGCTCAAGATGGCACCGGCCACACGCTCTTTTTTGGAAAGGTCTATACGCCGCCACAAAAAACGAGTTCGGAAAAATGTCTGCAAGATGGTCGCGCACGCTCTCAGCAATTTTCTTTTTTTGCCGGTTGCACAGACGATGTAATGGTTTTCTATGTCACTTCATTTTTCCCCCTCTTGTTACTTTTGAAACAAAAAGAACGACAGGATACCATCCTACGTCAGATTGTTTTCAAGAAAATAAGCACGTGCACAATGGTTATCAAAAAGGTGGTTACTTACGGTTCTCGAGTCTCGCCGTCCAGGGGCTGTTCGGTTATCCGCGTTATCAGTCTGTAGTCACTATTATGGACGCTGCTGGACGTAGCTTAACCGAAAGCAAAGTAACTCAAAGTTCTAATCAGTTCAAGCTATTCAAACTGTCCCAGAAGTTCGCTCGAAGAGAATGGAACCGGCGAAACCAGCGGTGGCACGGCAGTGACGGCAGTGCCAGCAGTGGCGGGAACGCGGATGTATGAATATTGGTTGTTCTTTTTACCGGGCGGTAGCTTGCGCCACCTAGCCTTGAATTAATTAATTGAGAAAAAAGTTTCATTTTTTTCTTCTTTCCGTTCTCTCCCGTATTTAATCTTCTCCCTTTACCTCCTTGCGACTATCACGGGGCAGGTGGACATGTAGAGTACTTTCCAGAAAGACCTTTAAAAAAATCGGGCGAAAAAAAAAGGAACCGTCGAATATATATTTTTAACATTATTTTATTGTTTTACAAATAAAGTTGCATTAATGTTTCATTATTAACACGGAAGTAACGTTTGAAATATATGTTCTAAACTCATTATTTTAATGTTTTATTTTTAGCATTATTTTGTTCTTCTACAAATAAAGTTGCATTAGCGTTTTATTATTAACACAGAAATAACGTTAGTAATACATGTTCCAAAATCATTATTTTAATGTTATATTGTTAACGTTATTTGACAGTTACATATGTTATGTTACATTAACGTTTCATTATCAACACAAAAATAACGTTAGTAATAAATGTTCCAAAATCATTATTTTAATGTTTATTGTTAACGTTATTTGACAGTTACATATGTTATGTTACATTAACGTTTCATTATCAACACAAAAATAACGTTAGTAATAAATGTTCCAAAATCATTATTTGAATGTTCTATTTTTAACGTTATTTGACAGTTACATATGTGATCTTACATTAACGTTAATAACACAACATATAACATTATATGTTTTACTGGAACGTTATGCTAATGTTTCAAATACAACTAAAACATAATATGTTTAACTTGAACGTTACATTAATGTTCAGGTATAACACATAACGTTATTTTAACATACGCAACAATAAAATAACGTTACTACAATGTTTGGTGCTACCTGGGTAGGAGTATGGATATGTGGTGGTGCAGAATATCTCAGTGAGCATGAAAAGTATATAATAGGTAATTGGGCAACAGAAATGCGTCTGTAATGAAAAATAGAGCACTTTGGAATTATAACAGGTATGAGGTGGTGAGAGAGATTTGGAAAGGGGTCATGGTGCCTGGCTTGACTTTTGGAAACGCAGTGCTATGCATGAAATCCGAAGTGCATGCAAGACAAGAAATAAAACAGCGTGGAGTAGGTAGGCTGGCTTTGGGGGCACATTGCAAAACACCAAACCAGGGAGTACAAGGAGACATGGGATGGGCGTCATTTGAGGGCAGGGAAGCTGTGAGCAAGATAGAATTTGAGGATCGGTTGAGGCAAATGGGTGGGAAGCAATGGGCACGAAAGGTTTTCAGCTATTTATACATGATGAGTATAGACACAAAATGGAGACAGCGCACTAGGAAATTAAGAGGAAAGTTTTTAGGCTATAGTGGGGTACGGAAGAGCAGGTCTCAGTTAAGAAGAAAGTTAAGGCCACAGAAAGAGATCGGTGGCTAGAGGGAATGCAGACAAAGAAGGCTCTGGAAGGCTATAGATTAAACAAAACAGTTATTGCCAAAGAAAGCATTTATGACAATTCTAGGGGAAGCTCATTGTTGTTTGAGGCAAGGACAGGTGTTTTGCGAACCAGAACATACAGAGCGAAGTACCAGGAAATGGACACAGTGTGCGCTGCTGGTGGAGAGGAGGACGAGACGGCTGAGCACTTGATACTCTACTGTAAAGGGCTTCACCCTATGCATACCGAAGACAACATAGATTTAATAAGGTCATTGGGTTTTAGAGACAGCGAAGGAAAAGTGGATTTCAAGACAGTAGAGATTACCAAGCAAAGATTAAGTGAATGGTGGCAGAAAGCGAGAGAAAACTAGGCATTTTCTTATTAACTGATGGCAAGGGGGATTTATAGCCTCACTTTCTTTTCAGTACGGAGTGAATATAGTTTTCACATTTAAAGCTTAAAGGGTAAGACAAAATGGCTAGGTGGCGTAAGCTACCGCCCGATCCAAAGGGCTCAGCCGTATTCATCCATCCATCCATCCATCCATCTACCGCTGTACCACGGGATGGCACCACTGTGTACGACCACTACAAAAGAGGGTCAATAAACCTGGAGCGGGCACTTGCCCGCCTGGAGAGTCAGCTGCCTGCTGTGTCACTCGCTCGACACTCTCGTTCTACAACACACAAGAGTCAACACCGGAGAAACCGCGCCAGGAGGTGGGACCAGAGGTATCCCCCACAACGACACAGAGCTTTATACAATTCACAAGCCTAAGGTTTGAGGAACTTTCAGAGTGAACTGTGTATACGTACGAACTGTGCTCTTCGGGAATTGTTTAGTATATGTGAACTTCAGTACATTGTTTAGGGTTTCAGTGTAACTAGTTTGTTTTCTACTTTTTGAAGTAATATCCCTTGAACTAGAGACGAATTTTACATACTGGCCATGATAAACACAATGACTAATCTAACAAGCAAAAAAAAAAAAGAAACACGTCCGAGATTATTAACCAACAACGTAACAAAACTTGTCATGGTGAAGTGATTTTTTTCTCCACGTTTTGGACACGCTGAAACGGAGTGAACTGTGTTCCTTTGTGTATTCACAGGAAATTCTTTTTTGCTGTCTTCAAACTTTTGGCACTTAGAATTGTCAAATGCCCTCAGTTAAGCTAGAACCACTGGTGATTTTCCTAGATTTTCCTTCGAACATGTTTTGAACTCTGAGTTGGGGGACAAGTCCAAGGTCAAGAGGCGTTTCGTTCCCCATAATTTTCAGAACTTTTCGTCTGCACGAAGGACGACCTCCACAACATTTTACCCAATCCGAGGGGGAAAAGGAAAAGATAATAACTGTGTTTTAAGCTTTGCTTTAAAAAAAAAGGAAGGGCATATGTAGTGGTTTTAGTACATGAACGCAAAGCAGCGCCAAAAGCCGGCGCCGCCATGTTGCACGCTCTGGCGTGCCCGCGTGATACCCCACGATAAGCTCGTGATAAAAGAGATCGTGCTTGGATTCGGACGGGGCTGGTCGTGTCTGTTTTTGATCCTGAGCCGGCGTTCTCGGACCCACAGAATATTACAGTCGGGCTCACTCTCTTTTCCGTGGTCACGGGCCGTTTTCTAAGGTTTCGAAGCGACAACCAAATTTAATCAAAGTCGTGGGTCATTGAAGGCACACAGTCAGTATTAAAAATAGAAAAAAAAAATATGAAACCCATTTTTTGTGGCTTCCAAAAAGCTGCAAATACGTTGATTGAAAAAAAAAAGGTAGCACAGACAACCGGAAGCCTTCTGTGCGTTCACTGAAAATTGTCAACATGGCGTCGTTTCGCGTATCGTGGGACTATACTCTGTTTCACCTTGTGTTGTACCGCAGGAAAGTCCACAAGCGCGAGCTCATTGCTCTAGGGCACTTCTCGGCGGCACAAGCTCTCGTGCACCAAGGGCAGCTGCCAACGCTATGAGCTCGCGCTTCTAGCCTTCGCTGCGGTACAACATAAGGTGAAACGAAGTATAAGGAGTATTCACTGGGCGCCATATTTGTGAGTGCTGTCTAGAGCGCATGCTCAGAACGAGCCCCCATTAATAGGCTGCTAAGACCGGCCATGTTGACGGTGTGGAATGCACGTTGCAAACGAACCCTGGAAGCTAGCCATCAGCACGCGCTCAGCAGTCGTGCACACAGCTATGGCCGCCAGTGAATACTTCCTATAGCGGATGGCCGCGGACGACGGGCGTTGGACCTCTACTTCAGAACTGTCGTTCACGGTACCGGCGAATTCTGTCTTCCTTCGAAAGAGAAATTTTGGACCGATCAAGAGAACTGATATTCATCCCGTACGTGCAAGCCGATTGCACGAAGACGCCGCCGAGCCGTCCCTTCTCGTTGCTGAACTGAAGACATCGCTCGCTCAAACGTCAAGCTATAGAAGTGCGTACTTCGAGTTGAATACGAACGCGTACGGTTTCTTTACGAGGTGCGAATTTGGCCTCTGCGTGTTGCTGTCCGACTTCAAGCCGGGAGTGCATGTAATGAAAGGAAATCGGCAGCAAACTACCGACAAACAGTCTACCGGCTCCATTAGTACGCACGGAACAGTTCCTTCGGTAGCTCAGTGGAAAGACCTGCTCGCTGACCACGGAGTTTCCTATCAGCAGGGTAGTTATCCTATTTCGACTGGCGTGCTGCCGTTCCCTCGTTTTGAATATTTTGGCCGGTTCCTCTTCTCTCTCCAGGGCCGTGGTTCTGCTGCGGATTATAGCACCTCGGCTGGGCAGTCTTTTTTACAAGACCTCGGCTCGACTGGGACCAATTCTTCGCGACGTATACGAGGACATACTCCGCAGGGACCTCCTTCCGCCATCCATGCGACAAGCGGTCACTGTTCTCATACCGAAGAAGAATTCAGAGAAGACCCCAACTGTTGATCAGTTCAGACCCATTAGCCTGTTGACAAGCGACTACAAGATATTGGCTAAGATTCTAACAAACCGGCTAGAAATGGGCTTGGAAGACGTAATTGGCAAGCATCAGACGTACGGCATTGCAGGAAGGATGATAGGAACGAACCTCCACGCAATGCGAATAGTGTGTGAGGCGGCGGAGGTGCTGGGGTGTCCTTAGGCGGTGTTGCAGGTGGATCTGAGCAAGGCCTTTGACAGAGTGTGCCACGCGTTTTTGTTCGGACTTTTGGAGCAGTGCGGGATTGGTGAGCGACTTTTGCGCTTTGTACGGTTGTGCTATCGTGACGTTACTACCCAACTGCTCGTGAACGGGAACAGAACGGCCTCCATCCCTGTGTCGGGGTCAGTGCGACAGGGCCGCCCAATGTCGCCCATTCTATTTGTGCTGTATCTGGAACCTCTGTGCAAAGCGTTAGCTAACGACGCGAACATTCAGGGGCTCTCCCTGTCGTCTATCGCTCCATCAAGGTCCTGGCATACGCGGACGATGTGGCGGTGATTTGCTCCTCAAGAACTCAAGTGCGGGCGGCAGTGCGGCACATTTTGGACTTCTGTGATATATCCGGCGCGGATATGAACTGCGCTAAGTCCGTGGGGGCTTGGCTTGGCCCTTGGGAATCTAAACCGGAGCTTTTTCTTGGTGTCACCTGGGGTCCCAGCATACCCAACTATCTGGGTATTAGCCTGACGACAAATCAACTGAATGCGGGGCGGGAGGGAGTGAATATGTCGCGTCTGAACTTCAAGGCACTGGAGTGGCGGGGCAGATATTTGTCTTTATTCAACCGCACTTTCGTCTGTAACTCTGTTTTTTCCCAGCGGTTTGGAAAATGGCAAGAGCGATACCTTGCTCGCCATTTGGGTGTTCGCGCCTGGGGGGTCCCGGGGATTAGTTCCGGCGCGCGCGCGTCGCGGAGTGGGGCGCGGGGCTTTTGCACATCGCGGAGCCTGGCGTTTTCGTCGCGGGGTGCGCGTGCCCGGGGGGGTGTCCCCGGGTCTCTCCCTCGTGTGAGGGCCCCTTATCAGACCTTATTTATTTATTTTTAATTGGTTTAAACCTGTTATACCGTTTGGTGGTGCAGGTAGAGAGACAAATTTTATTTTTGTTTATTTTTGCTCTCACTTAGAAATTCACCAAATTCACCTTGCTCGCCAAGTGAAATAGCCAAAGTGCATCGTTTTTTTGCTATATTTCGTGTGGGATTCACGTTTCGAGCGCATGCGGCGAAACAACCTTTTTTTGTGTCAGGGAAAGGGGGGTCTGGGACTTGTAAACGTGGAACTCAAGCTTAGGGCGCAATTATACCTGTTTTTTAGAGATGAACAAAGTCCGCTCATTACAGCCTCTTTTTGAGAGCTAGGCGGCAGCTTCCTTCGCGATTGGCTTGC
This sequence comes from Ixodes persulcatus, assembly GCA_013358835.2. Lineage (NCBI taxonomy): Eukaryota > Metazoa > Arthropoda > Arachnida > Ixodida > Ixodidae > Ixodes > Ixodes persulcatus. The sequence goes on from JABSTQ010010428.1 coordinate 846,173, forward strand.
AGGGGCGAATATGAAACCCATTTTTTGTGGCTTCCAAAAAGCTGCAAATACGTTGATTGAAAAAAAAAGGTAGCACAGACAACCGGAAGCCTTCTGTGCGTTCACTGAAAATTGTCAACATGGCGTCGTTTCGCGTATCGTGGGACTATACTCTGTTTCACCTTGTGTTGTACCGCAGGAAAGTCTACAAGCGCGAGCTCCTTGCTCTAGGGCACTTCTCGGCGGCACAAGCTCTCGTGCACCAAGGGCAGCTGCCAACGCTATGAGCTCGCGCTTCTAGCCTTCGCTGCGGTACAACATAAGGTGAAACGAAGTATAGCGGATGGCAGCGGACGACGGGCGTTGGACCTCTACTTCAGAACTGTCGTTCACGGTACCGGCGAATTCTGTCTTCCTTCGAAAGAGAAATTTTGGACCGATCAAGAGAACTGATATTCATCCCGTACGACACGCCCGACCAGCAAGCCGATTGCACGAAGACGCCGCCGAGCCGTCGTCCCTTCTCGTTGCTGAACTGAAGACATCGCTCGCTCAAACGTCAAGCTAGAAGTGCGTACTTCGAGTTGAATACGAACGCGTACGGTTTCTTTACGAGGTGCGAATTTGGCCTCTGCGTGTTGCTGTCCGACTTCAAGCCGGGAGTGCATGTAATGAAGGGAAATCGGCAGCAAACTACCGACAAACAGTCTACCGGCTCCATTAGTACGCACGGAACAGTTCCTTCGGTAGCTCAGTGGAAAGACCTGCTCGCTGACCACGGAGTTTCCTATCAGCAGGGTAGTTATCCTATTTCGACTGGCGTGCTGCCGTTCCCTCGTTTTGAATATTTTGGCCGGTTCCTCTTCTCTCTCCAGGGCCGTGGTTCTGCTGCGGATTATAGCACCTCGGCTGGGCAGTCTTTTTTACAAGACCTTCTCGGCTCGACTGGGACCAATTCTTCGCGACGTATACGAGGACATACTCCGTAGGGACATCCTTCCGCCATCCATGCGACAAGCGGTCACTGTTCTCATACCGAAGAAGAATTCAGAGAAGACCCCAACTGTTGATCAGTTCAGACCCATTAGCCTGTTGACAAGCGACTACAAGATATTGGCTAAGATTCTAGCAAACCGGCTAGAAATGGGCTTGGAAGACGTAATTGGCAAGCATCAGACGTACGGCATTGCAGGAAGGACGATAGGAACGAACCTCCACGCAATGCGAATAGTGTGTGAGGCGGCGGAGGTGCTGGGGTGTCCTTTGGCGGTGTTGCAGGTGGATCTGAGCATGGCCTTTGACAGAGTGTGCCACGCGTTTTTGTTCGGACTTTTGGAGCAGTGCGGAATTGGTGAGCGACCTTTGCGCTTTGTACGGTTGTACTATCGTGACGTTACTACCCGACTGCTCGTGAACGGGAACAGAACGGCCTCCATCCCTGTGTCGGGGTCAGTGCGACAGGGCCGCCCAATGTCGCCCATTCTATTTGTGCTGTATCTGGAACCTCTATGCAAAGCGATAGCTAACGACGCGAACATTCAGGGGCTCTCCCTGTCGTCTATAGCTCCATCAAGGTCCTGGCATACGCGGACGATGTGGCGGTGATTTGCTCCCCAAGAACTCAAGTGCGGGCGGCAGTGCGGCACATTTTTAAACTTCTGTGATATATCCGGCGCGGATATGAACTGCGCTAATTGTCCGTGGGGGCTTGGCTTGGCCCTTGGGAATCCAAACCGGAGCTTTTTCTTGGTGTCACCTGGGGTCCCAGCATACCCAACTATCTGGGTATTAGCCTGACGACAAATCAACTGAATGCGGGGCGGGAGGGAGTGAATCTGTCGCGTCTGAACTTCAAGGCACTGGGGTGGCGGGGCAGATATTTGTCCTTATTCAACCGCACTTTCGTCTGTAACTCTGTTTTTTTCCCAGCGGTTTGGTACATGGCAAGAGCGATACCTTGCTCGCCAAGTGAAATAGCCAAAGTGCATCGTTTTTTTGCTATATTTCGTGTGGGATTCACGTTTCGAGCGCATGCGGCGAAACAACCTTTTTTTGTGTCAGGGAAAGGGGGGTCTGGGACTTGTAAACGTGGAACTCAAGCTTAGGGAGCAATTATACCTGTTTTTTAGAGATGAACAAAGCCCGCTCATTACAGCCTCTTTTTGAGAGCTAGGCGGCAGCTTCCTTCGCGATTGGCTCGCAGGGGCGAAAGAAACCTCTCATACACGCGTGCTGAGATATTATAAGGAGACAGCAGCAGCCATCAGGTATTTTGAGGCAAGATTCTCAGGGGAGTACTTGCAAAAGGTCAAGAGGAAAACACTGTACTGGGACACCCTAGACATGTTATATCCACCTCCAATTTACCGATCATGCGTGGGAGACATAGCAGTTGCGACGGACGTGTTTCACCGGGTCCGCAGATATCCCGTGAAAATCGCGATGAAAAATTTCTTTGTGCGTTTTCATTTTGAGGTGCTGCCCGTAAAGACGTGGCTGGTGAAAAAGGGCTTTTTTGAGCCATGGTCAACGAACTGTGCTCTCTGTCCGTTCCCCGAAACTTTGGAGCATGTTTTCCCAGACTGCACGAACGCCGAGTTATTTTGGGCTGAGTTGAGAGCGGAACTTTGCATTGATTTATATGTGGGTTGGGAACAGGCGAAGTTCCTAAAGTTCGAGACGTGTCCTTCGGTCAGGGCGTGGGAGATCATTACTCTGTTGGGACTATGGGCTCTTTGGAGGTCAAGGACGGACCACCTGCACGTGGTAGAGGGTGGCAAACCAGCCTGGCGTCACTTTGTGGAGGGTTTTGACTATGTGGCCTCGCTGACAAATGAGGCAGCACAGCCGGGACTGGAATGCTGGGAAGAGCTGTCCACACGACTGCAAAGACGAACGCGGAAACAGCAAATGGCACCTGGTTAGGGCGGCCTGAAATGCGAAGGCGTTGAACAGGACACGGCCGGGTGTGCTAGTGTGCATTATAGGCCGATCTCTCGAACTTTAAGTGATGGTTTAGAGAATTTTGCAATATGGTATAGATATTCCTTCTGTAATGCTATTCTGTAAAATTTTGTAAATAAATGTTCTTGTTAAAAAAAAAAAAAAGCTCAGTGGCAAGACATCCGATTTACACGCAGCGAGCACAGGTTCGATCCCTGCTGTGGGCGTACCATTTTTTTTTGTCAAGCATTTTGCGATGTTTACAGTTCTTTTTTTTAACAATTATCACTAAAAAACAATTGTTGTGGACGATACGTCGCTGAACTAAATGGTGTGGGATTTCATTTTTGACACCTGCGAACTCAATGTAGTCACTTTCCACAAATTACAAGGAGCATATAAATCGGGTAGCGTCCGCTTTCCGAGCTTCGCGTGATGGTTCTACAGGAATTGCAGCCAGCCATTGACCCCGACCCGTTGATCTTTCGGAAACTTGTGCACTCTGCCGCACAATGCCACCTTCAGATGCAGAACATGTGAAGCAATTCTTCACGCAACATCTTGGGAGTATTCTTTTCGGAGCCGATCACGGGAATTCACCACACTACGGCACTCGGGCACTCACTACTAATTGCCAACACTTAAATGTACAAAACAACTCATCTTGAAGTACAGAACAGCGAGCGGGACAAACATAATTGCAAAGGAATCGCACGGCGAGCGAACGCATTTCGTCTGCTACACGCAGAGAAAAAACAACAACAAAAAAAAAAAAACCCGCACGGTCGGGTGTAGCCACGTGACTTCCACCAGTCTCACTATCCTCTTCACTTCCCCGTGTGGTGCGGGAGTTTCGGTTTCGCTTTCGAGCAGTTGCGTTTTTCGGCTTTATTTAAAAAATACGTGACTCTGTAGCAAAATATTAATTGGGTAGTATTCCGACATCATAATGAATCGCCTGACAAAAAAGAAAAAAAAATTTCGGGGGTGTCAGTGTCCCTTTAAGATCATGGTTGCCAGTTATCTGAAGCTTTATATGAAATCGCAGGAAACGCTTTTCCGTCCTCCAGAAATGTTAAAACAGTTCGCGACAGAGCAAAACAATATCACCTGAGCTTCCTAACTAGGGTGACCATATTCCTCAAGGAAGAAATCGAGACATCCCAGCCCGGGGGGGGGGGGGGGTTAAAGATTGAGATTGGGAGCAAAACTTTAATGAAATAACTGCACC